>BFEA01000413.1:774762-805007 GCA_003427395.1 Chara braunii | reverse complement strand
GTCTAAGTCATGAGTCACCGGCGTGCCTAGTGGTCCGGTGCGTCCTACAAAAATCATAATAAAACAAAGAAAATGCATGTATCCGGCTTGCCTACAAGTCCGGTACAGTCCAGGCCTACTGACCCCTCCAGGTCTAAGTCGTGAGTCATCGGCGTGCCTAGTGGTCCGGTGCGTCCTACAAAAACATAAGAAACCAAAAATATACAATCCAAGTACGAACCCGCCGGTCTATCCGACAGATAATGGAGCCCGACCATCTCCCCGTTTGTCAGCTCATGCATCTGGCTCACCTGTTGGGCCGGTGTCTCCCGAAGATATTGTCTCTCTTCGATAAATCGGTAAGTCGAAAACCCGGAAAACGGAATTCGAAAAACCCGAACGAGATAAAATACCGAGGGCAAACGCGGCGGAAGTGAGCTTGGAATATACCCCCCGTGTCCTCCCCGTGTTGGTATCTCCTCAGAGGGAGTAATCCCCCGAATGCAGAAACGTGGGTCGTGCTAAGGCCTTCATCATTGGGTCGTGCGAGGTCTTGCCGGATCGCGGGTCTTCTTCTCCCAAAATAGATAAGTGAACAGTCTCAGCAGCCTTTTCAACATTCGATCGTCCGCAGCCTTGGCCAAGTCGGCCAGGGCCCTGAGAGAGAGAGAGAGAGAGAGAGAGAGAGAGAGAGAGAGAGAGAGAGAGAGAGAGAGAGAGAGAGAGAGAGATTATGTGTATGGGAACATTTGAATGCGCCGGTTTGAGTTGTGAATAAAATTACATAACAGTTGGTATAGGAGCTGGATCTCGACCACCTGGCGGTCGACATCGTGGCCACGTACTCTTGGGCCGGCGGTTGGAGAAAGGGGTCTTGTGATTCGTTGTCTTCAACGGTGCACCGGTGGAGAGGGGATGTGAAGGGCGACATGCGGAAAAAGGGATCAGTGCGATGAAAAAAAAAAAAAAAAAAAAAGTGTGGAGAAATTTTGGGAGTGGCGATGGTAAACGACTCTCAGCTGGCATTGACCAATTAGGGTTGGGTCGGGACACTCAAATTGCAGGCAGGCCACCGAACCGACGTTTTTCAAGCGGGTTCGAGTTGTGAATCAATTGAACACATAACAAACGGCCGCGTAACCCGCGTTGGAGAAAAATGGTTGGGCGAGGTACTGGTGGTGTTAAGCGCTGGCCACGTCGGAGAAAAATGGCTGGTCGAGGTACTAATGGTGTTAAGCGCTGGCCATGTTGGAGAAAAATGGCAGCGCGAGGTACTGGTGGTGTTAAGCGCTCCAAAAGTTGTGTGCGCCTCGTCTCCTAAATCGAAAGGATTGGTTCTTGCCTTAAGCCACGAGTGCAAAAATTATTCAAAATTTTTGAACAACTTTTGAGGGTTTCATGTGACTCTTCTCACTTTAAGCTTACATAAAACCAAAAAAAATGAAACTTCCATTTTCTGGAGCAAGTTCGCACTAACGTAAAAAAAAAAAAAAAAAAAAAAAAAAAAAAANAAAAAAAAAAAATAATAATAATAATAATAATAATAAAAAATAATAATAAAAAAAATAATAATAATAATAATAAATTACGAACGTTTTAGTACTTTTTACAGAAGGAAGTTTTTCTCTTCATTCTTAAGAAAGGTAAAGCTATATTTTTCTCCCAATTTCACCTTTCACCACCTACTTATCGCTACTCCTAAGCCTATACAGGAGAGATGGTTTTGCGGGCAATTTTGATGTGAAATTCATCGAAAAATTCAAAAACAAGCGATATGGGCCCATATTGCAAACATTAAAAAACAAAACAGGCCAAAGAAAACGAAAAAAAAATAAAAAAATTCTAAATTTATAAAACCCTGGCACAAAAACACTTTTCGGTTAAAATGAAGCATCCAACGAATTCAACGAAATGCGAATTTTAATTTTTTTCATTATTGATCCAAAGTTTCCAAACATGTCAAAACTCGATACATGACGTACCGTAAAGCACATATATCTCACACACACACAAAAAAAAAAAAAAACAAGAGAAAAATCTGAAAAAGCAAAAAATCAGCAAAATATGACAGTTTCAGTGGGAAATTCGTCGAAAAAACACCCCTGGTTAACCACATGTGCTATACGGGGGACCCTTGCAAGCATAGCCAGAAAGAAGTATGGCAAATCGAGTCATTAGAGATCAAAAGCGTAGAAAGCTCGTAGCTAAATATGAAATATGAATTGAATCCTGTGTGATATGAAGCGATTCGTAACGATAGAGCTCTCCCTACACAAATATGTTATGAATTTTCAATTTTCTCTGAAAAATTGGCCTAATTAGTTCCAAGACAGAATTGAGGTTTGAAGGTTTTCCAACCATTTTTCTGGGATGCTGCTGAATGCGCGCCATCTCTGGCAGGATGTATTCCAGGCAAATCACGTCGCATGCAAGGCCCATTTTTCCTGGATGGACTTTTTTGTGAAGCAGCACCCCGATCCATCCTGGTAGACATGGCACACATGCAGCCACGTTGTAGGAAAATGGCAAATTCATCCAGCTAGACATGACATGCATGCGGCCACGTCGTAGAAAAATGGCCCCTATTCATCCTGCTCGACATGACACGCATGCAGCCACGTCGTAGAAAAACGCCCCCGATCCATCCTGGTAGACATGGCAGACATGCAGCCACGTCGTAGAAAAATGGCCAATTCATCCTGCTAGACAAGACACGCATGCAGCCACGTCGTAGAAAAATGGCCCCGATTCATCCTGTTAGACATGATACACACGCCGCCTCGTCGTAGAAAAAAATGGCCCCGATTTATCCTTACAGACATGACACACATGCAGCCATGTCATAGAAAAATGGTCCCGATTCATCCTGCTAGACATGACACACATCCAGCCACGTCGTAGAAAAATGGTTGGGGGTGGTCTTAAACACCGCTCCATCCAAACATGTTTGACAAACCAAATTTGCATTTCCCCGAGCTTGAAATGTGTAGTGCCGACGTGAGGAAAAATAGTTGTGGTACCCTTCCCCATGAACCTCTACCGGGCCCAGGCAGTATAGATTTTCGCCCAGTGCTTTATGATAGGAAAAATGAGCAGTGTCGGGGTCGTCGAAATGATGGTTTAAACCACCAGAAGAAGAAGAAGAAGAAGAAGAAGAAGAAGAAGAAGAAGAAGAAAAGTAGAAGACGAACAAGAAGAAGATGCCGAACATGTTCGGCGCCCCACCGAGCAGCCGAACACGTACAGATGCTCGGCCGAGTGGCAACCGAAACTGTTCGGCCAAGTGCAAATTAGGGGGATGCCGAGCACGTCCTTGTATGTGTGGGGTGTGTGTGTGTGGTTTGTGTGTGTGTGTGTGTGTGTGTGTGTGTGTGTGTGTGTGTGTGCTGAGTGATGGGCAATGGCCCCCAGGGCCTTCAAACCCCTACATATATAAAAACAAAATATTAAAATATTAAAAAAATAAAAATGTTGGGGCTCGGTCGAGGTTGGGACACGTTCGGGCTCGGTGCCGAGTTTCCGGTTCGGTCATCGAGCCTGAACACGATGGAACGCAGGTCTAGACTTAACATTGCGTCAAGGGGGTAGCAAATTTGGCATAGTAAATTAAAATGGATGGAGCATTGGTCTAACATCATTTTGAACTGAGTGTCCAATAGGCCGAAATCGACTGCTTTCGGTGTGTGTCGTGTAAAGCAAACGGACTTGGGGAAGGGGAAAAAAAAAAAAAAAAAAAAAAAAAAAAAGGGACTTGGAGTCAATGCATCATGGGAGAGTAACCTCCATCGGGCAAACTTAACCTTCCATCTCACGTGTGCACACAAGCCAGTGGAGCCCAAACTGGAAAAGGGTTGTGTTGTCTAAGTAGGTGAGCAGATCTATCTAAACTCGGACATACATCAGCAAAGAATCATTATCTCCGTAATTTTGTGTGTGCAACTTACATCCAGCTCTCACAACGTAGTGTTCAAAAAAATCGGCTACTGCAAGTCCGAACCCGAAGACGGAGCCCATGCTCTATTATGGGAGAAGCGCTCAGGGAAATGTGTCTGGAGTACGACACAGTGCACTCCTCGTGTGCGATTGGGTAGCGAAATCACATCCCCTAGTAGCGAATGAGGGTCAAAATCCACCAAATTCTCCGCATCTCCAAATTCCAGAAAGAAGTAGGGATGGATACATGGTTGCGAACCAATGGATGGGAAGCCACACACGCAAGGGATGTCTGTGCGTGAAGAGTGTGGGCCAATGGCAGGAAGAACCGAATAGAATGGTTTTCTTAAAGGATACAAGGATTAACGCCTTCCACGTGATCCCCAAGTACCGGGGAGGTAGTTGCATCACCTCCTACAAGACTCAGTTTCCCGGACAGGATTGTATCGACGGTTTGTAGTACTTTGTACTTGTCGGAGAAGGCTGTGGGGTTGTGGTGCCTCACTGATGCATCGCAACATCGACCAGTTTTCTTACCTTTTTTTTTTTTTTTTTTTTATAACTTGTGCAGGGGCCATGCTAATCTTCTCTATATCGTTTCTATTTTTAAGTTTTAACAGATTACTTATGTCAAGTTGTACCTCACAGAACCCGTAAGGTACCCAAATAAGTCGAGCGGTTGTCCGGACCCATGGACTTGGGGCTGCGTGCTTAAGGCTGAAACCAGCCCCGGTGACTGTTGTTGCCTTTCTTTTTTTTTTGTCTTTTTTTTTTTTTCCTAATATCTTTATATATATTTTTGTTTAAATTTTGGACCATTTCTCGATTTATGCGTGTCATCCTTGCGCAGGGGCCATGCTAATCTTCTTTCTCTGTATCCAATTTTAACGGACGTCCTTTCGCCTTTGGATTTGGTGACAACCGGATCCTCTTCTACAGTTTCATGCTCGAAATGTTGAGTGCCACTTTGCCATACTGTGGCCGCTATGCAGTTTGCCCTTCTCCACAACGCTGGAAGAGAAGGGCAAACTACCATAAAGCAGTTTGCCCTTCTCCACTATGTGTGTTTTGAGCACACAAAAAGAGAAACAAGAAAGAAAGCAAACAACCAACACAATATGACAGTTTCGGTGCAAAATTCGCCGAAAATAGCACCCGTGGTTAACCGCATGTACCATCGCCGTGGGTTTCGGTTCAAAATTCGCCGAAAATAACACCCTTGGTTAACCACATGCGAATTTTGGTGCAAAATTCGCCGAAAATAACACCCCTAGTTAACCATATGTGCCATGGCCGCGTCATCCATCTAACAAATTGTTGATTCCTTCTTAAACAGTTCAGTCATGGTGGTGAGGTTTTCAATGCAGTATGTAAGTTGCTGCTATAACAGTCCACATCAACGCTCGATGAGCGTGGACTTTATCTTCTCGAACGCACGTGTGACATTGTGTCGATGTCAGGTGTTTTCTATTCGACGATCTATTGTGAAGTAGGCAGGTTGCCGTGGTGAAACTGCAAGTTCATGAATCTCCACATGGCAACCATTTCTCGATTGTCGACAAGAAAGCGCTTCGTCCACGTGACTTCGATATCCGGCCAGGCAAGCTTGGTGTGCATATTGGCACTTGGCACTTCCCACTTGCCACTTGATGCGTATTTGTCATATCATCGAGCCAAGCCTGGTGAGCGCTCGTGTTGTGCCGATAGAGGCAGCCGCATAGTTAGGGTCAGGGAACATGTTGCATGTCCAAGCCTAATGTCTAATTGGATCCACCTCTGATTAGTGTAGGAATAGCCAACCCTTGGTTGAACCCCGACCATGTCTTTGATACGCAACAAAACGGAATACTTGTGAACGTGAGACACTGGTGGGATAATTGCCCGAATGTGTTCGGCAAGGCCGATCCGCTACAAGATTGCACAACGTCTTCCCTCCTACAGAGACGTCGAAAATCGTATGTGCCAGGATATGGAGGAAACCAGGCCCCATAGTGTCAACAACATCAGAAACGCATTATGTACGCAATTCAACCCAAAGAGCATACGTCGGAACCGATGTCTCTGCCTTCCTCCTGAAAAAACAGGAACCTTGTCCATCTTGGCAAATCCAACAGCAGATGTTGTCGTGCCATGCTGTGTTGTGCGGCATGGTTAGTTTTGGAAGTGTAGTTAAACCGTCCGCTAAAGCAAATCGTCAAGACCTTGTCTCTATTTTATGCACATGGTTTGTAATCCCGAATGTCCATGGCGGAGGCAAGATAGGCTGCCCTGTGAGTGTTTTTGTAAGGCACAAATTCCGTTGCAAAAGTCGTCGCCCTCCTGAGTCGGTGTTTCCTGCCTATCATGGAGGAGATGCTTCATCTCGTCAAAAGTTATTTGTAGCAGAGGCGCAACTGTTTGTCAAAGATGAGGTCTTGTTTTTCCTCTTGGTGATGTATCTCTTCCTTTCGTAAAGCGCAAGTGCACACATAATCATGTGACATGAGTAAGTTGAAAACTAAGGTCTATCTACAACATCGCCCCTATTTCCTCTTGAGGCTTAGCTGCCCTATGTTTTTGCCATTGCCTTAAACCGCCAGCACACGGCACCAGTCTTGCTAAAGAAAACTCATCAACTGGTCCGAAAAGTTCGGGTTCAGCGCGCCATCCATGAAAAGAACATCAGCGGCGAGCATCACATTTCAGCCTCTGAAAGAGGTCCATGGCCAATGTATGGCGTGTACTGGTGGTTCGATGGCAACTTGTGTGTTACAAACAACTTCGCGGGTGGCTTTCCTTGGTACCTCTGCAGCCTTGTCCGCCTGTTTTTCTGTTCGGCGGCTGCTGCATTTGTCAAGCATTGTTGTCCCTCTGCCTGCCAATGTAAGCACTCCCTCCTCTCTGCCTTCTTCTCCACTGCAATTTGTGTCGTCGGCTTTCACTTGGCCCTTAGTCAGGATAGCTTGCATGCCGCACAAAATCAGTCTGAGATTTCAAGACTTTTCTGATGATTGATGTTGTTTACTTGATTAAATTTTGTTGAAGATTTTTTATCGGATTATGCCTTGTCATCCTTGCGCAGGGGCTAGGAGAGATAGTAAAACAATGTAATCTGAAGGTTTATTCTCGAGGAACAAATTACATCGTAAGTAGGCGCGTGAAAACATTTTCCACGCCTTCAACCAAGTGCTTTCTCTTCGACCGTTCATGATAGCGCATGACCTACCCTTCTACTCCATTCCACCCAGACTGTTACTCGGGTATACTCCCGACATTCCTTTTTGTACTCTTGTTGCCCTCAAAAGTTCCTTTGTGGGAAATATAAAATGTGTAACTTCTAACTCCCCGCCTCTTTCTACGGGTTGCAGAGGAACTTAACTCAATCCTTTGCCGAACGAAAAAAGAATTTTTTGAAAGAAATTATAGATCTAGTCCCACACAACTAGCTTTGTTCGTACCACTGAAAAAAAAAACGCGGCCAGGCTACTCGTCTGGGACTCAGGCTAACCTCAACTTTTTTGTATTTAGTTGGATCCTCTGACACACTTAATCATCGCGCAAGACAATATCTCACGCGGGTTTGTGACACTCTTCTTGTGGGTCGCGTTCGGATCTATAGGTACGTGCCGCTTTGTCCAGGTTTGGTGATGCCAAATCCCCATTTCGCTCTTTCATTATCTTTCTACTCAGACCATGTGTTTGATCCTCCTCCTTTCTACATGCCTCGTATCTTTAGCTCGAACCATCCTTCCTTTTCCTTTCACCATCTACTATATGATTTTCCGTCCTTGCTCCTATGTAACTCTCCCAGGTATATACTCAGTTCCAACCACACCCTCCTTCCCACCTTGTTCACCACTTTTTTTGTTGCTTCCACAAATAGGAGACTTGAAAATCTTTGTGCTTTCAGTTCCCTATGAAAAGTGATGATGCTAAGGAAAAGTATTGCTGGTTCGGAGGTGTTTGCGTTGATTGAACTTGATTCTATGCATTCTGCCGACTTTGAAAGCCATTTTTTGTTCTTTCGATCCAAAATAATCGAATCTTTTTGTTGTAAAAATCTTATTTTTTTCATGGTTCCAAATGTTCTCATAATTCTTGAGTTTATGCATGCATAAGATTTTGCTAGGTTTATTTGTAACCATGACCGTTGGTTCTAAGAAATCTGCTACATTGTTTTCATCGTCGGTTCATTTTAAGATTAAGTTTTTCTGGTAACAGTTATCAATTTAGTCTCGTCTTTCTACAACCTCTGTTGCCTTGTTTTTCTTATGTCGTGTAATCAACTATAGGTCGATGATAAATCATTTGCCGTTGAATAATTTGTTTTCGCTACCTAATACGTTCATGAATTTATATTCCAAAAATATACATACGAAACAAACCAATGACGGGTTTGCATGTCCTCTCGTCGGAATTCCCGTATATTGCCTCAGAATGTTTTCCATTGATTTACAGAAGACGTTCAACAAAAACTTCAGCAACTGCTCAAGATCGCCTATTCTCCGTGACTTCCAGTCGGGTTCTACACTTGACTTGTTAAATTTTACACCTTTCCCTCTTACCTTAACCCGAACCCAGTGCTTACCTTTATCCCGAAATTCGGTCATATGGCCAAATGAATGACTTTTTTCACTTCACTGTGCGGGATCTTCCTGAACATTTCCTTTATATCATAGGTGCGAAAAATAATATTGTATTATGAGTCCAATTTTCTTACTTTTTATCATGGATCGAGATCCTGTGTGACCCTTAGATTGAAGTGATCCATCTTTGCCTTTTGAATCATGAGATTCAATGCTTAAGTAAAAATTATAGTTGCGGATCGAATCAGACTTTGATACGAGAGATAAATTTGTCGTTTTTTATTCATGTCTTAATTTTTGCTCATTATAAAAGCGTGTTGTATCCTCCCGTCTTGATTCCAATGTGCAATTTTTTTCAACCTTTCCTGCTTTAATTATTGTTTCATTTGTTTCAAAATCTCGTTTTTTTTTTTTGCACCGTTTTTTTCGTAGTTGATATTCGAGTTAAAAATCTCTTTCATTCGTCGACAGTTATCCAAGGGACACTCAACAAGCGTTCCTCCTGGATTTATGTCGAGTGGTGAGATAACTAACTCTTACAACACATGAATTAATATCTATTTTAAGTTTTATAAAAAAAAGGATCCTTGTGAATCCATATAATATTTTGCAAATTTTGAGGTCTATGAGTAATCCAAGGATCTATAAATATTCGAGGAGTATACTCTACAAGTGTTTTTGCCCTCCTTGCAGATTCATTTCCCTGTTACTTTTTTTTAGGATTGATCTTTATCCCTTATTCCTTTTAAATCAAACATGCCTTTCTGAGTGGTTTTAGTGTCATACTGCACACATTTTCAATATCCCCCAGGCTATACATTCGTCCGGGTACTGGGATGCTCCTTGAATCATGGAGGAAAGAATGAACACATTGGATAACGTTCAGATGAACCCGAACATGCCCTCCTTCTTTGGGCAAGTCAAATTCCCAACAAATGCGTGTTCCTTCTCAAAGAGTTATGCGTTTGTGGTTGTGCAACAAACTTGCTATTGATAGGGCCTTCGTCTATATCAATCGCTCTCTTTTTGGCATTAGGTTGCTGCGTTCCACAAGTTTTATCTTATTCTCCAACCATTCACAAAGCTCAATTCTGATTTTATTTTTATGGATGCTTTCATTGAAAGGAATTTTTACCGTTAATCAGATGCGGAAATCTATTCCTGCCTTTTTCTTCAATTCATTTGGTAAAATTTCTTTGAGAACTTGTATTTCATTTTTATTATTAATCCTTTGTATGTTTTTTAGCATGACAAATAATTTAGATGTTTGTTTCTTTTCCAGCTCCCTCCTTTTCCACGGTACTTATAACAAGTATTAACAACGAAGTAATTTCATGTCTATTCCTTTTCGCCATTTGTCATGGTTTTCACGAACGACTCAACAAAGTTGAACAAACCATACACCACTATTTTCAATTTTTGATTTTGCATCTTTTAATAGGAATCTATTTTCGTTTATGCAGATCTTACTTGCGTCGTAAATTAATATAATTAATCTTCACGTTTTACCTCATTTCGTGGCTGGTTCGTTGAACACTTCAATCAGTCGTTTTTTACCTTTAGGTGATGCTTAGTAGATTTACAGTTTTTACTATCTCAATACAGTGTGTTGAAAAACACAAGTTTTTGTATACCATGCAATCCTTACGATGCTCATGGTTTTGTTTCTTGCTTTATTTCGTCGATCGACGTGGTTTATCCTTCAGATTTGTTGCTTCTGTTCAAACCAAGGTTCTCACTTTTAATGATTATACTCTCCATAATCTTTAAATCACACTTATGTCCAAACCAGAGAGGAATCATTATGTAAATGAATTCCACTTGTTTTCCCAACCACTTATGCACTTTGAATCGCGTCTTCTTTGTGCCTCTACGGTGCGTTGTCTATCTATCATCAATCCTTTTTCGGGTATGTCCTACGTAGATAACTCTAAAGAATGAAGAGTTCATAACGTGAACACATGACTCACCATTTTGTAAATCCTCTAAGGCTATACGAGGAATTATGACCCAGTATTTTACATGTGTTTTCTCCCATCTTATGAACCCATGCATAAATCCCCCCACAACCCCCTGTTTGAATATACTCTCTCGATTTCTTTCCACAAATCTGCTAAACTACGTGATTTCAACTCAACTCTCTCCAACAGGCCACTTAGTCTTCTCATTGATTGTTGTCATACCCTTTTCGAGGGGAATATCAATTTCCTGCAACATCGCGAGATTCTTCCTGGAGTCGTCTTCTTCTTCGGATTCACGAAGGCTTGATCTCCTTCTTGTGTTTCCTTCTGGCATGTCTTATAGTTTACTCCATCCTCTTGATTCACCAGCTTGGTGTACTGTTGGGCGTCCTGCTTGGCGAGTACCCATGCACAAATAGTTTTCCTTGCGCCTTTCAGTCCTCATTTTGAGGAAAGGGACTTTACCTCCTTGACATTTTTCTCCATATAGTGATCGAGTCGCATTATCGAGCGCATCGGCCCCCGCGTGAGCGAGGGCCCTCCCGACCGCGTCACGCAGGAGAAACTTAGCTTTCCAACTTTTAGAGACAGCTTAGGGACAACACGGTAACCCGCGTCGACCCGTCGCCGCTCCGGCCGAGTGCGCCAGCTGCACATCCCACGGTCCCCTACGACAGGATAGGTTTCCACGGGGCACAACTTACCTTCCCTAAGGGGCTGTCACCACCCTTAGGGGCGTATCCCCACCGAGCTACCGACCCACATGCGAAAGCTTTTATAATGCAGTTGCAGAGGTAGGGCGGCCGAGGGCGTTTGCTCGTTCGCTGTAACATAGGTACGCATAGTTAAACGTCAAGTGGACCCGAACGTCGTCTGTCCCTGGGGCGCTGATCTCCCAGGAATCAGACCGACGTCGGTCGACTGGGACGTGACGTTCCAAGCGTAAGGACGACTTCTAGCGATCCTAGTCCCTTCTTTCGAAGACAATCACGAGTCACTCAGACAAACCCTTTAAAAAAAAAGACTCGGGTTAACGCAAGTTGACTTATCTTCCAAAATCAACTTATATGTAATACAATCATGCATACGACAAAGGTTGACTTGGCTTCAAACAACACCTATCAATAAAAACTCAAAACATGACCAATACACAAGGCGACACTCAAGTGGCGTCTGACTAAATTACCTTCACTCTGCCTGCCAGACGGCTAGACCATCACGACTTTTTCGACTGGATGAGATGCATTGCCAAGTTTTTTTCATTCCGCCCCATACTGACTGCTAGCACGGAATATGAGCGCCCCAACTCTCAAGCAGAGTTAGAGTGTCATTGTTTTAATGATGACTTCACGCTTTTCCTCTAACTTAGGTGTGAATGCCATCTGCAAATAACTCGGCTACCATCTATACAAACCAACGACCAGCTCGAACAATCGGACGCTCGATGACCCATTAAGGTCAGCGATCCACCTTCAAACTTTGTCGGTCGCTCTGTCCTCCTGGACAATAATTACTCTCTCTGTTCCAAAGTACCAGCTTTCGACATGAAGACATTTACAGCAATACTTTATTCACATCTTCCCGTCAACTAATCTTATCACCTCAGGTTTGCACTTCTTATGGTGCAACCCTATCCGCGAAGATAGTGCCTAGTCGCACTCCGTTCATAGCTGGTAAAAACATGAACTGGGCTTCTTATGGCATTAGTCCTCTATACGTTTGTGGCTCCTAAGATGACCATAAATGGTAAACTATGACGGTCCTCCTTAGCGTAAGCTGACAATGACTTAACGTTTTCCGTGAATAGCGCATTTCCATCCCTTAGGAGGTGGTCTGGGATACTTCTCGTCCTCGCCCGAGTGAACCTCGGATCTCAGAAGTCGGGCCGGCTCCGCCACAACAACATGGTATCCCCCCGTAGTGCGGTCCACTCCGAGTCGATCACAGGGCCGGCCCCTAAGGCAACGAACCCCCGCCTCAGATGCCTCCTAGGGAAAGGAAACGCCTCTACCACAGCAGACGATCCCTTGCCGCCTGACGTCAAGGTGAACCTAGACGAAGAAGAAGATCACAGAGAAGAAAAGCATTCAGACAAACGGGCATAGACAAAGGTGGTCATTCGGGAAAGAATGGGTAACATCTAGAACGAGTCCATGTCCGATTAAGTTTCTTTTTTTTTGTGTGTGTGATCGTTCCTTCTATCGTCATCAACTGATTTTCTCTCTTGTGTCAAACATGCAAACAAGAGATAGAAGACAAACACCCTGTCCCCATTTTCATTGACATGACCAATCTCGTTTTCAATCTTTCTTCTACCTACCTGCACATCAGATCAAACAACAAGTTCGAAGGGAAACAATGCAATTCACACTCACGTCAGACTTTCATTCACACACGCAAACACACATCTTCTCTACCTATCCAGTGAACATTCAAAGAATAGGGCCAAGCAAGTGTGGGTTCACACAGGTGTGAAGGGGTCTGAGTCAAACAACTGACCGTGAGTGAAGTTGAAGAGTCGGCCCACTCAAGAAGACAATGTAAAATCACACTCCAGAGAAGTCAATCGTCACAACAAGTCGCCCGCAAAATGATCTACACTACTTTCTAGTACGGTCGCTTGCCGTGACACCCTCTCAACACACAACCACCTCCCAGTAATCTGACGGCGTCTCAGCGTCTCCGCCACCAACCGCACCACCACGCCGTTGCCGACAATACCAGAACATACTGCCACAAAATGCCCCTCACAGTCTAAGCACTTCCACGTCACCACCTAGAACGTGCTGCTGCCGCCGCAAAAGTTCAGCAGCACGTCCGCGTCGCTGCTAGAAAAAACACCGTCGACGCCGGAAGATTTCGGCAGCACCTCCGCGTCACCACCAAAATCTCAGCGATGCCGCTTTAAAAAATTGGCAGTGCTTCCGCGTCACTACCTAGAACGCATTGCCGCTGCCGCAAAAAAAATCGGCAGCGCTTCCGCATCACCGTCAAAAAGCGTCACCGGTGCCGTGCCAAATAGGCAGAGTTTCCCCTGCACCGCTTGCCGAAGACTCGCCGCCGCCGTGCAAGACGGGCAAAGTTTCCCCTGCGCCGCTTGCTAAAGACCCTGCCGCTGCCGTGCAAAACGGGCAGAGTTTCCCCTGCGCCCCACCAGCTGCAGCGGCAGCTATGGCTGCCCTCACTCTCATGCTCCCTGCAGACCTTCAGCGCTTCCCTCTCTCTTCACCTTGCTGAGATGGCGGCTATGGCTGTGTTCCACAACTATGGCCACCTCCAGCAGTTCTCTTCCTCCCTCGCCTGCAGACCTCCTCTTCAACCAGCAGCAGTTCCCCCTCCTCTCACTAGCAGCTCCTCCCAGCAGCAGCAAGCCAGCATTCACTCAAGTGAATTGCTAGCAGCACCAGCCACAAATGATTGCTGGCTGGCTGCTTGCTGGCTGCTTTTATAGTTGTGGGAGGTAGTGGTAGCAGCCTGAGCTCTCAGCCAAAAATCTGTCTCTTATACACATCTAGATGTGTATAAGAGACAGCTGCAGACCTCCTCTTCAACCAGCAGCAGTTCCCCCTCCTCTCACTAGCAGCTCCTCCCAGCAGCAGCAAGCCAGCATTCACTCAAGTGAATTGCTAGCAGCACCAGCCACAAATGATTGCTGGCTGGCTGCTTGCTGGCTGCTTTTATAGTTGTGGGAGGTAGTGGTAGCAGCCTGAGCTCTCAGCCAAAAATTCGAGCTCAGGCTGGGCCCTTGATCTCTTGGTGAGATCAAGGGCACATACCATCCCCACACAGCAGAAATGGCCAGGTCCACTCCTAAAGAAAAGGACCTGGCCCTTTTCCTGCAGTAAAACCAGCAAGGGGGGGCTGTATCTAGCCACAACCCTTGTTCGTCTGCTACTGCTGAGGTTCAATCTCAACAGTGCATCTTCTCCTAGACCTGACCAAGTTCAGTGCCAGGCTCTTAGCCAGTTTGCTGCACAAGGTGCAGCAAACCACTTGGGAACATGGCCCGGACAGCAGCCAAGTTCAAGCAAAAATTAAGAAAGGTGCCCTCTTTCTCTCTTCAACCCTGGCCATATTCGGTGCAAGCCCCCTTGCTAGTTTGCTGCACCAAGTGCAGCAAACCGTTTGGGAACCTGGCCCCGACAGTGGCCAGGTACGTTATTTCTTTTATTTTTGTTGCTGCTCTAGCAGCCTCGTTTTGCCTCAGTCCCCCCCCCTTCTTCTTTTCTCTTCTTCTTTTCTTTTCTCCCCTGCCCTCCCCTGAAAATGGGGATGGCAGTTGTCAGATTGGGAGAGGTAGGGAAAGAACTCGTGAAAATTTACGAGTTCAAATCCCGACAGCCTCAAAGCGGGGTGCAAAAAGTACCCCGACTTTGAATAATTTTAGAAAAATATTCGCTAGATAAAAAAATCTAAAAACATTCATGCACATGGCGTACGGGCCTGACTACCTACAGACAAAACATCAAGGTCAACAAAATTATTTTGCGCCACCAAAAAAATAGTGGCGCAAACTGAATAATACAGCTTCTTAGAAAAACTCAGATCCCGTTTTTTCGTTTTCTTTTTCTTTTCTTTTTCTTCTTTTCTTTTCTTTTCTCTTCTTACCCCCCCTAACAACGGGGAGGCAGCTGGCAGGTCGGGAGGAGCAGGTCCTCCTCTCCCCATCCTCCCATTTCTCTTTCTCTCTTACTCTCCACTCAACTCCAACCCCCTCTTGATTTCCGTGTGTGAACTGTGGGCCGCGAGATTTCAAGATCTCGCGGCCACAATCATCTGTCCAAAACGAAGTGGGAGTCTTTGTGCTCCCACACAGTCTCCAAGACGAAGTGGGAGCCTTTGTGCTCCCACACAGTCTGCAAAGACTGTTTTCCCTCTTTTTTTTTTTTTTTTTTTTTTTTTTTGGCTATGCCAACGGCCACGTCAGTGGTCACATCGTGTGGCCCCCCCTAACACGATCTGTCGAATTACAGACCCAAGTTCGACCCCATCCGAGACCAAAAAAAGAAAAATTTTGGCCTTTTCTCGATTTATGTGTGTCATCCTTGCGCGGGAGCCACTTTGATCTGGGCGCGGTAGATCTCAGCCGCGCGATCTTGAGGATCGCGCGGCCGAGATTGGCCGCGCCCAACTGCCTTGGGCTGCTCCAAAAGGAGCTAGCCCGGTAAGATGCTTGCAGCCAAGCTTGATCCCGGTACCAGATAGGTAAGAGTCCTCTGCGGTAACCTACTGGGCTAGCTCCTATCATGATAATGACAGGAGCAGCTCGSCTAKGTGAAGARCTCKCYYAGTCAGGTTTCCCCCATACCGTGACCTTGCAGGCTTTGCCTGCCCGCTTCTTCCCTATGGATGGCTGCCCATCCACCACTCCGGGCCCGCCCATCGGGTAGGCCTCGGTAAAGGCCTGCTGGCCTCACCCTGGCTCGAGGTTAACCCGGCGGTCCAAAAAAAAGGAAAAAAAACCTTGCTATTCCTCTCGCACCGTAGCCCTATACCCTGCGCATCCCTCCTTTTTAGCCTACTTAGGCCCTGAATTGCGCGGCTGCTAAGCCGCGCGACATCTTTTAGGTAGAATAAGTCTAGTCTCAGACTTTCTACGACCGCGCACCCCTGCGGCCATGTCGAGACCCGCGGACGACAGGCCATACCGCCGACTCCCGCTGTCTCGAACGGACGCCGTTGTCGTCACATGTCAACGACGTCCCATGTCAACGACGTCATACATCAACGACGTCAGGCTTTAAGTTTCTCAGTTATAGGGTTGGTCTGAACAACTTTTGACAACGTCAATCTCAACCAGTTCCTCACTCCCATAAAAAAATCCGACAGCGACTGACCTTGATAAACTCGGGCAGAAACCCTTACAGG
Organism: Chara braunii; assembly: GCA_003427395.1. Taxonomy (NCBI): domain Eukaryota; kingdom Viridiplantae; phylum Streptophyta; class Charophyceae; order Charales; family Characeae; genus Chara; species Chara braunii. The sequence goes on along the minus strand of BFEA01000413.1, from coordinate 788,701 downwards.
GGTTTCTGTCCCGACAGCATGTTCATGTACTCGATTACATCTCCCTCCCGCTTTTTGGTCTGTTCTTCACAATCGGTGGTTGTGTTTTTCCCTTCCAATTTCTCTTCGGCTTCTCTTCTCAAACTCACCTTCCCTTTCCTTTACTTTCCTTTCTCGCATGCTCCCTCCCTCATTTTTTTCTCTTGTATTACATTCCATCCTTTCTTATCCTCGTTGTACTTCCCGACAAGGGTTCTCAGGAGAGTGAGTATCTCGTCAAGCTTCTCGTCCTCTCTTGCATGCTCCCTCCCTCATTTTTTTTCTCTTGTATTACATTTCATCATTTCTTATCCTCCTTGTACTTCCCGGCAAGGACTCCCAGGTGAGTGAGTATCTCATCAAGCTTCTGGTCACCCCCGTTCGTTGGGAGTTCATGTTTGACATCAATGTCGCAGTTCGTTCGAATCTTCGCTTTCGTGTCTTCGTCATGTGAGGAGATTGTGATCCTTGGCTACCGCATTGTAACCGCTCCACCCGTTGTTTTGGTCCATGATCGCACCTTCGCCTTGCTTTGTGTCGGTGAGTGTACGATCCTTTTTCGTTTTTCGTTGCTCCCCATCTCCTTCTTCTCTCCTCCATCATCAGATTCTTCCATCTTCTCTTTCCCTTTCGACTTAACTTCAATTTCATCCAAATTTTCGGATATCTTCTTAAATGATATTCCGAAAGTACTAGAAATCCATGATTTTATTCGATCTTCACTACTCTCCATCTCACTACTGACTTTGTTTTTCTTCCCTCCTTTGTTATTGTTGCCGTCGCTCGATGCCCCTTTCTCGCTCTTACTGCCTTCTTCACTCAAGTCGCGCGCCTTCCATTTCTCTATGAACTTCGAGTGTTTCCTAGTGAACCATACTCACTGGCCTGGTTAGGGCAAGGAGGTCGTGGGGCGCCTGATTGTTTTCGTCCTCTCTGCCAGCCATATGGTGACTGATAGTAGATGAATGGTAGTATGATACTGGAGCAGGAAGCGTCATCGGCCGCATCATTAGAGGGTCCATTCCCGGAACTACTGATGTCGGAGTCGCAACTTGTGAGTTGGTGGCCTGCGCAGCAACTGGGAAGATCGGTGGTGGTGATGTTTGCATTCCCATTGGCACCTCCATCCAGTATCGCCTGCACCATGACCTCCTTCCTCTACCTCGCCCTTTTTCGAACCATGTGTTCGTGTCGTATCTAGACGCTATTACTTCAACACTCCCTCTATATCTTCCGGCAGTTCCACCCCTTGAGTCGCCTCAGCTCCACGTCATAGACAGGTAAGTATCTACCTTCTTCACGTAAATAAATAAGTAAATTAATAGGAATGGTATTAAATATCCAATGAACAAAATTATAATGACTTCGAAAATGCACGTCTAATGCGGATATGTGAATAGTCAGCTTACTGATCTCATCATGTCATACCATAGATGGCACCAAAGGAGTGTTTCCAAGCTTAATTGCAAGGTTGTTCCTCTGGCTCACTACTAGAGATAGTAAAACAATGCAATCTGGAGTTTTATTCTCGAGGAACAAATTACATCGTAAGTAGGCGCGTTAAAACTTTTCCCACGCCTCCACAACGCTTCTACTCCGTTCCACTCAAGCTGGTGGTCGGTGTCAGGTGGCTCAAGCCTATCACTGCCCTTTACTTCCTCTGAAAGGACGAGGACTGAGAGCTAAAATTCAATCCTTGAGTGTATTTGGTCGCATTGAAGTTCCTAATTGGAGCTGGGAATGTTAAATTTATTATTGGGCGTGAGAAAGGTGAGACGCGTAAGTAAATTGGAATACTAACGGCTCATCGAAAAGTTGTCGAAAACAATTGAAGGGGACCGAGAAAAAGAGAGATTGACGCTCGCTTATGTTCGATTGAAAAATGGGTCATACTTGTCCGTGAGTACGCGATCACGAACCAAGCTCGACAAAAAAAGGTGCTACGCCAAAGGTTCAAGTGGGGCCAAGCGAGGAAGCCACTATTAACAGAGAAAATTTGATATGTCAATGCTCAGCGGTATGATAGTTGACTGGACGAGAATTACAGAGTGAACAAGCTTCCGACCTTTAATGGGCGCTGGGACATGTATCAATTATCAGATTAAAAAAATGACGAATGTGACCTGATTAAACAGGACTACGAATCAGACGAAGACCGGTGAGAGGGATTCTTATTTAATTGTTAAGTGATTGTCAATCAAAGATTGAGAATAATCGGATTTTTCGAAAAAAAAGACCAAGCTCGGGATAGGTTCAGTACCAGGCCGCTGCACGCTCCCGATGGTGCGGCCTGCTTCGTGGCACGAAACAGCCTTGGGACTAGGCCCGGTACCACGGCGCTGCAATCTTCTTGACAGCACGCCCGACCCTTGGTGGTACTGGTGGGCTGGAGGCTGGTGCCGCTGGGCCCAGCAAAGTACTTAAGATGAACTGGGCCCATTCTTGGGGATGGGGGGGAAAGGACCGGAAAGGCTGGCACACGGGTGTGTGCTAGCTCTCTCGGGCTCCTGACTAGGCACTAGAGGGTAAAGGCACGAACTACGCACGACCGAGAGGATCAATTAGCAAACTAATCACGCATTGGGGACTTAGGCTGATCCAGTGTACGTACCGACAAAAAGGTACTTCGTGCACCAAAAGAGCACGAGTCATGAGTGAACTAATCAAGGAGTAAAATCACTTAAAGCGTACATTGCCCCATCGAAGGGGCATCAATCAAGCAGTGCACACACCAAACAAGAACACAACAACGCACGCCAGCGAACCGGGGACTGAATCTCGATCGATGCACGACATACGAAGACTGTGTCTCACCAGCGAACTTGCTTATACACGGATGGATCACGAAGGAGGGAAGCATCAACGGAAGCACGGTTAGCTGTCCGGTTCTTATGACACTGGGCGACATTTCCTCGAGGGATCACTCCGGTGAACAAGATTTAGCATGCGAGGTAAACACGATAAGGGCGTGCTCCTACTGTCATAAGTCGGCAATCAAGCTCGAAGTTTGATGTGCCATGGCGATCTTCCTGCGAGCAAAGGAGGCGTTTACCAGGGAGAAGATATTGGGCACTGTCCAATCAAGTTGAATCAAGTGATTCGCGCACTTAAACGGGGACGGGGAAAGCTGGGAGACCCAGCACACGCACAGTTCGCAAGAACTGATCAGTGAAACAACAGTTTTCGTACCCATGGGAATCGAACCGCATGCAAGCCATGCGGGGAAAGCAGCCTGCACTTATACGAGAACGTGGGAGATTAGCTGTGCGGCGCTCGAACTACCTGCGCAGGCCAAACAACACTGTGCACGAGCTCGATCTACCTGTGCGGGGAACCAGCAAGCTGCGTGCGGATTGGATCTATCTGTGCGAGCATCTCCAAGCGTTCTGTGGAATTAACAAAGTCGAGCAGACCAATTAAGCTGCGCGCAAAAAGAGGGCAGCCGCACACGAGGACGTGTCATCTATTCGCGGGGTCGTCGAGTTGTTCGGGGGATATAGCTAGTAGTGCGGGACCAAATGCCACTGCGCGGGATTGCCGGGGGGGAAGTGCCAGAGGTGCTCAGAACCAGGCACACCTTCGTCACGCTGCGGGTTCACACTCACTACGAACGCACGCACAGGAGAGTTAATCAAGCCCCCACCAATCACACACGGAAAGGGGTGCACGACAATTGGATCAAGATGCACGTCCGGAGCGGCATGCTGTAATTGGATCAACTTGAAAATGCACGTCTGGAACGACGCACGGTAATTAGATCCTGGTCTCACACACGCACGGTGTCGCACTTTTCCCAGTTGAGCCCCTTCGGGCAACCAGAAAGCCAACAGTCTGTCGCGCAGGATTTGTTTAGTATTTGCAATATATAAAATAAATTAATTAAAGCAAAATCCCTTCCTGTTGTGTGCGGCCGGCTTCGAGCGAGACCCTTCAATTACGATCTTCGCCGGACCCCGGACTTAGGAATTTTTGATTATGATCCGGAACAACAATAAATCATGCAAATAATAATCACAAGGTCTGATGTGTCATGCATGCATAGATTTGCCAATTTTCTAGTTTTGAGAACTGCGACTCAATCATCAATAAAGAGCAATCATCAACAAATGACAATACAAACCAAGACTGACTGACTCCGGCAAAGACAAGGTCAAGTGAGGGAAGAATGAGAACTCATAATAATCTCAGAAAGTACACATGAATGGAGCGTGACCAGTACTAGTCAAGAGTCCTCATTCATCCCTCTGAATATCTCTATCTGGTTCTCGTTTGACTAGCTGTCTCTCGTGCTTTTGGTCACGTCTCTGCACCTCCTGAGGCTGAGGCTTTTCAATGAAACGCCACCTGAAACTCGCTACCTTCAAAGAATCACATCCATGATTCATGTGTAGGTCCAGAAAGATACAAAATTTCTCCCATGCAGAGGGAAGATACGGCTGTGAGAAAATACCTCGTCTGAGATGAGGAAACTCAGAAGGCTCTGTCAGTGCCTCGTAGTCGACTGCTGCAGGAGAAATATACCTCTTGGCCAATTCCACTAGGTCTCCCCAGTATGATCTGTCTGTGAGATAGTAGGGGACTGAAGGTTTGGGGTAGTCGGTGAAAAGCTTGGGGCTAAAACTATAAGCCAACCTTCAAATCTCTGATTGTACCTTTTGCGAACTCAGTGAGAGCAACGAAGATTGACAGTTCTTCCTGCTTGAAACCATCAATCCTGATATACCTGTAAGGAAAACTCTCTCTTGAGGACAACCAATTTAGTTTGTCTAGGACCAACTGGTCAATCGTGATGGGCTTGATCTCTGTCATGTGCTCAAATGACTGCTAATCATTGCTGGCCTGCTTGTTGGATCATCACCTCTAGACCCTCTTATTCACTCTCTTACCGTTGCCCCTCTCCTCCGCCTTTGCTCATGTCTGCGTGTTCTCAGAGGGCGCGGCATTGGACCATAAAGCCACCTGTATCCGACAAACCTGAAACAGTCTCATCCCTCACACATAATCCGATAGTCAACCATGAAACAAAACTCGTCCCACCGTGCGGGCTGACGTTCTGTGAGGACCTCGTGACCAGTCAAAGAGGGTGAAATGTACCTCGTTGCCAATTCAACCAGGTCTCTCCAGCTGGTCCCATCAATGAGTAGGGAAGGCACTGGAGACTTGGGGTAGTCCGAGTAGAGCTTTGGTCCAAAACTACAGATCAGTGTGTCTCCTCTCTCATCGAACTCACGCTCCCTTCGACCGAGATAGTTGATTGAAGGATCCTGACTGAGTCAAAATGCTCATGATCCTCCTTACCTACCTTCATGTAGGGTCTCAGGTCATGGATAGTGTCCCCCGCAAAGCTGGTGAGCACAACGAAGACTGACAAGTCCTCTCTCTTGAAACAAACTACACTGACATATCGGTACCGAACAGCCTCCTTGAGAGAGATTCGATTAAGGCTGGTTAGTATCGAGTCACAGACCGAATAGAAATGAGGTGCACTCATGTGTGATGATGACCGTTGCTTGCTGGTTGTCTGCTGATTTATTTGCTGATTGATGAACTAATTGCTAAACTGATTGCCGACTGATTACTGAACTGATTACTGAATTGATTCCTGAACTGATTGCTGAACTGATTTTGAAGCAGCAGTTTCAGGCGTTGCTAAGCTCACCCGAGCTTTGCCCTGGCCTGTTCCACACTCTCTATCATGGAACTGGTGTTGTGCAGCTTGCTGTCAGGCCCACAAAAATAAATTACGTACTCGATGTACTTCTTCTCGCCTGCAATTCCTACTGCATACTCCCTCTGCACTTGTATGTTGACTTCCATGTCTCTGATCGCTTCTTTCTCCCATCCCTCTTTTTTTTCTTTGATTAGCGTGCTCCTCACCACTAGAATCTCATCGTCCTTCATGTTTCACCCCGGGCACGCAGATCACATAGCAGCGAATCCTGAATTCTAAACAGACAACCATAGATATGAAGTAACTTGGGTGCCAATCTGACAATGTTTGATAGTTCCCTGACTGCTGCTGGCTAGATTGTCTGTTTGATAGGTGATTGCTTGCTTTGAGCACTACTAATTACTTGTTTGATACTGCCGTCAGGCGCTGGCAGAACGCTTTTTGAAATGCTGCCGACTTATTCTTTGAACTTTCAGTTTGAGTGTTGGGCTGAAAGTGATCCGATGACTGTTTTGATTGCTGGTCTAACCACTGATTTGAATGCTGGTCTGGCTGCAGATCGTTTGCATCTGATCGCTGTCTCCCGAGTACTGTTCGGGTACAAAGTCTGTGTTTGGTTGCGATCTGAACTGATGTTCATTCGCTGCTTGGACTGCTATTGATTGTGGTTTGAATACTGCTAATCACTGTTTGATTGCTGTGATTGACTGCTTGACTGCCTGCTTGGCTACTAGTCAGATTGCTTCTCAGATCACTTTTCCTGTTACTTGCTGATCTGTTGATTGTTTGATTGGTCTGATTGTCGGACCGATTGTTGTATTGATGGTTAATCCCTGAAGTGGCAGCTGACTGTCGAATGCTCATATGAGTCTGTGCCCAAGACAAATGCTCTTGGGGTGTTAGGTAATCTCCCCACCCCTGAAAATTAAACTGCTCTCGAACAGGGGTCTCACTGGAGCTCAGTTTATGCAATCACTATGTCCTGAGTCAGAGGTGTCAATTGGTCGCAGGTTACCCTTGACGAAGGGTGGATCTCAGGTCTTTAGTAGGAGAGTGATTGATCCGAGCGTAATACCGTGATCAGAACTTTTCCAATAATTTTGAAGAGATTCTAGTTACATCGTAGGCTCGATAGTAGTCAAGAAGGGATCGTGGAGTTTCTCATTCTGATCGTTAATCTTGGGGTTCACCCTGTTCTCAGACACAATTCCGCTCCTTTGCGGATGAATTGCAGAAAATTGTTGCCACCTTGAGGGAGAAGGCAGGGAAGTATTCACAGACATACCCTCTGTTGATGTTCGATTATTTAAAGTTATATCGTTGATATACGCTGCTTATTACTTCTACCCTCTATCTCCGGATGCACTTCTCTCAACCATTCACTCCGGGTGCGGTAACTCGAGGAGTAGACTAGCTAACGATCATCGATGGCTTTACTATTTACTCAATTATCACAACTGAGTCTGTGAAAATGGATAGCACCCTCAATAGTATCCCGATAAGGCCTGTAGGAGATTACAAATATCTCTTCTCTTGAGATTTAGTTCTACATAGCCTGCAAACCATTATTCTTGCCGCAATCTCAAAATTGGATAAAAGTAAGTGGGACCGCCCCCTTCTTCCACCTGATACTGATCCCCCTTTTATCTAAAATAGGAGGCGAAATACCACTCAGAAGGGTCCAAGACTGGAGAACCCTTTTGATTGAGCCATTCAAGTTACCCCAGGAGTTCTGGTTGAGAGCAATCAACGATCATCGTTAGACGAAAAACAAGACCCAACCATCTCTTTTAACAAGGAGCCCTCGTTTGCCTTATGCATTAAAACTGAGTAAATGCTTGCTCGACCTCACCTCACTACATCTTCAAGAGAGAACAATAAGTTCATACACTCAATTTTGTCTGTATGCGGGTTATCCACTTTTGAAGGGACTTCACAGGAGGATAACACGCATGAACGCAACAGTAAAGTGTATATAGGATGAACGATCTTAGTTATAACCTGCTAACCATCCGGGGGAAACTTATAATGGGGGATCATGAACCAGCATATCAGAGTCTAGAGTATCGTGCAAAAGGGTTATAGTACTCGCGTGACTCATTTTAAGCTTTCGCATAACTTCGGGTAGAAATTAAAGAAAGGTGATTAAGTTGACACCATATTAATCTCCATCTAAGAGGAATATAGCCAGTAAGAAGGCGACCTTTTCCAAGACTCGCATTTTGCTGCCCATCGAGCCATCTATCAGGGCCTGAGAGATGTTTTCTTTTCGGTAGCTGTCTCCAGAAACCTGTGTTCGGGCTATCCACTACTGATCTTTTATCTGATATATCCAGTCGAAGCTAGCAAGAAACTGGACAGTAATGCTTCCCCAGTTAACTTGCTAACTCCGACCAGTTATCAGTTTTCTTTTTCTCTCCGTGACCAGGTGCGTAAACTACTTCTTTAGGCGTTACCAATTGAGTATTGGTCATCTTGACGGAATCAATTGCTGCGGAAAAACTCGTTTTCAGACACGCGTCATAAAAAAAGGTCTCCTCTAAAATTCTTAGTCGACGACTGATAGAGAGCGCGAACACACAGACCTTTTCCTTCTCAGACACAAGACTCAAGTTCTAGCAAGAGCGTCTATCGCTCAAGCAGCCTCGTGCCTCCTGACCTCACTTAATTGACTCAAGGTTGATCACGTCTCTGCGACTGCGCACGAGGCGTGAGGCCCAGACGAATAATTAACCACAATTCCTCTCGCTATGACAGACCTCAAGTCCCAGGGAGGGTCAAGAACAACCTAAAGCAAGTGATAAACAGTTAAAGAGCGGAGATGTTTTCCATATAAAATCACTCAGAAGTCTTATCGCGTGGTTATTACTCTTTTGTCCATTTAGGTACTGTAGCAGTCTACCAACCTGACTTGATGTTCCATCAAATTTCACTCTCCCCCTCCCCAAAGTTAGCCCATTAATGGACCAATCAGTGGCAACAAATACAAACGAAGTAAGTGACTATGATTAGATCAACCACTGCCTTGTCCTCCGAGCCGATGCAAATTACACTCAGACCGTGTTCTATTAAGACCCCTCGATATAATACAGCAATACGAGTCAATTTCAATCGTTGAGACAATTGCGTATGACTTGACTAATCGTTATTACAAGATCCACTCAATTAGTCAGTAGAACGACTTCCTTAATCATGAACTGAAGCAGTGCTCTTAGACCTCACGCTTTCACTGGGGATACGGACCAGGAAGTCACGAAGGGCTCCAGAATGAAAGGTAAATCAAAACTTTTCGAGACAAAGTAAATGTTTGCCCATTCAGTAAAACCAGCGTGAAATCGCATGTCAACGATTAGTACCTGTCCCTCGCACCTTTGTGCCGCCCTTTTCATTACTGCTTTCCCCTCTACTAAGTCTTCCAGTCCGCACTCATCCTCTTGCTCTTCCATACACTTTATTCCCTTGACCATCCGATAAATCCTTCTGACCTACTCTTCGCACAAACAACATTCAGAGCTGAGTTCAGCGAGACTCGACTCCGGACGATTACGCTGAACTCTCGTTCACTTCTTTGAACAGTCGTACTCATAACTATGTTTCCGTGCTCATAAAAGCATAGTCAAGGTTATCTTGGAGAAGGTTGAGTGAAGGCGAGAGAGCGAGAAAAGAAAAAGGAGGCGGAGAACACTTGAGACTAGAGGCATCGATTATTATTGTCTCATGATTTTCGTTGAAGGATCCAATTTCAGCAGGACAAGATCATTTGCACCGTTCACATCACCGGCGTTCTGACTGTAAATGGTTTTGCCTTGGAATGAAGAAAGATGCCCCCTTCCGTACCAATCAGACGGACCGGTGATGACGACAACAGTAACCGCCTGTCCCGCCTTCGTCAACTCGGTCACCCTTTTAAGTTCAACAATCAGCCCCCTCGTGACGCTCAACACGTAAACTTATTACTCACGACCGTGACGAAATGCACCTCTTTCTGCGGATCTCCTTCCATCGACTTTCCCCTTCCTCCATGTCCTCACTCCCACTTTCAGATCGAGGTTAGCGTCAATAGCCTTAGGCCAGATCCCATCACGTATACACACGCTTCCCTATACTGACCATCCACCTCTCCAGTTCGTATAGCTCCTCCCCTTAGCACATTACGACGCTTATTGCACAAGTGCATGCGTTCGAAACCCAGCTTCCAGCTTCCTAGATCTAGAAAGCTTGCCAGATCAGCTTCACAAACATCACCCGAGAAAGAAAAGACCATGAGTGATGTCAGTCGCGCAGACCAAGCTCACGCTTTCTGCAGGAACTCCCCATCGGCCTCTCATGCACGCTCGACTTTGCCACGCATCGCCTGTAGGAGCACAACTGCCTTTCCCGACCACTTTGATGCTGAAAGGCACGCACACTAGTCACGCTTCATGTGCTTCTTGACGTGTCTTTCAGCCCCCAGCATCATCGTCATCCCCATATCAGTATTGTCGTCAACGTAAGTAGTGGTGATCCCTTGAACTTCGCACTCTCCCTTCCTTTCAGCCACTAGCACTTGCTAAAAACTCTCGTGGATCGGAGATTGATGTCAACAACTGCGTACCAGCGCTGACCTCGGCACATCGTGCTCACCTCCACACAAGCTCAGTCCCCCTCTTAACTAGGGTCCCCCGTCTCTATCGCGTAAGAGTGCGTGCCCCTGTCACTCGTACCCACTCGTACCCTCTTACACTGAGCGGTCAGCCTTCGGCACGCGCACCAGACTTGAGCGTGAAGGACAGCCATTGACGTCACCTGCATTGTCGCGGTTCGTGTCCGATTACCGCACCTCTCTTCTCATTTGACTCTCTCCCTCTCTCTCTCTCTCTAGACTGTGCCCCTTAGGCTTGTCTTTTCCCCCTGCTCTGCTTCTCTCCCGTCCCGCGGCCCCTCGGCGTCAGTTGTTGAGACCTGGCCTCGGGTCCTCTTTCCACAGGGTCTGCCACTCGGTAATGCCTCTCGATCTCTCCTGGTCTGTTCCAGGACCTGAGATCCATCTCCCAATCCGCATCACTCATCTCACTTTCCCCTCTTGAGTCTCTGTCCTGGTATACTTGTTCCAGGTCTGCTGTGTCCATCGAGGTCTCAGTCTCGTGATAGGCCACCGTTATCCGTAGCCTTGCCGTCACTCCGTCCCGTCTACAGCGTCTCTCAGCCCGGTCTCTCGCCTCCGAAATCACGTCATGCAACCTCGTATTAGTCCGCATCTCCCCCTCTCTTACTCATTCCACGTTGATCTTCATTACCAGCTCATCCCCACCGTCATAATTGAGTATGGCGGTAATCCAGGGCCCTTCCCCGGACACAGGCTTCCAGCGGGTCTGGTGATACCAGTACCCGGCCCTATACCCATGCAGCGCCATAGCTGCCCTTTCTCTGTAGACAGCGTCTGACCGGTAAACAGCACAGCGCAAAGTCACCAACGTCCGATAGCACACCTCCCTACACCGGAGCCTGCGGCAAAGACAGCGTGCTAACGGGTGGCTCGCTGCGGATGATATCCCGACTCACTCTCCTTTCTTATAGGGTTTTCCTCTGCGTTCTGAACGAGGGACTTTGATTAGTCCTTTTCAAACTCTACCGCTTTTCAAAAATTTTAAAACAATGGATTAATAATTAACTTTTAGAAACTAATACTCAAGCCTAGAACCCAACGGTTGATCGCGCATTAAACTCACACTTGTCAGTCCCAGACCCTTGCAATATGACTGCAGGTTTTGCGTTGTGGTCCCATAACGGGGTACTAAAAATCACTTCTCCGTTTTTAAATTGCAGCGCAGGCCCATCTTCATCGGGTACCCATGTCCGATGGCAAGGAGGGGGCTTATGACCCTCCACAGGGGGGGTGATAGGCCTCCTACCGATGCGGCCGCGGGTCACCCTTCTTTTGGGGTCTCATCGCACGGTGCCAGATCGGGGCTCACCCGCGGATAGTATATGCAAGGTCGGCCTACTTAGGCCACGGATCGATGGTTCGAAATTCGAACCGTTGGCTTCCCGCGAAAGGACAGTCCAACAGGTAGAAATCAAAGCTAGAAAACTAAATAATAATAATAAAAATAATAATAATAATAATAATATCCACAGGAAAAGGAAAGGGAAGGAAAGGGTGGCGTCCCAAAATCTCTCTGTGCACCAGCCTTGCCTGGACAGCGACCCACGTTCACGCAGGAATYTAGAAACCCGATTTTCAACCTCTTCCCTCCTTTTCTTTTTTTTCTTTAGTTCTCACTGTATCTGTCCCTTATTCTGGTCACTGGGGTCCGCTCAATTCGGACAATTAGATCTGGTACGGGTATACGAGGGGTCAGGTAAGACCCAGCCCATGAGACCAGTTGCAGTCTGAAACGTGAATCGACCGCCCTCCCTACAAAGTGACAAAACAACAGCTGAGAAGCTAAAAATAAGAAAACTATGTAAATAAAAATAATAACAATAGACAGGTAATCGTAGCATCTCAGTGACTTACGCCCACTGAACTTACCCCATACAAAACCGGATTTAAATTTTGGCGTTTTATTTTTCTTTTTCTCTTCTCTTTTCCGACAACGACTTCCTGTCTCATGCACCTTACCCATAACTCAGTAGAGGGACGCCCGGCGCGTAGTTGAAAAAACCGAGCCTGCCCTCTCAATTCCGCGTCCCAGGGCGAACCCGGCAGCTACCACGGTCACAGGCCGGTTGTGCTCTGCTGTACAGCAGGGCGCCGAGCCTGCGTGGACCAATGGAAGTCCTGTGGCGGACCCCTTTTGTTGAGGGCAACGTCACCAGGACTGGTCCACGCCGAGGTACAGCCTGGATACCAGGAACAGCAGGGGTCCAAGATACGTCTATAGGTCGGAGCATCAGAGTGAGGACTGGTACCAAGCAGGGATTTGACACACAGAGGAGGGTCGGGATACCGCGCCCTCCGACATAATACCAAACCCCCACCCAGCGTCCCCGCTGGGTCAAAACGCACCGCACTTCCAGTATAAAACCAGTACGAGCAAGCAGCGTTTTCATTCGTTCCCTTTTGCGGCTCGCTGTGAAACCTACACTGCGGTTCTGCGCAGTTAGCGCTCACTCTCTCCTTCGGTACTCACTTCTTCTTCTAGCACTTCTTCTTCTAACGCGTGTTTCTTCTCTTAGCGTTGATTTTTCTTTCTCAGCTTCAGCTTCCATTTTTTTTTTTTTTTTTTTTTTTTTTTTGCGTTTGTCCTCTCTCTGCACTACCCATCCCTATCAGCGCTAAGCTTCACATAGCATACTGTAGTCCCCCTTAGCTAACGTGGTTATTTTCTCTAACTCTATTTTTCTCAGCATTCTTCTACTTCCGTCTTTCCAGATCCATCTCTTCATTATAATCTTTGCTTGCACAACTTTCTCGGTCGTAGCCCACCGGTGCTAGATCCACCTCTCGTCCACCATGCCTGAGGCACGCCGCGGTCAGGGTAGAGGAAGGGGAGGAAGAGGAGGGAAAGCAAAGGAAGAACCACCAGCTAAGGCACGGCGGGATTATAGCTCAGAGGAGGAGGAAGAAGAGGAGTCGCGAGGCTATGGTCGCTTAAGGCCACATCCCCGCTACCCGTTAGGAGGGTGGTACGAGAGAACTCCATCTCCTGACAGGATGGCGTTCCTTCACAAGAAGTTCGACACGCGCTATGGTACCCCCAGCCTATGAATACCCCCCGGCGGCGGCCATCCGCGGACGAATCCGTGGACGCGGCCAGTCCGCAGACCCCGCGGACGCATCCACGCGGACGCGCGGCTTTGACGCCACGTGGCGGCCGCGCGGGAGCATCTTTGGGAGATCAGGAGACGCCACGTGGCGGCGCATCCCCGGCCCCACCCCCCCACACAAAAAAAAACGAAAAAGATGAACTTTTTGGATGGGGGCGTATGGGCGAAATCGAACGAAGATGAAAAATATATATAGTCTGTGAAACATCGACGAAACAGTTTGTCACAGCCCCTCGTTTGTTGTCCTCTTCTCCCTCTCTGCCTACGGTTTACCGGGCAGTTCTATTTGACGATATATACTACGACTTCACTAGCTTCCTGCTACGGTTTTCTCCGGTCAGGTCGAGCGGTAGTGGTCGGGGCCGTCACTACGAGGCCATGTTGTGCCTCTAGTGCCAGCGGCGTGTCTGGAGTGTATTTTTTGGCTGTGACAGACCTTTCTTTGTTTCGTGGGTGTTTTGCTGGCTTGTGATGGGGTGTGAACCGACAGTCTGTAGA
>BFEA01000413.1:748107-774037 GCA_003427395.1 Chara braunii | reverse complement strand
ACACACACACACACACACACACACACACACACACACACACTCACTCACTCACTCACTCACTCACTCACTCACTCACTCACAATCAATCAATCAAAGACCTTTTTTGAAGTTTTTTCTTTCTTTATTTTCAAATTTTGCATTTGCATTTTTTTAAGACACCTCATACCTTTGCAAAAAACAGCAATTCATTTCTGAAAAAATACAGGTGAACTCAGGGACCATATATCTCATGATAAAAAATAACAAAAAAAAAATCCAACTTTTCTTTATATATATATATATATATATTTTTTAAATCGAATTTAGTTTTCTATTTTTTTTAAATCCGAAACAAAGTCGGATTCCAAAAAAACAAATATGGGGTTGTAGGGCTTAAAATTCCCTACAACCCCATATATATATATATATATTTTAACCTATTATTAAATTCAGGAAAATTCTTGTAAAATCGGGTCCGAGGCGCGGACCAGGTCGGCCGCGGACGCGGACCCGTCTGTGTTCGCCATCCGAGATCGGACCCGCGGACGGGTCCGCGGGTGTTACATAGCCCCCAGCGCTTCTTCACCTCCTTACATCCCTAGGGCTCCTTCCACCCCTGCTGTAAGCAAGGCCATAGTGCCTGCCCCACCTTCCTCTATCCCGTGTGCTGTCTCATCTCCTCATCACCCTAATCACTGCATTCTCCTTAGCATCTTCTTCCTTCTCTTTCTTTTCCAGCTTGAACTCATGGTTGTCTTTTATGTCCTATATGAGCGTGACTTTTTCTCAGCTTTCTGAGTCTGATTTCAGCCCCTAAAATTTTTCAGTTCATAGTCTAGCTCATAACGTCTCAGGCCTGAGAGTTTGGCTTCCTTAAGGCCAGGGATGCAGGTTCCTCGTGAACCAGGCCGCTTGTCGACCACCAAATAAAATTTTAAGAAGAATTTTGTCTGCTTGTTTGACTTTGTTCAACTGTTGGTTTTTCACATGGAGGCTACCTTAGCTCTTGATCAGGCATCTATGTCAGGGATGACCCCAATAACGGGGGTACTCACTTTGTCTGCCATGCTGGAAACTGGGCATACCAAACCCTCTTTTATGTTCTCTGGTCTGAAAGACATCTTCTCAGCTCCTCACTTCATGGAGATACCAAACCCTTGTTTTCTTTCTCTGGTATGAGTGAGGTGTCTCCTCAACTTCTCAGACAAAAGGGAGGGGATACCAAACCCTTTTTCTTTTCTTTGGTCTGGGAACTTAAGATAAGTATTTGCATACCTGCAAAACCAGCAAGTCCCACAGACAACAACCATATCCCAGCAAGCAGACCCTCTGACAACCAGCAATCAAACATTAACAAATTAAAATAAACCCCATAAATAAAACAATAAATAACAAATAACAATTAATACATAACAACTCTTCACACCCAAGATTTATTGATTGTCTTTGTTTCGGCCCACCACTGGCCAGGAATGTCAGACGACCCGTCAGTCTGACATACCTCATTCGGCCCGCCTCAGGCCAGGACTAGTCAGACCATTTGTCTTGACAGCCCCTTTGACCTACCTCAAAGTCAGGACCAATCATACCTACTACTTGAGTATGACATCCCTTTGGCACTCTCGCCAGGACACCCAGACTATAGAGGGTCTAGTCACCCTATGATAGTAGATATCCCGTCAGTCAAACTGTCCCGAACCCGGATTTGACCACTGAGGTCAGGGACCGGCTCAACTACCAGTTTTTTGCCAAGGGCGCTGGCTGCCCCGCCCAAATTTTTGAACGTGGGACCCGGTCTAACCACAGTTCCAGACTCTGGCGAACCTCACTGGATTGAATTCTCTGACTGCGGTAGGGTTCTAGCTGACGCCTTTCAGCCTCATAGGCCAGACCCCCGGAGTCTTAGCCTCAGCTGACTACGGAATTCGACACTCGCGTCGGGGACCTGCTGACCCCACCAGATTGCAACCTACTGCGAAAAGGCTCTGCTGGCCCCGGCCATCAACGCATCCTTAGGTTAAAGGAGAAAACCCCAGGCACAGACAGTCAGGCAAGCATATCCTAACCCACAAACAGACTTCCCACGCCCCATAATAGAACAAACATCTCTCAAGAGACGTCGCGTCAGTGTCAAGAGGCACTGAACAATAACATGTTAGCCAACACTAAGAGTTTGCAAGAGACCTCCCTTCAGTCACAAACAAAAACTTAGTGCTAGCCCCAGAGAGGTCCCTTCCCTCAACTGGGATTTCTTTTTCCAAGAGATGTCCCGTCAGTCTCAAGGAAATACTGAAACACTGATCTCAGAGAGGTCCCTTCCCTCATCTAAGTGAAGACAGACCCTTAGCCAAGAACTACGAAGTCCCTCTACTGACCACCCTCAGTCAAGTAAAGTTGAACTTCTTTATGTCTGCCTTCGTCTGAATCTCTTGGATGGACAACTTAGTCAGAGACACGAAGTCCTTCTACTGATAACTTTCAATTAGATAGGACTGAACTTCTTTATGCCCATCATGCTTTCTCTTTGTGATAAGAATAATATTGCTTATATCATTTGATGTGTCACAGCCATGAGTTTCTCAGATCTTGACGCTGTGTCAATGCTCCCAGAGCTATACTCACAGTTACTCCCCACTCTCAGGACTTGACGCTAACTTGCTGAAAACTAGAGTATTGTAACTGAGATGCTGAAACTGAAGTACTGAAACCAAAATACTGAAATTTGAAATGTTCAATTGACTATGCAAGAATGATCATTGTCTGTTGATAACTGAGCCCCACTGTCTCAGTGTCTTACTTTACTCTTTCTCAGTCCTCTATGACCGTTCTCTCATTTGGATGGTTGAATTTTCTTCCCTCTCTTTGGAGTCACTGTAGGGATCAAGTCAGGGTCTCTAAAGATGAACTTAGGAAGTCTTGACCCTGACACCATGTCGTGAACTCTGGATCCGTCCATTTCAGAGATCTCATATACCTTGCCTTCTGCTTCTCCTGTGATTCTGTAAGGACCAAGCCATCTGGGCTCCAATCTTTTAGTCCATTGTGTCTCAAGAGAACTGTCAAACAGAAGAACAACATCTCCAATCTTCAATTTCTCTTTTCTTATATATTTTTTATTGTTCCATCTTTCTTAATCCGATAGTCTGTTGGATGACATTCTCTCTGCTGCATCCATCACTTCCTGATCAACTTCAGATATTTACCTCATTCTGATCTGAAGGAGTTCTGAAATAGAATAATCTATGTCACTTTTTTGACTTTACCATGTCTTGACAATACTCTCAATTGGTAGTGTAGCATAACGGTCATACCACAGTGTAAAAGGTGCATAACCAGTAGTTCTCTTGATTGTGATATTATCAGCATATACAGCAACTCTTAACACCTTTGGCCAGTTACTGAGTTTCCTTTCACACCACTTGGTCAATGAATCTTTCAGAGTTCTGTGGCCTCTTTCAACAGGTGCATTCGCTTGAGGATGGTAAGTAGTCACATACCGAATTCTGACACCCAATCTGAGTGTAATTCTTCTGACGACCTCATTTTTGAATTCTGATCCTCTTTATGAGATAAATTCTCTGATAAAAGGATACCTGAGATAGACTTCCTCTATCCAATCAGCCACTTGCTCGGTTGTCTTCCTTTTCAGAGTTTTTGCCTCAACGTATCCAGAGAAATTATCTCTCATGTTTAGTATGTATCTCATTCCACCCTTGCCTGGAGACATAGTGATGAGATTCAGATAAACTCTGCTACCTGGCTCTATCAGGATTGTAGGGAATAGGGGTTCAATCATTCTTGTGGTAGATCTCTTCTGACATAACACACATGATTTGCAGTATCTGAAAATCATGTCTCTCATGTAAGGTGAAAAGTAGAGTTTGACAGTTTTGGAGTAGGTTGCCTCAACAGCCCTGTGGCCACCAGCAACCCCTTCATGTAGAGCACCAATTATCTCTAACTGCCTCTCTTTACCACAGTCCACTCTTAGTGGAGGTAGGCCTCCCTTACCATCCACAAAGAGATGTCCTCTTTTTAGCCTGAATTTCTTCCTTGAATCTTTACAATAATATTCTTTTAGCTGCTCTCTTTCCATCTTCCTACCAATCTCTTGATAATTCTCATCATATTCTTCAAAAAAAAATTATATATGTTCTTCCTTTTTTTCACTCTCTTCTTCTTCCTCTGAACCTGAACTTTCCCCAATCTCATGAGCAGCCACTGCTGCTGCGTTAACTCTGGCATACAAAATCATTCGGTTCATCTTCTTCCTCTTTCCCAAAAATCAATTCATAAACGTATGCACTTGAGATTTCTCCCCAACTGTCTCTCTCTTCAGGCCACAGACTCCACCGGTAGGAGCAGGGTGCTTCATAATCCTCATCATCTTTTTCATTAAGGAAATTGTCAACATAGGCAGATTTTTCAACCGTTCCATCCACATCTTCTCCTTCTCCTTCTCGCCACTCAATCCGGTTTAAGTCATCCGTTCTGTTTTTCTCAGTGGAAATTTTTTCCAATTTAAAATCATATGTCCAGATGAAAGCGATCCACCTGCTGACTGTTGGATCTAGCTGTTGGTGCTTTTTAATGACACCTATCACAGTAGATGCATCAGTCCTCAGGATGAATCTCCTTCTTAAAACGTAATGCCTGAAGCACCTGAGGCTATGGATGATTGACAACAGCTCGTTCTTTGATTGGGTGTAACCTCTTTCAGTAGAATTGAGGGTTCTGCTATTAAATCTCAGAGGTCTTTCTCTCCCATTTTCATTTTTTTGAATGAGCACTCCACCCAGAGCAACTGGTCCTCCATCCGCCTCAATGATGAAAGGTCTTGTCTCCGCATCATCATAATATGGTACTCCCAGCACTACACCACCATCTCTCAGTTTTTCTTGCAATGTTTCTGCTTCAGCCTGTCTTTTATCATTCCATGCTAAGTTAGCCCCTTGTCTTACCATTTTCCTCAGGGGCTATGCAAAGGCAGCAATGAGGAATGAAAATCCTCCAAAATCCACAGACTCCCGGGAAACTTCTGACGTCTGTCACTCTTTTGAGAGGCATAAACCAATTCAAAATTTTGTCTATCTTCTTGGGATCTGGACTCCTACCTTGGAAAAACATCTGAAGCCCAAGATTATTACTTTTGGTTGGAAGAGAAGGGACTTTGGTCCACTGGCAGTCAGATTATACCTCTGAATTCTCCCTAAGACCATCTTTACACCCTCAGCATGTTCCCAGACAAACTTTCTGACTCCCCTTGCGACCAAAGTCTCATCTCTTATCAAGGGTCCTTTAACAGGATTATCATCAATGTAAGGACTAGTTATTTCAAGAGAAATATCCTGCATGACTTTGATCATATCCCTTTGAACCACTGCCACTCCGTTAGTCCAACCCTGAGGTACCACACACATCTGAACAAGCCCCCTTGGCGTGTGCATGACAGTCATTGGCCGGCTAGTGGGATCAATAGGGAACTGATCATAGCCAGAATACAGATCAACTAGGAAATAAATATATCGACCAGCAAATGATTCAGCGAGGAGATCAGCATTAGGAAGACTACATGCATCACGTACCGTCACAGAATTGAGTTTCTGAAGCTTTTGTATCCATCTTAGCCTGCCCCCTGGTTTCCAGAAACAAAACCAGTGGTTAGCATACGGTCCATCAGCAGGTTCAACAACATTAGATGTAATTTTTTTGTCAAGATACTTTACAACTTCTGCCTCTTCCTTCAGGGCATACTTGGTTGGCCTATCATTCCATAAAACATGATCGACTGTCCAAATCTTGGTCATCTTGATCATGTCCACGTCCAATCGCCCTCTCTCTTCATCATTAAAGGAGAAAGCACCAGAGAATTTCTGACACATCCTGAAGATATATTTTTTCTCTTTAGGCAGGATAAACTGATCCGAGTCTATCTTCATTGTGTCAAACCTCTCTCTGGTGACCCTATTCTCCAATTTCGCTGATTCCGTCAATGCTCTTATAATTTGTCTTTCCTTTTCCAATGCTTCATCATAATCTTTCTCTATTAAGACTGTCACTGGGTTTTTCTTCACCCCCTTGGGCTTTTATTTTATTTTTGACCCAGTGATTATTTTCATAAAAAAGGGTGAGTCGATGCAAATCTCAATTTCATTTTTTCTCCCTTAGCAGTCTCTACAGCTTTCTTGAAGGCTTCAATTTGCCCGTCCTCATCCTTGAGTTTACCAAGGGCTTTTATCATTTTCAAAACTTGATTGATTCCCACTGAAATCTCTTTTTTTGCTTCTCGTTTTCCTTCCTCCTTTAGTCTCCTAACCCTTTCAGCAGATTTCTCCCTCCTGATCGAATTAGCAGATAGTTGATGCTTGAAGTCATTTTTCATACCAACCATAAAGGTCTGCTCTTGAGCAGTCTCGGGATCCTGTAGACTGATCCAAGATGACCCCTGATGACTGAAAAATTGGGCTGCCTCCATCCTATGCAAGAATAGAGTTCCCAAGATACAGTCATGATCCAGATCCGGTACTACAAAACCCAGTAACTCCACAGTCATCGTCCCAACCCTGATAGTCAAATTATCAATAAATCCAGCCACGAACAGCTCTCCTGCAATATTACGTAGTACATTTTGTGCAGGTCTGTCAATAGATAAATTACATGCTTCCATCGTTCTTCGTGAAAGAAGTATCATCTCTGCCCCAGAATCTACGAGGGTTAGAATCTTCACTTGATTAATGCGAATTGTAAGATGCCCACAACCCATGGTTGCAAATATCATGTTGCAACCTGGTAGTGATCTATTTACTTGGTTGGGAAAGACTGACCCCAAATAATTAACTTCCAATTTTTTCTTCTCAATCAACCTCTTCAACTCTTCTCTCAGTTTGGGTGCTAGTGTCATTGCTTCCTTAAAAGACAGTGTCACTTCCGTTTCTTCTAGCATCTTAGCAATTACATCAGAAATCACAGTCTCATCATCCAAATCACTCTTGAGAATAAATTTTATCTTTGTCCCCTGTTCATTCTTTTCCTGCGAACGTTCCGGTTCAGAGTCATCAAGGATGTTAATAAGTGACTCCTCATCCTTCTTTCTTTTCTTTTCTTCTATCATTTGAGGTGTCATACGGGTTGGATGGTTCCTCACTTCAACAACTCTGACACTGGGTTCCATGATAAGTTCTGGGGGTAGATCACCATGGAATGACATCATGTTAGCCAGGAGATGAGCCATTTCATTGGAAGAGGACTCTACCAATCCAGAAAGATTCTGAAAAGTAGGGTTCCCTTCCAATGGAGACTCACTTGTTGACGCCTCGCTAGGCTCGCACTCTGTCAATGTTAAGGACTGCAGAGGCAACTCAATAGCGGTATAAGGGGCACTCGCTCTTTGTACCAGTTCATTAGGCAAGTCTCCAATGAGAAAATGAACATTCACATTGGTCTTTCTCTTCTTCTTAATCTTTATCTTTTCATCATGTTTAAGAGCAAGAAGCCTCATACCTCCCGGATGTCTGGGGTCTAACTTATTCCATGAGCTATCACAAACATGGCCGATTGCATCTTTCTTTGTCACCCCACTCCTTACATCATCCTCAAGAGGCTTGCAATAGGTGGTAGTGTGACCCCCTTCACCACAGTAGTAGCAAGTAAAACTTCTCTTTGGACGTTCATCATATTTTCTTCTCTCTCTGTTTCCTCCATCACCACTCTTTCCATTCCTTTTGGATCTGGATGAGTCTCCTTTCTTACCATAATTTTTGTTGTCATCATTGTCGTCATCATCTTCCTCACTTTCAGCCTTTTTTCTTTCCCCTGTCATCCACAGCATACGTTGCAGGCCTTGCAGGCATAAAGTTAGCCATCATTTTTTGTAAAATATTCTCAGCAGTCAGATTGCTTCCTCTATTCATTCCATTCTCAGTCTCCTAATCCTTGGCCAAAGTACCGATCTGATCAAGTGACCATTTCTTATGAGAGACAGTAGGTAGAGTTCTTATAATTGCAACCATTTCATCCGATCTGAGAGGATAGTGATGAGCCTGATTAACAACTGCCTGCCTTTCAGTGTCAGTAAAATTTATCAAAAATATATGGCATGTCTGAGCTTCATCCAAATATGGAATTCTTCTTGCTGTTCGGATGAAGGTCTGAAGAAAAACATTGAAAGCGTTATATTTAGCTCTTCTGATATTAAGTAAATCCGTAGTTGTGGTTGGAACTGAATCTTTCTCAAACTCCTTTTTCAGTCACTCCTTGACCTCTTCCCATGTAGTGACACCTTCCATTAGTTCCTAAACGGTCAGTCTTGAGTCAGTACCACAGTAAGATAGAAGGTGCTTAAGTCGCTGCTTGTCTGTCCAACCATAGCTGAGTCCAAATAATTCATACCCGTCCAAGAAGTCATTAACCTGTGGTCCTCTGAAGCAGGGAATTCTCACATCAGACCTCTTTGCTCTTGCAATGTCTGATCCTCCTTTTATAGTATCAACTCTCTCAACCAACTCCTGTATAACACCAACCAGGGTCTCTTCATTGGTCCCTGCTGATGTACTCGGTCTTCCTCGTCCCGCCATCTTGACCATAGATCTTTCCCAAGTATTCTCTTCTCTTTCTAAGACTCTTATCCTTTTTCTTCTATGCCCTTCAATCTCTCACTCTTCTCGCAAGAGATACAGGTTCGTTCCTCTCTTCTCTTGTCTGCTCTACCCCTTGAGAGTTCTGTACATATAGGGTATAAGCAATAATAGATTGAGTAATGATCAAAGGCAGTGCAATCCTTCTCAGCCTTCCAATGTAATCTTCAATCAACTCTCTCTCATCATCCCTACTCAGTCTTCTATCATACCCCTTTATAGTACCCCGAATCATAAAATATCGAGTCAGGTCTATAATCTCATAATCAAATTGCATCGTTTACAGCCCTCTGTTGATCCTTCTAGCAAGAGAGACCCGTTCCTGAAAAGTGTGATATGATACTCTCTCAGTAGTTCCTACTTTTACCACCTTTAACAGATAGTTTATCTCAGTCTGGTCAGTGATAATTCTCAAAGCAGAATCTCTCATGCGATCTAAGAAAGGCTGTAAAAACTCAAGTTCATCCAGGGTAGAAAGATTTATGTCAGAGATCCGAAGAGTCCCCTCTTCCTTGACTACTCTACCTTCCAACACAACTCCTAGCTTCAGCTGTTCAGTCAAACTGGCATTGCTAATCATCATAAGCAACATCTGAGAGATAGATCTCAGGTTGGACATAATCAGGGATCTCGAATCTGTGTTCAAAGGTGCTCAAAAGTAGAGATTTTATCATCACAGTAGGATCTTTTTCTATTGCTCTACCAATCTCAGCAATAGCTTCCAACAGAGGCATCCAATCTCTCCTGCCTTTAAATCCCTTAATAATCGAGAACTCAGGGAGCCTCTCAAATTGTCTTACTTCTTTCCCCCAGGTTACTTTTCTCTTTAACTTTTCAAGCCACTCTTTGGTTCTTATGAGACTAATATAAGCACATGTCTGACACTTCAAGTAGACATTTTCGTTTTCTAGACCTACCGGTACATAAATCCTTACGTCTAGGCTGCCTGTACTCAGGAATTTGACCACTGGAATGTGAAATATTATGGACCCTCTCTCACAAATATCATATCTCAGGATCACTAAAGGATTATTACACCCTATCACCTCATAGAGTTTACCCAATCCCGCCACTACCTTACAACTATTGTGATGAGACTAACTGACTGCCGATAATCAATATGGTATTGACAATGGAGAAAAGAAACGGTGGTCATGAGAGCTGAAGAGATTTCAGCAGAAGTAATCAGACAAAGAAGGTCAAATTTTGGCAGAGGTTCGGGTCCAAGTCAAGAGAAGGTTGAATGTCTCCTAAGGTCGCTGAATACTCTAAGTAAGAGAGGGCATTTCCATATGAAGTTGTCAAGTATGAGATGGTCGAGAGCGGATGAGAGCAAGAACGATTATATGTACTGACATTCTATTTCACTGATCTGGATGTGTATGACGTAAGAATTTATGTCCCAAAGGAAAGAAGTGTTGATGCAGCATATGAAAGATGCTGAGGATTTGCTGAAGAAGTAGTATTGAAAGAGAGAGAGAGAGGCTTGAGAAAGAGAACAAGTGTTTCACTGGATCCACTCGATTTACTGTCTTCGAGGGATTTCCATCTCCTCCCTTGCTTGATAAAAATTTATCAAAAGATGATTGGTTTGCGGTGATTCAGTTTGCCCAGAGAGTGAAAAGAGGTCAAAGAGTCTGATGAGCCGACGCTATATACCATTGAGAGAGAGATCTAAACTTAGACTGATAAGAGGTCATGAAGGGCTGAGGAAGGTTGAATCAGACAAGCTGCTGAATTCTCTTAATTCTATAGCGTGTAAGGCCGTAATTCCTTATGAAATCGTGAGGTATGAAGCCATAAAGAGATCAGGGCAAGAACATGACAGTCTGTATGTTCTTGCATGTTATTTTATTGATCTTAATGAATATGATATTGGGATTTATGTGCCGAAATAAAGATTTGACGAAAGTCGAAAAGGTGTGTGTTGGCAACGAGCGTCGAATCTTGTGCATGATGAGAAGAGAAGATTAGAACGAGAGGGAATAAATTTCTCCTTTAGCACCTATGTCAGACCTTTTGTTGAAATACCGTCTCCACCTGTTGAGGGACTCACATTCCCAAGATACAATTGATATGCCATTATAAAGTTTGCATGGAAAGTGAAGAGCGTCCAAGAAGAATACTCTCAGTAGTCAGGATAACCACTATACCCCATTCCACTTTCCTCTTTTGCTTGAGCAAGTCTGTTTTTTCATCATAGATAAATTGGATCACGATCTCCCATAACCAATTAAAATCCTCACCATTATTGCTGCCTCCTTCCTTGACATAGGGGCAGATATCATAGATATCTCCCTCCAAGAAGTGAGTCAGCACTACGCAGATGGTTGAGCCACGAGAGTGTTAGCCCCAACAAGCCTCATATCTGTAAGGAAATATTCCCCTTGTAGTAAATTTAGACAATTCTTTCAGAACACCGTCGACCAGCATTTGTCTCGATCCGTCTCACCCTCTTCCTTTCAATTCCTTTCAGCGTGTTGGGCGATAATTGGGCATACCTGGTGTCAAGCTCGATTCTCTACAGTCAATAATATCAATATCCTTTCCCCGATCCAATGTGGTACCTCACACAAGGAAGAAATAGATCACAGTTAGCAACCGTGATTCTCAAGAAAATCGAAACTCAACTGAGAATAATAAAATTAGCATGAAGCTCAAAAAAATGTCAATAGTTCTCACATCCTAATCAAAGCTCAAAGATGATGATGACCCAGTCTCGTTCCAGACACGAAACTTTTTTCATGTCCCCGGCAACGGTGCCATTTTTGTCGCACTTTTCCCAGTTGAGCCCCTTCGGGCAACCAGAAAGTCAACAGTCTGTCACGCAGGATTTGTTTAGTGTTTGCAATATATAAATGAATTAATTAAAGCAAAATCCCTTCCTGTTGTGTGCGGCAGGCTTCAAGCGAGACCCTTCAATTACGATCCTTGTCGGACCCCGGACTTAGGAATCTTTGATTATGATTCGGAACAACAATAAATCATGCAAATAATAATCACAAGATCTGATGTGTCATGCATGCATAGATTTGCCAATTTTCTAGTTTTGAGAACTGCGACTGAATCATCAATAAAGAGCAATCATCAACAAATGACAATGCACAATTACGATCCTTGCCGGACCCCGGACTTAGGAATCTTTGATTATGATTCGGAACAACAATAAATCATGCAAATAATAATCACAAGATCTGATGTGTCATGCATGCATAGATCTGCCAATTTTCTAGTTTTGAGAACTGCGACTGAATCATCAATAAAGAGCAATCATCAACGAATGACAATGCAAACCAAGACTGACTGACTCCGGCAAAGACAAGGTCAAGTGAGGAAAGAATGAGAACTCATAATAATCTCAGAAAGTACACATGAATGGAGCGTGACCAGTACTCGTCAAGAGTCTTCATTCATCCCTCTGAATATCTCTATCTGGTTCTTGTTTGACTAGCTGTCTCTCGTGCTTTTGGTCACGTCTTTGCACCTCCTGAGACTGAGGCTTTTCAATGAAAAGCCACCTGAAACTCGCTACCTTCAGAGAATCACATTCATGATTCATGTGTAGGTCCAGAAAGATACAAAATTCCTCCCATGCAGAGGGAAGATACGACTGTGAGAAAATCCCTCGTATGAGATGAGGAAACTCAGAAGGCTCTGTCAGTGCCTCGTAGTCGACTGCTGCAGGAGAAATATACCTCTTGGCCAATTCCACTAGGTCTCCCCAGTATGATCCGTCTGTGAGATAGTAGGGGACTGGAGGTTTGGGGTAGTATGTGAAAAGCTTGGGGCCAAAACTATAAGCCAACCTAGTGTTTCCCTCAAGCTGATCAACTTTCCATCACAAGAATCCGACTGCAGCAGCCCACATTACATCAAAATGTGGATGAGTTTCTTTACCTTTCTTTAGATAGATCCTCAAATCTCTGATTGTACCTTCTGCGAACTCAGTGAGAGCAACGACGATTGACAGATCTTCCTGCTTGAAACCATCAATCCTGATATACCTGTAAGGAAAACTCTCTCTTGAGGACAACCAATTTAGTTTGTCTAGGACCAACTGGTCAATCGTGATGGGCTTGATCTCTGTCATGTGCTCAAATGACTGCTAATCATTGCTGGCCTGCTTGTTGGATCATCACCTCTAGACCCTCTTATTCACTCTCTTACCGTTGCCCCTCTCCTCCGCCTTTGCTCATGTCTGCGTGTTCTCAGAGGGCGCGGCATTGGACCATAAAGCCACCTGTATCCGACAAACCTGAAACAGTCTCATCCCTCACACATAATCCGATAGTCAACCATGAAACAAAACTCGTCCCACCGTGCGGGCTGACGTTCTGTGAGGACCTCGTGACCAGTCAAAGAGGGTGAAATGTACCTCGTTGCCAATTCAACCAGGTCTCTCCAGCTGGTCCCATCAATGAGTAGGGAAGGCACTGGAGACTTGGGGTAGTCCGAGTAGAGCTTTGGTCCAAAACTACAGATCAGTGTGTCTCCTCTCTCATCGAACTCACGCTCCCTTCGACCGAGATAGTTGATTGAAGGATCCTGACTGAGTCAAAATGCTCATGATCCTCCTTACCTACCTTCATGTAGGGTCTCAGGTCATGGATAGTGTCCCCCGCAAAGCTGGTGAGCACAACGAAGACTGACAAGTCCTCTCTCTTGAAACAAACTACACTGACATATCGGTACCGAACAGCCTCCTTGAGAGAGATTCGATTAAGGCTGGTTAGTATCGAGTCACAGACCGAATAGAAATGAGGTGCACTCATGTGTGATGATGACCGTTGCTTGCTGGTTGTCTGCTGATTTATTTGCTGATTGATGAACTAATTGCTAAACTGATTGCCGACTGATTACTGAACTGATTACTGAATTGATTCCTGAACTGATTGCTGAACTGATTTTGAAGCAGCAGTTTCAGGCGTTGCTAAGCTCACCCGAGCTTTGCCCTGGCCTGTTCCACACTCTCTATCATGGAACTGGTACTGTGCAGCTTGCTGTCAGGCCCACAGAAATAAATTACTTACTCGATGTACTTCTTCTCGCCTGCAATTCCTACTGCATACTCCCTCTGCACTCGTGTGTTGACTTCCATGTCTCTGATCGCTTCTTTCTCCCATCCCTCTTTCTTTTCTCTGATTAGCGTGCTCTTCACCACTAGAATCTCATCGTCCTTCATGTTTCACCCCGGGCACGCAGATCACATAGCAGCGAATCCTGAATTCTAAACAGACAACCATAGATATGAAGTAACTTGGGTGCCAATCTGACAATGTTTGATAGTTCCCTGACTGCTGCTGGCTAGATTGTCTGTTTGATAGGTGATTGCTTGCTTTGAGCACTACTAATTACTTGTTTGATACTGCCGTCAGGCGCTGGCAGAACGCTTTTTGAAATGCTGCCGACTTATTCTTTGAACTTTCAGTTTGAGTGTTGGGCTGAAAGTGATCCGATGACTGTTTTGATTGCTGGTCTAACCACTGATTTGAATGCTGGTCTGGCTGCAGATCGTTTGCATCTGATCGCTGTCTCCCGAGTACTGTTCGGGTACAAAGTCTGTGTTTGGTTGCGATCTGAACTGATGTTCATTCGCTGCTTGGACTGCTATTGATTGTGGTTTGAATACTGCTAATCACTGTTTGATTGCTGTGATTGACTGCTTGACTGCCTGCTTGGCTACTAGTCAGATTGCTTCTCAGATCACTTTTCCTGTTACTTGCTGATCTGTTGATTGTTTGATTGGTCTGATTGTCGGACCGATTGTTGTATTGATGGTTAATCCCTGAAGTGGCAGCTGACTGTCGAATGCTCATATGAGTCTGTGCCCAAGACAAATGCTCTTGGGGTGTTAGGTAATCTCCCCACCCCTGAAAATTAAACTGCTCTCGAACAGGGGTCTCACTGGAGCTCAGTTTATGCAATCACTATGTCTTGAGTCAGAGGTGTCATTTGGTCGCAGGTTACCCCTGACGAAGGGTAGATCTCAGGTCTTGAGTAGGAGAGTGATTGATTCGAGCGTAATACCGTGATCAGAACTTTTCCAATAGTTTTGAAGAGATTCTAATTGCATCGTAGGCTCGATAGTAGTCAAGAAGGGATCGTGCAGTTTCTCATTCTGATCGTTAATCTTAGGGTTCACCCTGTTCTCAGACACAATTCCGCTCCTTTGCGGATGAATTGCAGAAAATTGTTGCCACCTTGAGGGAGAAGGCAGGGAAGTATTCACAGACATACCCTCTGTTGATGTTCGATTATTTAAAGTTATATCGTTGATATACGCTGCTTATTACTTCTACCCTCTATCTCCGGATGCACTTCTCTCAACCATTCACTCCGGGTGCGGTAACTCGAGGAGTAGACTAGCTAACGATCATCGATGGCTTTACTATTTACTCAATTATCACAACTGAGTCTGTGAAAATGGATAGCACCCTCAATAGTATCCCGATAAGGCCTGTAGGAGATTACAAATATCTCTTCTCTTGAGATTTAGTTCTACATAGCCTGCAAACCATTATTCTTGCCGCAATCTCAAAATTGGATAAAAGTAAGTGGGACCGCCCCCTTCTTCCACCTGATACTGATCCCCCTTTTATCTAAAATAGGAGGCGAAATACCACTCAGAAGGGTCCAAGACTGGAGAACCCTTTTGATTGAGCCATTCAAGTTACCCCAGGAGTTCTGGTTGAGAGCAATCAACGATCATCGTTAGACGAAAAACAAGACCCAACCATCTCTTTTAACAAGGAGCCCTCGTTTGCCTTATGCATTAAAACTGAGTAAATGCTTGCTCGACCTCACCTCACTACATCTTCAAGAGAGAACAATAAGTTCATACACTCAATTTTGTCTGTATGCGGGTTATCCACTTTTGAAGGGACTTCACAGGAGGATAACACGCATGAACGCAACAGTAAAGTGTATATAGGATGAACGATCTTAGTTATAACCTGCTAACCATCCGGGGGAAACTTATAATGGGGGATCATGAACCAGCATATCAGAGTCTAGAGTATCGTGCAAAAGGGTTATAGTACTCGCGTGACTCATTTTAAGCTTTCGCATAACTTCGGGTAGAAATTAAAGAAAGGTGATTAAGTTGACACCATATTAATCTCCATCTAAGAGGAATATAGCCAGTAAGAAGGCGACCTTTTCCAAGACTCGCATTTTGCTGCCCATCGAGCCATCTATCAGGGCCTGAGAGATGTTTTCTTTTCGGTAGCTGTCTCCAGAAACCTGTGTTCGGGCTATCCACTACTGATCTTTTATCTGATATATCCAGTCGAAGCTAGCAAGAAACTGGACAGTAATGCTTCCCCATTTAACTTGCTAACTCCGACTTGTTATCAGTTTTTTTTTTCTCTCCGTGACCAGGTGCGTAAACTACTTCTTTAGGCGTTACCAATTGAGTATTGGTCATCTTGACGGAATCAATTGCTGCGGAAAAACTCGTTTTCAGACACGCGTCATAARAAAAGGTYTCCTCTAAAMWTCTTAGTCGACGACTGATAGAGAGCGCGAACACACRGACMTTTTCCTTCTCAGACASAAGACTCAAGTTCTAGCAAGAGCSTCTATCGCTCAAGCAGCCTCGTGCCTCCTGRCCTCACTTAATTGACTSAAGGKTGATCACRTCTCTGCGACTGCGCACGAGGCGTGAGGCCYAGACGAATAATTAACCACAATTTTTCTCGCTATGACAGAACTCAAGTCCCAGGGAGGGTCAAGAACAACCTAAAGCAAGTGATAAACAGTTAAAGAGCGGAGATGTTTTCCATATAAAATCACTCAGAAGTCTTATCGCGTGGTTATTAMYCTTTKGTCCATTYAGGTACTGTAGCAGTCTACCAACCTGACTTGATGTTCCATCAAATTTCACTCTCCCCCWCCCCAMARTTAGCCCATTAATGRACCAATCAGTGGCAACAAATACAAACGAAGTAAGTGACTATGATCAGATCAACCACTGCCTTGTCCTCCGAGCCGATGCAAATTACACTCAGACCATGTTCTATTAAGACCCCTCAATATAATACAGCAATACGAGTCAATTTCAATCGTTGAGACGGTTGCGTATGACTTGACTAATCGTTATTACAAGATCCACTCAATTAGTCAGTAGAACGACTTCCTCAATCATGAACTGAAGCAGTGCTCTTAGACCTCACGCTTTCACTGGGGATACGGACCAGGAAGCCACGAAGGGATCCAGAATGAAAGGTAAATCAAAACTTCTCGAGACAAAGTAAATGTTTGCCCATTCAGTAAAACCAGCGTGAAATCGCATGTCAACGATTAGTACCTGTCCCTCGCACCTTTGCGCCGCCCTTTTCATTACTGCTTYCCCCTCTACTAAGTCTTCCRGTCCGYACTCATCCTCTTGCTCTTCCATACACTTTATTCCCTTGACCATYYGATAAATCCTTCTKACCTACTCTTCGCACARACAACATTCAGAGCTGAGTTCAGCGAGACTCGACTCCRGACRATTACGCTRARCTCTCGTTCACTTCTTWGAACAGTCGTACTSATAACTATGTTTCCGTGCTCATAAAAGCATAGTCAAGGTTATCTTGGAGAAGGTTGAGTGAAGGCGAGAGAGCGAGAAAAGAAAAAGGAGGCGGAGAACACTTGAGACTAGAGGCATCGACTATTATCGTCTCATGATTTTCATTGAAGGATCCGATTTCAGCAGGACAAGATCATTTGCACCATTCACGCCACCGGTGTTCAGACTGTAAATGGTGTTGCCTCGGAATGAAGAAAGATACCCCCTCCCGTACCAATCAGACGGACCGGTGACGACGACAATAGTAACCGCCTGTCCCGCCTTCGTCAACTCGGTCACCCTTTTAAGTTGAGCAATCAACCCCCTCGTGACGCTCAACACGTAAACTTATTACTCACGACCGTGACGAAATGCGCCTCTTTCCGCGGGTCTCCTTCCATCGACTTTCCCCTTCCTCCATGTCCTCACTCGCATTTTCAGATCGAGGTTAGCGTCAACAGCCTTAGGCCAGATCCCATCACGTACACACACGCTTCCCTATACTGACCATCCACCTCTCCAGTTCGTATAGCTCCTCCCCTTGACACATTACGGCGCTGATTGCACAAGTGCACACGTTCGAAACCCAGCTTCCAGCTTCCTAGATCTAGAAAGCTTGCCAGATCAGCGACACAAACATCACCCGAGAAGGAAAAGACCATGAGTGATATCAGCCGCGCAGACCAAGCTCACGCTTTCTGCAGGAACTCCCCATCGGCCTCTCGTGCACACTCGACTTTGTCACGCATCGCCTGTAAGAGCACAACTGCCTTTCCCGACCACTTTGATGCTGAAAGGCACGCACACTTGTCACGCTTCATGTGCCTCTTGACTTGTCTTTCAGCCCCCAACATCATCATCGTCCCCATATCAGTAGTGTCGTCAACGTAAGTAGTGGTGACCCCTTGAACTTCGCACTCTCCCTTCCTTTCAGCTACTAGCACTTGCTAAAAACTCTCGTGGATCGGAGATTGACGTCAACAACTGCGTACCAGCGCTGACCTCTGCTCGATCGTGCTCACCTCCACACAAGCTCAGTCCCCCTCTTAACTAGAGTCCCCCGTCTCTATCGCGTTAGAGTGCGTGCCCCTGTCACTCGTACCCACTCGTACCCTCTTACACTGAGCGGTCAGCCTTCGGCACGCGCACCACACTTGAGCGTGAAGGACAGTCGTTGACGTCACCTGCATTGTCGCGGTTCGTGTCCGATTACCGCACCTCTCTTCTCATCTGACTCTCTCCCTCTCTCTCTCTCTCTGGACTGTGCCCCTTAGGCCTGTCTTTTCCCCCTGCTCTGCTTCTCTCCCGTCCCGCGGCCCCTCGGCGTCAGTTGTTGAGAGCTGGCCTCGGGTCCTCTTTCCACTGGGTCGGCCGCTCGGTGATGCCTCTCGATCTCTCTTGGTCTGTTCCAGGACCTGAGATCCGTCTCCCAATCCGCATCACTCATCTCACTTTCCCCTCTTGAGTCTCTGTCCTGGTATACCTGTTCCAGGTTTGCTGTGTCCATCGAGGTCTCAGTCTCGTGATAGGCCACCGTTATCCGTAGCCTTGCCGTCACTCCGTCCCGTCTACAGCGTCTCTCAGCCCGGTCTCTCGCCTCCGAAATCRCGTCWTGCARCSTCGKRTTAGTCCGCATCTCCCCCTCTCTTRCTCMYTCCACGTTGATCTTCATTACCAGCTCATCTCCACCGTCATAATTGAGTATGRCGGTAATCCAGGGCCCTTCCCCSGACACAGGCTTCCAGCGGGTCTGGTGATACCAGTACCMGGSCCTATACCCATGCAGCGCCATMGCTGCCCTTTCTCTRTAGACAGYGTCTGACCGGTAAACAGCACARCRCAARGTCACCAACKTCCGATAGCACACCTCCCTACACCGGAGCCTGCGGCAMAGACARCGTGCTAMCGGGTGGCTCGCTGCGGATGATATCCCGACTCACTCTCCTTTCTTATAGGGTTTTCCTCTGCGTTSTGAACGAGGGACTTTGATTAGTCCTTTTCARACTCTACCGCTTTTCAARAATTTTAAAACAATGGATTAATAATTAACTTTTRGAAACTAATACTCAAKCCYAGAACCCAACGGTTGATCGCGCATTAAACTCACACTTGTMAGTCCCAGACCCTWGSAATATGACTGCAGGTTTKGCGTTGTGGTCCCATAACGGGGTACTAAAAGTCACTTCTCCGTTTTTAAATTGCAGCGCAGGCCCATCTTCATCGGGTACCCATGTCCGATGGCAAGGAGGGGGCTTATGACCCTCCACAGGGGGGGTGATAGGCCTCCTACCAATGAGACCGCGGGTCACCCTTCTTTTGGGGTCTCATCGCACGGTGCCAGATCGGGGCTCACCCGCGGATAGTATATGCAAGGTCGGCCTACTTAGGCCACGGATCGATGGTTCGAAATTCGAACCGTTGGCTTCCCGCGAAAGGACAGTCCAACAGGTAGAAATCAAAGCTAGAAAACTAAATAATAATAATAAAAATAATAATAATAATAATAATATCCACAGGAAAAGGAAAGGGAAGGAAAGGGTGGCGTCCCAAAATCTCTCTGTGCACCAGCCTTGCCTGGACAGCGACCCACGTTCACGCAGGAATYTAGAAACCCGATTTTCAACCTCTTCCCTCCTTTTCTTTTTTTTCTTTAGTTCTCACTGTATCTGTCCCTTATTCTGGTCACTGGGGTCCGCTCAATTCGGACAATTAGATCTGGTACGGGTATACGAGGGGTCAGGTAAGACCCAGCCCATGAGACCAGTTGCAGTCTGAAACGTGAATCGACCGCCCTCCCTACAAAGTGACAAAACAACAGCTGAGAAGCTAAAAATAAGAAAACTATGTAAATAAAAATAATAACAATAGACAGGTAATCATAGCATCTCAATGACTTACGCCCACTGAACTTTCCCCATACAAAACCGGATTTAAATTTTGGCATTTTATTTTTCTTTTTCTCTTCTCTTTTCCGACAACGACTTCCTGTCTCATGCACCTTACCCATAACTCAGTAGAGGGACGCCCGGCGCGCAGTTGAAAAGACTGAACCTGCCCTCTCACTTCCGCGTCCCAGGGCGAACCCGGCGGCTACCACGGTCACAGGCCGGTTGTACTCTGCTGTACAGCAGGGCGCCGAGCCTGCGTGGACCAATGGAAGTCCTGTGGCGCACCCCTTTTGTTAAGGGCAATGTCACCGGGACTGGTCCGCGCCGAGGTACAGCCTGGATACCAGGAACAGCAGGGGTCCAAGATACGTCTATAGGCCGGAGCATCAGAGTGAGGACTGGTACCAAGCAGGGATTTGGCACACAGAGGAGGGATACCGCGCCCTCCGACAACGGGAGCTCCGCTCCAATTACGGACGAACTGGGATTTTCCCCATCGAATCAACGCATGGGGAATACGTTCAAGATGGTGCTTCTCGCTTGGCGTTCCTACTAGGAAAGGTTCCTGGCTTTCCATTGGCGCACTGAGTGGTGCGCACAAACAAAGTTTTTGCTGGGTAGAAACGTGGGGAGAACCAATCAGCGCATGGTGGTATTGGTGCGCGGTAATCACGTGCACCATAATCACCACACGATATTCAGTGCAAGGCACCAGACGGCACGGATATTTGGCACCCGTGACACGGAAACAGAGACTCTCGTTCCAGCATCAGGCTGGAGAGTGTACGGAGCATGACAAGTTGCTGGCTCACCACATGCACGAACGGGACATGATCCCGGTTGATATCCAGACACACGAGGAGAGCGAGCACATCAAGGGCTCAACCACGCAGGCAAAACAAGAGAAATAGTCAATTGAAGGCTCTATCAAGCAAACCAAATCAAGGCAGAATCCGGAAGGAGCACGTGGAGCGTGGAGGCACAAGCCTCTGCCCACTCTAGCAGCACACAAACCAAGGCTAAGAACTGGACTTCATTTACGGATGGGAGGTCTTGGCGCTCAACACAAGACTAAGGACATTTTCCCAGAAACGTAAGCCAAAGGCAAAGGCACCAGCCACCAAGCACTGGCAACCGGCACAGCTCCGTAGGTACAACCCTTAAACCACCAGTACTTGGCCCATACATCGGCCGCCGGGCATTGTCGTTAACGCCTCGTAATTTCCGGAGGCTCGGGGTATCGGCCCTCAAAGGCTGGCGCCGCCAACCAAAACAACTTTTTTTTGTTGTGCTGGCGGGTCAGGGCGAAACGGCGCGCGCAGTCCGCTTTCAGCCTCGGCATCGATAGCTGGGCCAAGTACTGGTGGTTTAACGATGAAAGGAACAATCCTGCGTTTGAACTCAAATGGAAGCAAATAAGCAACATAGCATTGGGGAAAAAAAAAAAAAAAAAAAAAAAAAAAAAAAAAAAAAAAAAAAAAAAAAAAAAAAAAAAAAAAAAAAAAAAAAAAAGACGGTCAATTTCAGCAACATAGTACGAAAAAAAACGCAACATAATATGACAAGGCACAGGCACCAGCTACGCACCGGCCCAGCTCAGTAGGTACACCGCTGAATTGTGGAAACAAAGACCTAAGTTCAAACTCCACTGCAAGCAGATGAGCGGTCAAGCTCACGGCATGCACAAAAACCAGAAAATATGGCGGCGTATCGGGGCACTTCTAGTACAAGATTCATTCTCATTTTTTACATTAATTTTGCTGAGTAGTGGAGCGACACCCTATATCTCGCAGCCGTCACCTTTCCAGAGACATCCTATCCTCAGTTTCACTCCATTGCTCTCCAAATGCACAAAAGGAGAGCGAATCCTCCGCCAGAACATGCCCAGATACACTGCCATATTTTTTGTCTTTTCTGCATGTGCACAGCCGTGGAGCTCGGCCCTCATGCACGTCGTTTCACGTTTTATGTTTCTGTTTTTTGTCGTTTTCTGCCACCACTGCCACACTGCGTTTTTTTAGGGTTTGCATTAAAAATAATAATAATAATAATAAATAAATAAATGAAAAATGGGAAGATGCTGCCACCTCTGCCACACCGCCATATTTTGAGGGTTTGGATAAAAAGAAAATAAAGAAAAAAACATGGGAAAATGTGCAGGCAGAAACTACAAAAACAAAAAAAAAAGCCAAACGACGTGCAGTGTAACAAACAAACCGCTGTGCCAGAAAAACATGGGGGGACGATTCATCCAAAACAAAAAAAAAACTAAAGAAAGAAACGTGCAGTGCCATGGCAGCAACGAAATCACATCCCTGAGGGCAAAGCCTCCCGCCGCTATATACTTGTATTCAAACATGCGGCGGTGGATTTGCATACTCTCCAGCCCATGTGGCCCACGCATCGCCGTGGGCCCACGGCGGGAACGCGGTTTGCCTAGAGTGTAAGCCAGGCCTCGCAAGAGTGTCACGAGAATCCCAGCTTACACTTTAATAACCCACACCTCGTTGTGGGCCCACGAGGGAATCGCAATTTCCTTCGAGTGTAAACATGGCCTCGCGGGAGCAGCACGCAAGACCCGGCTTCTCTATATTCTTTAAAGTTACATCACGCCCACCGTAGCACGCGCACACAGGCCTCACGAAAACAAATGTAGGGGCGCACCATTCCCGCTGGGACACCCGTGGGAGGGACTGGCTGGGACGGAAAACGGGTGTGGCCGTGCAGGATCGAGTCGGGCAGTGACGTTTCCAAGGCGGGCCCACAATTTTTTTTTTTGAGTCTGGCGGCGACTGTTCGGGCCGAGGTTGGTTCGAGCCTGTGTGAATGGAGTATGGGACGCGGTTGGTTCGGGCCCTGTGTAAATGGAGTTTCCAAAGCGGAACACTTGGGGGTAAGACTGCTGTTGGCACGGTTTTATGAACAGGCTCCTTTTCGGCCGCGGGTTTGTGGACGGAATCAACGAGGGCGGCATTGTATATTTCCATGTTCCAGCACAAGATTCATTCGATTTTGCCAATCTTATAGATGGAAGTAGTGTGAGGCCAGCCACGAGGTTGGACACTTACCTGTTCTCCCTCCCTCCCTCTCTCTCTCTCTCTCTCTCTCTCTCTCTCTCTCTCTCTCTCTCTCTCTCACACACACACACACACACACACACACACACACACACACACACACAATAAAAAATTGTGGCAGTCACAGGCGGTGTATATTTTCATGTTCTAGCTGAAGATTCATTCCGACTTTGCTCATCCTACACACACACACACACACACAGACCGACATTTCCATGCTTCACCAATGAGCAAAATGGGTTAGAATCTTCCCCTAGAATATGGAAGTGTCCACTGTCAAAGACCGAAAATGTGGCAGTGTACATCTCCATATTCTAGCGACAGAGTCATTCCCATTTTGTTCATCCTATGGATGGAAAACTCTCTCTCTCTCTCTCTCTCTCTCTCTCTCTCTCTCTCTCTCTCTCTCTCTCTCTCTCTCTGTGGGACTTTTGCATCTGACAGCTCCTTAGTCCATACTCAGACGGGGATTTCTTTTCAATGTATCTGTTCGCCGCCGCAGTGTATCTTCCTATGTTCTTGCGGAAGATTCCTTCTCACTTTGCAAGTTTGCACATTGGCAGGCTGCCCAGTTGATGCACACACGAAACTGTTCAATTGCAGACGTGAGTTCAAATCCAGCGGCGACCACAATAAAATAGTTCTGATTTCAAAACGGATCCGACGGCATGCTGATGCCTTGGCTGATGCCCCCGCGAATGCTGCGCATCCCATGTTCTAAACCAAACACCCTCACTGTCCCCCGGGCCAGATAAAGGCCGTGCCTGGGGGGTGGGGCTGGCACTGGGTCGCGACTTCGCCGCGGCAGGTTCACTTCTACACTTTAATAAGAGTATATCGATATAGATATCGAACCCCAACAAAAAAAAAAAAAAAACGGCAAAAAAAAGGTAAAAAGCATGGCCAACGTCAGTCACAATTTCATCATCTCCATGCAGACCGACCCTGATCCTCCCCCCCCCCCCCCCCCCCCCCCCCCCCCCGCCCCGAAGAAGGTTGCAAAACCCTATATGCACATCTTCCCTGCCCCACCTGCCCCCGCAAAAAAACAACCCTTAGAAACTATGTACACCCCACCCCAAAAAAAGCTGTAGAAACCGTAGAAAGTATGTTCCCAACGAACATGATAAGCAGGGCCGTGGACATGAGAGGCAGACCTGCGCGGACACGGCAGGGTTTCCCTGCTCGTTCCCTGCTCACTACGGACTTGTATTCGGACATGGGGGTATTAGACCCAGGTAAT
Source organism: Chara braunii (assembly GCA_003427395.1). Taxonomy (NCBI): domain Eukaryota; kingdom Viridiplantae; phylum Streptophyta; class Charophyceae; order Charales; family Characeae; genus Chara; species Chara braunii. Next base: position 749,663 of record BFEA01000413.1, on the reverse strand, counting down.
TCATAATTTATCTACTCCGTTCATCTGGTTGCAGCTGCAGCCATCTTCCCTTTAAGATCTCTTTCATAGCCTGCAATGACTTGAGGTGAAGTTCTCATGCGTTCTTCTCTGGTGAACCACTGATCTTCACTGGGGTCCAGGTGATGTCTGAATCTGACCAGGTACCTAGGCTACCAGCCGGGCCGCCCGGGTCCCGGGTGGCCAGGCCGTGCAAGGACAAAGGAGGGTCCCAGCAAAAAACAAAAAAACCCAAAAAATCCGAAAAAAAACTATGTCATGCAGAAAAATAAACTGAACAACTATTGCCTCAGGGGCACATCGAAATTCTTTACCAAATTTAAAATATAAAATAAAATGTTAAAATATTTTTTATTTTTTTCTTAATTTTATATCTTTTTGGCCCGGCCGGGCAAGTGACCCCGGGCCGCTCTGGTAGCCTAGCCCGGTGCTGCATTTTTGGCTTAGGCGGCGGCCTCTGCCCGGTGGTCGAGGAACTGGCATCACCAATGGACAAATTGTTCTATTTGAGTGTAATTTCTTTCTTGTTGGTTTTTTTTCTTATTTATTGTTGGGTAGTTCCCATTATTTGGAACTTGTTGTTTACCTTAAAGACAACATGAACTTCAGTCAAATCACAGTTATGATTTATTTTATTTACTTTGCTCATCTGGTTGCAGCTGGATTTGTACTTCAGTCGATTTACATTTATTTACTCTGCTCGTCTGGTTGCGGCTGGATTTGAAATCCAATCAACGCACATTTACTCTGCTCATTTGGTTGCAGCAGGATTTGAGCTTGGGTCTGTATTTCAACAGTTAGTTTGTGGGAGTTCCAACTGAGTTGGGCCCGCTGGTTTACTTGCTCACGAAACCTCAGGAACGAGACAAAAGTATGAAAAAGGGAGAAAAACGGAGATTCGGGCGCGGCCCCTTGGTTTCCCTGCTCACGGAGATTCAGGAGTGACACAAAAATACAAAACAAAAAAGAAAAAAAAACAGATTTAGGAATGAGACACAACGACAACAAAGAAACCAACCGCCTCTTCGGGATGTGGCCCTGGAATGTCCTGCAACCCTCCCACATGCATCGGGCCACTTCTGCGTCCACATTCATCAGGGTGGCAGTCTTTTCTTTCAGTAGTCTTCCCCCTGTATTGCCGTTCGAACTTCGAACAGCCACGCCGAAGCATCAGGCCACTTCTAACAGCCATATTTTGGGAGAAAAGTGAGAATGAATCTTTCAGTAGACCGTGGGCAGGTACACTGCCATTTATTGGAGCGCCCTTACGCCCACAATTTGGATCTGCCCCCTCCCAGTACCGTGCACCATGCGGCGCATCTGGATTCCAGCTTCGAGCCTTGCAATCAGACGAACGCCGGGCAGCAAGAGAGAAACAACCAAAACGACACCGATGCATCTTTCCATTTTCTTTCTCGTTGTGCATGTTTTGTGGGTAGTGGAGTTTTGGTTGTTTTTTTTCTTGCTGCTGTGTACTTGTATTCGAACATTTTGAGCGAAACGCAACGGGATTCCCCCACGGGGCGGCACCCCCCAGG
>BFEA01000413.1:713638-724796 GCA_003427395.1 Chara braunii | reverse complement strand
CACACCCCATCACAAGCCAGCAAAACACCCACGAAACAAAGAAAGGTCTGTCACAGCCAAAAAATACACTCCAGACATGCCGCTGGCACTAGAGGCACAGCATGGCCGCGTAGTGACGGCCCCGACCACTGCCGCTCGACCTGACTGGAGAAAACCGTAGCAGGAAGCTAGCGAAGTCGTAGTATATATCGTCAAATAGAACTGCCATATGTTTTTTTTAATTCATTTTTGGCCCGGCCGGGCAAGTGGTCCCCGGCCACTCTGGTAACATAGTTATTTATTTGTTTATTTATTTATGCGTTGATATCTTGCATGGGGGCAGGGATGCATGCCTGCCGACCGCCGACCCCGACCGCCGACCATTTTGCAGCCGACCAGTAAGGCCGACCGGTTGGCAGTCTGCCGACCAGTCAGAAAACAGCGATCCACTGATTTTTTTTCAAATCTGAGTTGGGGGCTGTACTGTGCCTATTGAGTACAGCCCAAATTGCAAGGAATACGAGTGTGAACGATATACAGAAAACCAAGTTGTGAAATCACACAGATGTCCAGGTAGTCGTGTCAAAGCAGAGAGTACAAAATGCGCCGAGATACCATGCATATAGACCAATACAACGAAGTAACGAGCCAATGTTCAAGCCCGTAGGCCACACCAACACAGTATCCAAAGTCGCTCCTCTCTGTCTGGCGCCCACCGCCCAGCCTACTCTACCCGACTATCCTGCCTGCACAGCTGGTTCACGAAACAGGTCACTTCGACTCTCGAAGACCAATGTGCATGACTGTCAACACCATAGCCGACCTCTCTTCATGCACCAGGTGCGTATCTCATCACCCTCAATCAGACCTTGATTACCCCACACTGCGCCTCCTTCCCTGAAGACCACCAGATCGCCCGCTGTACCCCCTGGCGCCCACCAGCCCGGCTATGGCTGCCTGCACCCCGCTGCCCTGCAGCACCTCACCTCACCACTACGCGCCCCGGCAGTGCCTTTGGCCGCAGCGCAGTATCAAGCGAGAGCGCAGCAGCACTCCCGCATTGCCTGCACTGGCCAGAATGCCTGGCCTGGGCTGCCTCACTTCCTTTATGGAGCTGGCAGCCTCCTGGATGCTGTGTGTGGCCTGGCTGGAAGCTGCCAGTAGCTTACGGTTGGGCCTCAGACCCTGCGCCCCAGGCCCGAGACTACAGTTAAGGGCCTGGGGCCCATTTACAGTTGGGCACGGCCTGAGTCTCCGGACTTGGGCTGTTTGCTGCATCTATGCAGGGCTCCCGGGTAGGTGCGTCGACAGTACTGCTTTTGCGTAGGCCGATTGCCGGCTTCTCAATGTATCGGCCCTGCTTTGTGTGTATGTGCCCAGGCGCAACTGTCAGGGCCTGGGCCAACTGTACGCAGCAGCTTAGCGAGGCTCGCGCGTCCATTCAACCAACTGGCGTGGTGCAAGAGCCTGAATACCCAGATGTGTAAGTGTCGAATTTTGGCCTTTGACGAATATTCAGGCCCGCCTTCACTTAGGGCGGGCACTTGGCGGGCACTTGGCTTGCTGGGGGACTTAGCCCAGAACATGTGATGTCTGATAGGGCCCCTAGTAGGCTTGTTCCTCACAAAATCTGCTGAGAAACTTTTAGGGATGCAGGGGGGCGTAGTGGGAGGTCGGGGGCGGTACAGGGGGGTATGGGGGAGTGAATAAGGGGTATTGGGGGCGGTAATGACGGTGCTGGCTGAGGTAGCGAAACGTGCCCGTCCCTTCCACAAATTTTAAGGGCACAGAAAAAAAAATTAGGGCCACGTATTCCTCGTTGAATTTAGTTTTTGTTTCTGAGGCCCCAGCAGAGCATCTGCAAGGCTCTCATGTCTTGCCAGAGACATTCGTCGAATTCCGGCCGAGAGAGGAGCAGGCCAGCAATATATCTTCTGGATCTAAAGTCAGGTCTGTATTCCAGCAGTTATGGGCTACAACTACTTACTGGCGTAGAGCTCTCTCTTTCTTTTGTTTTCCTTTTCCTACGAGCAGTGGCCCTAAGGGCCTGGCTCCACTCGTCACCGCTTGCACAAAAGACAAAACATATGGCGGCGTATGATTCCATGTTCTAGCAGAAGATTCATTCTAGTTTTGCACATTTGGAGGGAAGCCCTGGAAATCCCGTGGGGAGTTGGCCTGCTCCTGCCCAGATAATCACGTGCTCACTGCTCAGTGGTCCCATAACTGCTGAAACACGGACCTTAATGTGAATCTACACCATATATAGTTGGCGTGCTGCTGCCTTGCAATGTGTTTGAGAGCTGCCTCTTGTTTGAGAGCTGCCTCTTTCACGGCGAGTAGGCCCTTGCTAATTATTAGCCGGGGCCTCTCAGATTACATGCAAGGGTTCTCCGATCAATGTCGAAGGCCTATTTGCTCTTGCTCTCTCTCTCTCTCTCTCTCTCTCTCTCTCTCTCTCTCTCTCTCTCTCTCTCTCTCTCTCTCCCGCATCGTGGTTCTGGACCTATTTTATTTTTTTTAATTATTATTTTTTGCAGGGTGCCAACGACCCCATACAGGCAGGTGCCGACCGGTGACCGGTCGGCTGGTCGGCAGCCGACCAGTCAGGGGCCGCCGCCCGTCGGGGTGTGCAACACTGCATGGGGGTCATATGCTAATCTTCTCCATATCATTCCAATTTCGATGGATGCCCTGGAGGAATGGGTTAGAATTATAATAAATCCTTGAATTATCACAAATTTTCACACTTGTTGAAAAGTTTCCGGGGCCTGTACACAGTAACTTCCATTTAAAAAAAAAGCGGAAAAACTAAGGGCGTTGTTAGGCAACTCTCTGAACTAGAGGCAATTTTTTCCCCCTGTTTTTCTTCGAGCAGCTTGGGAGAAAGGGAGCGCACCTTCTGAAGTACTTCTGCCGTGAGCCTCTTCCACTTCACTCTCTTCAGCGCCTTATCCAAATTCTCCGACCACATATCTGGCTCTCCACCTGCATTTGGACTTGATGCATGGTTGAATTCGGTGGGACCATCTCTTTCTTCTTCCCGTTCTCTTCCACACACCCGCTCCTCTTTGCCTATTCCTTTTTTCGCACGCGTTCGGCACTCCGTGTTTTTTGAGTGGGGATTGTCATGCCTCTCCTTGCTCAACCGCTTGGCACCGGCAGCTGCCTCCATCACAACCGCCTCAGATGAGCCTGCAACTGCTGTGGCATCTTTCGCCTTCTTCCTGCGCTTCTTCTCTCGTCTGTCTTCGCTCTTCCCAGCCACCTCATCTTCATCACCACGACCTGAACTTTCACGTGCTTCTTTCCCTGACACCTCCCTTGTCCGTCTGTCATCGACCTTGCCTTTCCTTCGTTGATTTCCCGAATTACAACGAACGCCGTCCAAACCCCCTGCCTCTGTCACACCATTGTCCACAACGCCGCCTACCTCTCCATTTCCGACCCGTGCGCCCGCATCTATATTACCATCAGGATGCTCGACAGTCGTCAGCTTGCTATGGTTCTTCTGTATCCCATCATCGTCTGCACAATCTTCTATGCTGGCCTGTTCACAGCTTGAAGAAGGCTTGGGAGAAGCTCTGATAGCCTCCTCCCGCACTTCACCTCCCATCTCCCTCTTCTTCCTTTTCTTCTTCCCTGCCTTTTCCTTCTTGGACTTCATTTCCTTGTGCTGTCCAGTCGGCTTCTCCACTTGCTCGCCTTCATCGGGCTGCACTGCATTCTTGACGCAGTTCGCATCGCTGTCCTCGCATGGTTCTTTGGCGACGGACGGGACATCATCCTCAGGACCAGGAGCAGTTTCAGTAGAAGTCCCTCCACAGCTGCCATTCGGCAGACAATTATCGGAGTCCATGCCCTCATTGTCGTCGTCGTCCTCTTCATCATCACTGCAGAACTGCATCTTCTTTCCTGTCCAACGGGCTCCCGCCACCTTCTTGGGCATGCTAGACCGCCCTAACCCCATTTTTCCAGTTGTTGCATTATCCTGCACATTTTATTTTGTTTTGGGAGAAAAGACGAAACGTTTCCAACAAACATAATCAAAATTTCAATTTTCAAATTTTCAATTTGATGAAATCATGTAATACCCAAGGAAGATTTTCATGGCCGGCCGGTCACCCGGGCGTGACACCTGGGGGGGTCTGACGCCCGGGTGACCCGGTCATGGCCAAAAAAAATATAAAAAAAATGGCGGTGGGGTTTTACCTCGCTCTCCGAGAGGAGCCCAAATCCGGGCTCTTTTCTTTTTTTGAGTGTTGGCTGTCAAGGGGAAGAAAGGGGAGTGTAAATGAAATTTAAAGGGGCTAAAGGGGGGGTTAAAGGGGGGATGCCTTAGTGTGATATAGTTATTTTCTTTTTTATCTTTATTTATCTTTAGTTCTGTGAGGAATTCTGATGTGACCCTCAGCCAAAAGTTGTTTGTATTGCAATTCTACACAACATAAATTTTTTTCAGATTTTTTTGGATTTGAATTTTTTTTTTTTTTTTTTTTTTTTTNGGCTGCCCGGGGCCATTCCTGGGGGTCATGCCCGGCCGGTCACCCGGTCGCCAATCCGGGCGTGACATCGGGACCCGGGCGCCCGGGATATCTCCCTAGGTAATATCCAAAAAGATTTCAAGTTTTAACTCTTAACCTCGTGCCAAACAATCCTAAAGTGTGAATCACTTCATAAGTTCTTAGGCATGCTAGACCGCCCCAAGCCCAAGCCCATTCTTCGAGTTGTTGCATTACCCTGAAGGGCCTGGAGGGCCCTGAACCTTTTTTTTTTTCTTTTTTTTTCTTTTTTTTTTTGGGCGGGGGGGTCGGCGGTGAGGAGACGAAATATGTCCACCAAACCGGAATCCAAATTTGAATTTTGAGCTGGATTCAATCATGTAATAACAGTAATAATAGTAATATCAAAGAAGATTTGAACTCTAACCCTCTTGTGACGAACAATCTCGAGTATGAATCACTCGGACAATTGACAAGTGCGAGTTATTAAAGAGTGAGCAACTCAGATAATTTGGGACCATAGTGTCACCTGCAGGGGGTAGTGTAGAACTCTGTTTTCCAACTTCGAAGTTCAAAGACTAAAGATTTGAACAATTTTAACACATTTTGTAGGCTCTTGAAGTTTTGATCAATAATTATTCAGTGTGAGCCACCCAGGAAAAAAATAGGGACCATCGCCGTAGGATCTGCGACTTATACAGAGCAAGCGAAGCTGTCATGCATGCTGAACAGTCTCCAAGCGCATGACATCCACATGCACAATTTCATACTTCATGTTATTCACACACAGCTGTTTGCACAGTCTACAATCCACCCCAGCTTGCCGACAACACAATGATTCTATTTCTTCCTCCTAACCCCTATTTAATGGGATGCGCCGCATAACGTGCGCACGCGCTTGCGCATGCGCAACTTGCGCACGCGTGATGCGCACGCACCTATGAAGAAAAACCTTTTTTTCAGTGTTTTTTACTTTTTAATGAAAAAAACGTTTTTATTATTTACCCCTTGGATTTGGCTACGAATTGTCAAGATGGTCCTCAGCCAAAAAACATTTGTATTGCAATACTGCACAACACTTCTTTTTTTCAGATTTTTTTCTTTTTTTTAAAGTCAGATTTTTCTTTGGGGTGGGGGTGGGGGGATGGATCCGGACACTCTGGACCGGACACCCGACCCGGACATCCAGACCCAGACCGTCTTCACGGCGGTCCAGACGTCCGGATCTTAACCATGGATCAAACCAGAGGACTACTGGCGACGTCTGGCATGCAAACTTCCAGGCACTCACGGCTTAAAAAAACTGAAAAAAAAAAAAAGTATCCTGTCTTGCATGGTCTCTTCTTCCCAGACCCCTACCCCTTGCCGCGCAATTTCCAGGCCCTAACAGGTAGAGCCCTGTGCGACATTGTCTTATTCCCAGACCCCTATTGCTACCCTAGTAAATGTTCGCATATGCCAACGCTCTCCTCCTCCTCCTCCTCTTCCTCCTCTTTCTGCTGTCGCTGCTCCCAGCTGAGCCTCTTCCTGTCCTCATCCTTCCCCTCTCCCCTGCCTTTCCTGTCTCTGACGGTAGGCCTGTGAAGAGACAAAGGTCCAGACACACTATAACCACAAGTGATAAGAAACACGGCGCATGCAAGCAATGTGTGCTGACTTTCCTGTATAAGAAAATCCGAAAGCATATTTCAAAGGCGGCATGAAATAGAAGCTCAAACCAAAGTCCTTCGGGACATCCGTTAAAATTGGAACGATACAGAGAAGATTAGCATGGCCCCTGCGCAAGGATGACACGCATAAATCGAGAAATGGTCCAAATTAAAAAAAAAAAAAAAAAAAAAAAAAAAAAAAAAGCTCATAGCAAAATTACAGCTGTTCCCCATATGAGGAGAAAATAGACTATTTTAGTATTTTTGCAAGGAAGATGAGCATTAGCGAACTTTGGCAATCAAACAGCATCATACATATGAGCCCAGATAGTCTTGACCTCGAACCACAGCAGACTGGCATCACGAGATACACCAAATAAGAACACACCAAGAGTTCAAAATTGACAATGCTGAAGTAGTCCCATCATCATCAACTACGAACCAGAGTTGATATCCTATTGGCGCTCGGCGCCCAGACTACAGGTGGCAGATCCTATCTAGCCTATACTACGAAGCAGAATGATGACATCAACAGCGTTCCCGAAGTACGAGCATATGGCGACCAATGTCGCACGCTTCAGCACCAGGTATGTCTCTCGTAACACTCACAACCCCGATCCACACCGCACAGATGCCACTAGCACCCCAAGGACCACCCTGCGCTTCACCTAGCACACAGCAGCGCAGCTTGGCTATGGCTGCGTGCTCCCTCCTACTCGCCCGTGAGAGCGTGAGTGTCAGCCAGCCAGCGGATTGCGCAGCAGTGCTCACGCAGCATGCAGCCAGCACCCGAATACCGAATGAGGAGGCAGGCCCTTCCCTATATCGAAGTGGCCTGCCTGCGTCCAGTCCAGGAAACTTCCGGTAGGCCCGGGTAGGCACAGGCCCAGTCACGAAGGGAGCAGGCCTGGGGCCTGATGTGGTTGTATGCGCCCAACTGCTTTCGGCCTGTGTTTGGCCTGGTACCCRTATCCAGCCCAAGGCCTGCTTCACATTCATTTACACAGGCGGCCCAGGGCCTGGATTCATTCAACCAACTGGCGCAATGCAACTGTCTGAATTTCCCCGTTGCGGGGTACCCTGAAGAATGAGGCACGAAGGGCCTGTCGTGCCTGCCTTCACTTAGGGYGGCCGACCTTGTTGCAGATAGGGCCCCGTAGGGGCTAAGCGGGCGTAGCCTCGCATTTTTTCAACAAAAAAAACAAAAAGCTCACTCAGATGACTCGCTTGCATTCGACTGCCAGCTTCGTTCACGATGAGACTCACCTGGACGGTCTTGTACAGCCGCTCCTGATCCTCCTCTTGAAACATGGAGATTTGAATTTTATCTTCCGAGCTCGGCTTTGCATCTCTCTCGTCTCCATTCGCACGTTGAGCATCCCTCTCGCTGCTTCCACACAGAGTCCCACCTCGAACAAAGCCAAATTTCGATCCCCACCACTCACCGACAGGGGGCGCATCTGCTGCCTCCTCCAAGGCCTTTGCAGACGCATCTACCACACGGACGACTCTTAATGGTTTAAGACTCCGAGAGGTCTTCGGCAGCTCCTCGTCACCACTCCTGCTGGATGCTCCAGAAGAAGGGTTCTCTCCTGCACATTACCATTTAAAAAAAAAAAAAGAAAAAAAAAAGAAAAAAAAAATAGAAAAGTAAAAAAAAAAATGATAGACAAGCAAAAAAAAGAAAAACGAAAAGAAAGAAATCGTGCTTTTAGTGACCGATTGAACGACCTTTTCACCAAAAAAAAAAAACAAAAAAAAACAGACAAGCAGCAGTTCCAGAATGCGCTTATTCACCCGAATAGAACACCTGGCCATCACAGTTGTATTTGGTGCAATTTTCAGTCTAGGTACAGCCATAATGTAGAGCATTCCATTCGGGTGACTACGGTAGAGCTTTAAGCCGCAGTACCTTGTCTGCCAGACCTATCCGAATTGACAAGTCCCATCTGTGTCAGCGGGTAAGAGTACCAGCGGGGGTTACGTGCGGACTACAGAGGGATGTGTACGAGAATTGCCGTCTCCGTGGGTGTTGTGTGTGGTGTGTGTTGAGTTGGACACTACAGCCTTGCAAGGGTGGGGTGAATATCATGACCGGTAAGATTCCACTTTTGAACACCGTGTCCTGGCTGTAGTGGTTAAGAGACTTGGCTCTTGAGGCCGAGGTCGCCGGTTCGAATCTGTGCGTGCACAGAGGCAGGCTTAGGCCCAGACTTACGGAATCCATACTACTACTACTATCGGCCAGCGCCCGAACCTGCTCAGTGAAAAACAAATGAAGGTGGCGGACGGCTGCTGCTGCTTTACTCGAGAAATAGAAGCCTCCCCCTAGATTTGAAGAAATATGCAGGTCGCAGTCCTTCATGCCCCCAAAGCGACAGTCCCTAACACGACAGTGGAACAAATTCCTGAAAAAAAAAAAAAAAAAAAAAAAAACAATTCTTGGTTCTTGCAGTTCCCGTACGATGCGCCTTTCTGAAATCAACGCAATCAGTGATTCGTTGTCAATAGCGTCAAAAGGACGAGGAAGGCGTCCTTCTGATGTCTCTGCACGTCAGGACAGTGCTGTACACCGTTCGTGTACATGGACTGCTTTGTGCACAGATGCTGTCGGACTGATAGGTTATGTAGAATGTATCATGACCGTAATAAACCCAGATACATTCAGATCTGGGCACAATGGAGCAAGAACTTTTCTTTCTTCACTTCACGCTCCACCTTGATGTACGTGCCGTGAGACCCGTTGGCTGGCATATGGGAATCACCGGTCTTCTCATGCTATTGTATGACGTTTTTCTTTGTCTTTTTTTTTTCGTCCTTTGCTTATTGCATTTCGGGTCACTGTGGAGCAGCGTGAAAATCGCTGGCTGACCCGAGGGGATCTCTATGCTTTCGTGCGATTGGCTGGCATATGCTTTTGCTTTTTTTTTCTTTTTTCTTTTTTTATGCATTGTTTTTTTCTTCCAATATCGTTCTCGTGGCTCTCAATCCGAGCACCCCCAGCACCTGCCCCCAAATCCCTGCTCAGCCCCTATACACTTTCACGGACCAACCTTCGCCAAATACCAAACCTATACTCAACCTCCGCACATGCCGGAGGTCGGGAAAAAAAGGCAGGGAAAGGTATTGGCGGTTTAATGTGCTGGATATAGGGTACAAAAACTGTTATCGCTCGAGAAGGATAAGCGATAACAAGTTCTGTAATTTCAAATTTGCCCCTTGGAGATTCATGCAGCTCATCCACAAGGGCCAAAAAACAGAGGAAGCTTCAGAAGCTACATAATTTGGTAAGCCCAAGGCGTGAAAGCTTTGTTAGACCTTTTTCCTTTTTTATTGTTTTTATTACTTTTTAATACTTCGTATTAGTTTATTGAACTATTCATTTTTATTTATTTTAATTCTTTCCTTATTTTAATATTGAAATTTGAAAGTAATTACAACTGTCACTAAACCCGCATGTCGACCAGCATGCATGTGCGTTTCCACTACATCCATGCCTGGTTGTGTCAAGTTTGTCTGCCATTTCCATTCATGCTGAGTCGCTGACCATGCAATGAACAGATCAACTTAGTTAATGGTTAGCATGTTCTATCTATACTTTCTATACTTAGTACTTAAAAGCTTAGTATGTACCACAGTATGTACTATGTATACTTAGTACTATACTTTCTATACTTAGTACTTAAAAGCTTAGTATGTACCACAGTATGTACTATGTACACTTAGTACTTAAATGCTAAGTACACTTAGTACTTACCGGTCTTGACAGCTGCAGAAGTTAATTTGATCTTAGGATGTACAATGTTTACATTGTATAGTTAGTACAACTTAAGGTTAGCATGTACTATGGACTTCACTATGTACTATGTACACTTAGTACTTTCAGCTTAGTACCGGTCTTGACAGCTGCTCAAGTAACTTTAATCTGAGGATGTACAATGTATACTTAGTACTTGAGGTTAGCATGTACTTTGTACTACAGTATGTACTATGTATACTATCTATACTACGTACTTCAGCTTAGTACATGTACTATATACTACAGTACGTACTCTGTATGTACTACGTATACTAAGTACTTCAGCTTAGTACATGTACTATGTACTACAGTACGTACTATCTATACTTAGCACTTCAGCTTAGCATGTACTAATTATACTTAGTACTTACCAGTCTTACCAGCTGCTGACGTTATGTACAGTATGTACTATGTATACTTAGCACTTTAGCTTAGTATGCACTAATTATACTTAGTACTTACCAGTCTTACCAGCTGCTGAAGTTATGTACAGTATGTACTATGTATACTTAGCACTTTAGCTTAGTATGCACTAATTATACTTAGTACTTACCAGTCTTGACAGCTGCTGAAGTTACTTCAATCTTAGGATGTACTATGTATACTTAGTAGTACTTAACGATGGCATGTACTATGTATACTTAGTAGTACTTAACGATAGCATGTACTATGTATAGCTGCTAAGGTTACTTCAATCTTAGGATGTACCATGTATACTTGGTACTACTTAAAGTTAGCATGTACTATGTATACTCACTACTTACCGGTCTTAACAGCCACTGAATCCCGCTCTTTCACATCCGGTTTTCGTTCTTCCTTCTTCAGCGGACTGGCTTCTTTCTTCTTCGGCGCATTGACTTCTTCCTTCTTCGACGGATCGTCTCCGCCGCCACCGCCGCCCTGATGAAGAAACCATAGTGACGTCCATAAGTCGCCAATCAGCATACATACAAACTTATTACAAAGTTACAACCTCATTACTACAAAGACATGATCAAATGATTCAAATCAATACACCAATGCATTCCAAATGGTAGAGTAGTGTTGATAGGTGGACTTCTTCCTTCTTCGGCGGTCAAACGGTCAACCTATATAACTGTTTACCCACAGGTCAGGTGTTCAAAACCTGTCTGATTCAGTCACATCGGTCTCTCTCTCTCTCTCTCTCTCTCTCTCTCTCTCTCTCTCTCTCTCTCTCTCTCTCTCTCTCTCTCTCTCTCTCTCTCTCT
>BFEA01000413.1:696162-709406 GCA_003427395.1 Chara braunii | reverse complement strand
TCTAAAAATGCCAACTTTTTGTCTTCTTCTGCTCGGCCTACCTGCTACTTGAGTGTTTTTCCCCAGCTGCTCTAAGTGTCGTGGGCCTACTCCCCGCTACCGGCATGTTTACCCCCCTGCAACCCTTCAAAGTCACGGCCACAGGTAAGTACCGGCCCGGTGGGCCTTGCAACCAACAAGTACCCTGGCGGGTCACGCACATACCCAACCAGCAAGCACTCAGACAGGCATGCAACCCAGCAGGCACGCACAGGCAAGCACTCAGACAGGCATGCAAACCAGCAGGCACGCACACACACAGACTTGCGACCACAGCAGAATGCGGGAATCACAACAAGGCATTCATTCCATTGACAAATTCCAGAAATCAGCAGTGTTCTCAGTCTGTGTTTTGGCCGGGTCATTACATCTGTCTTTTTTTGTGCATTGGCCTTTTTAGTACTGCAGCCTGCCCACACCATGGTTAATGTTGTTTTCTTTTCTTCTTCTTCTTTTTTTCTTTTTTTTTTTTTTTGGTGGGGGGTGGGGGGGAGCATTTCTCAATCCAGAAGGCTCATCCTTGCGTAGAGGCCCTTCTAATCTTCTCTGCTTTGTTCCAATTTGAACGGATGTTTTCTTGTTTTAATTACTTTTTAATCTTTGCAAGATTTAAAGAGACTTCAGTGTTGATGTTTACGATTCACTGTGGTCCTGGCAGTGCTGGTCTGGGGGGAAGGCTAGGGGGAGGAGGAAAGGGAGAGGTAGGAGGGCTACCGTCTTCACCCGAATAAAACGCCCAGTCATTATCGCTGAATCTGGACTGACAGTTGCCCCAAATACAGCTATAATGACTGGGCGTTCTATTCGGGTTAAGGTGGTAGGGTCCCAAGTGCCAGGTTGCTTTGACGCAGCACTGGACAGGTCATGGTGTAGAGTTTGGACATTACAGCCTTGCAGGGGTGGGCCAGATATCCCCACGACCGGACCGGTACGGTTCCAATCTTCAAAACACCATGCCCTGGCTGTAGTGGTTAAGATCACTGGTTCAAATCTGTGCTTGCACGGAGGAGAGCTGAGGCCCAGATGTACGGATTCATAACGACTGTAGATTGAATATTAGATGCTCAACCTGAGAGGGAAGAGCATGGGGCAAAGGCAGTAGCCCCTCCTTCCCTACATCCCTCACTTTTTCACAAGATGTTTTTCACTGTGCAAAGCTGTAGAATGAACAGAAGGTCAGCTTAGCAGGTAAGGCGAAGACGGACAGCATGGGTTGGTGGAAGGTCAAGGGCTCAAACCCCCATAGTGCCCTCGTCCTGCCGCTCACTCCACCGTGTAAGGGAGTACTCGCACTAGAAACTTTTTCAACTGAGCTCTGAGCGTACTCGTTGTCAGATACATCCTTATCTGGCCGTAGTTGTGGTCACATACATCCAGGAAACTCCTAGTCTGAGAATGCCCTTAAGAACACCAAACGCACACAACAAGGCTGAACCGGCAAATTACAGAGCGGTGACATTCCATTGCGTGCATGATCAATAAAGAAAGAAAGAAAGAAAGAAAGAAAGAAAGAAAGAAAGAAAGAAAAAGTGTGTACCATCACCTACCAACAACCGCAATTCCATCCCGAAGAATTCGGAAGCGAATTGAATCTGAAATCGGACTAGAAGCAAACAACTAGGACCAGTGTGGGGAAAATTCAAAATTTGCTCGCATAACGAAACGAATTGGTGAAGCTCTCCGCCAATATATAGGAGTCGTCGATAAGAGGTGTGCCCTCTAGTGGAGGCTGCCCGTACCACCCCCACTAGTCAACCCCTTGCAGATGTTCCTTTATTAAAAATAAAAAATAAATAAACAAAATAAAAACAGAAGAAACAAAGAAAGAAGGAAAGAATTGGTGAACATCCAAATCCAATCACATATGTGGCAAATTTTGTTTGATGAGAACACCAAGCCCAAAAAGATTGAAATTCCAGTGCTTCCACATTCAATCATGCCCATGTGTCGGTGATGATACAGACTTTCAGATGTTCAGAGCCATTCTTCACTCCAATTCACCGTACGACGCATACGTATCAAGTCAGCGAGACGAGAGAGAGAGAGAGAGAGAGAGAGAGAGAGGAGGAGGAGGAGGAGGAATTTTAACAAAAAAAAGCTGAACGAAACAAACACCGAATGTAAGAATCGGGTAAAGTGTAAATCACTGATCATCATGAGCACAACCCACACTACGACTGGCACTGTTCCTGAACCTCATTCCCTCGTACACTTCTTCACACTCCATCCCCTCATAGGCTCATACACCTCTTCACAGGCTATCCTCTCCTATCCCCTCCTCTTCCATCAAGCATTGTTATGAGAAACGTCCAAAGCCCGACTCTTCACAAGGAAGCCAACTTTCTAGTATGCTGTTAGAAAGAAGGGTGGATTCGCTAGAAACTTACTGGAGTGAGTTCCCGCTGACTGACCAAGAGATGACCGACTGACTGACCGAGCAGCCGACAGACAGACAGACAGACAGACAGACAGACAGACAGACAGACAGACAGACAGACAGACAGACAGACAGGCACAGAGAGAGACAGAGAGAGTGAGACAGAAATACAGAGACAGAGACGCAGACACAGACAGAGAGACCGGCCGAGCGACCGACAGACAGACAGACAGAGAGAGGGAGGGAGGGGGAGAGACAGAGAGACAGAGAGACAGAGAGACAGAGAGACAGAGAGACAGAGAGACAGAGAGACAGAGACAGAGAGGCAGCGAGACAGAGACAAAGACAGAGACAGACAGACAGACAGAGAGACAGGCAGAGAGCTAATCTTCATTCTCTGTATCGTTCGATTTTAACGGCTATGATGTCCCGAGGTACAAACAGTTGACCCCTTGCTGTGTCAATTAGTTTGACCAAATGTTGTGTTCATAAAGGGGACGCTGATCACCTTCTACGAGCATCCCAACACTGTAGAAAAAAAAAAGAGGGTTCAGAAAACAGTGCAAGAAATGTGAATGGTGGCAATGGCCGCCGATATTGTTGTATAATCTGCCCATTAGTGAAGAAAAAGGGTGTTGTGTGCCCACCTGCCCTGTGGTCGCGTAATCTTCTTTGTCTCTTCCACGACGACCTTTTCGGAGTTTTTCTTAGCAGCATCCACCACACCCTTTTCTTCACTAATATCTGAGTCGGAGTCGGAATCATCGTCATCGGAATCCCTCTTTGCACCTGGAGCTGCTGCTTAACATCAAACGTCAACAAGGAGGTTGGAAGTCCGCCGAACCAATCAGTAACCAAAATCAGCAGCAACCCAATCATCATGCTTCCAAGACTACTTGTTAAGGTGCAAGAGACCTTCAACCTCTAATTGCTGTCAAACAGAAACAAGCGGGAACCCAACATGCTGAACCCCAACAATCTTCCCCCAAACACGATAATCCCGAATGTATACACTCTGTGAGGTTACATGCAGTCACGACGAGGGTGCCATCGTCAGATGACAATCCCATTAGGGTTCAGAGACTAATTTGGCAAGGGTTCAGAGACTACCTTCTTCCCCCCGAATACAACGTCCGGTCATTATAGCTGTATGTAGACTGAAAGACACGCCAAATACAGGTAAGAAGTTAGTTTTGTCCATGGTTCACGCCACGTTCAGCCCCTAATTTTATCGAATAAGAACACAATCAGAGATTAACTGTCACTGATACTTATAATAGGGTTCAAGACACCCTTCAAACCGGTTCAAGACACCCTTCAAACCCCACCTCCTTCCCCCCCCCCCCCCCCCGCCAATTCTGTCAAATAAGAACCCCATAAAAGGGCCTTTACCCGATATAGGCCTCAGGCCTTGTAAAAATAAAGCAGCACGGGCCTTGAAAAAGTAAAGCATTGTGAAAAGGTATCTCGTCAGAGCTCAGAAACGTGAAAGCAGGTCAAAGGTCAAGTTCTCTATCAACAGGCATATTTAAAACTAAGGCAAAGGGCATTGTCAAAAGACTTACCTGTTCACCAGGAGATGTGTATGTCATGTCTGTTTGGGTAAGGGTGTGTCTGTACGTGCAGGCAGTGTGTCTGTTCGTGCCAAGTAAAGTGTCTGTTCAAACAGTAAATGTGTCTGTTCGTTGAGAGTTGTGCCTGTCCGAAAGTAAAGTCAATAGGCACAGTCCCAGTTCTGGTCTAAGTCCAGGGGTCAGTCCAGATCCAGACTTTCAAGTCCAAATTCAGGCCGGGAGGCCTCAGCAGCAGTTGAACTTCGTTTGGGACTCTACTGGGACACATGCAATACAGGGTCTGGGACAAAAGGAAGGCTGGATTGAGTCAATACAGACCCAGCGAGGAGTATAAAGGAGGCAGCCAGCCTCATTCCTACCCAGATCTCCACTGGCTGCCAATGCGTGGAAGTGCTGGTGCACTTGTGCGCTGAGTCAGGAGGAGCAGCGCTGGAGGAGAAGATGCGCTGGAGGAAGGAAGATGCCTGTACGCTGGAAGTGATGCAGCCATAGCTGCCCAGCGAGTTGGCATTAGAAGTAGAGGGTTAGTATGTAGCTATGAGTAGTATCCAGAGTAGATCCTCATGAGTATTGAAGAGTGAATATGCATCATAAGAGGAAGGGATTGAGGCTGAGAGTGTTCATTCAAGGTTGGCTATGGAAGATACTTACCTGAGTTGGATGTGATCTGCAGAGGTGGCATTGATGAGTGGTGACCACATTGATGACTTGGAGACTATCTGCAGGGGTAGCACTGATTCACTGGAAGGCATATTGATGAGTTGGCAAGATATTGGTGTTGCGCTGATGAGCGCTGGACTCAGGGAAACTTTGAAACACTTTGTATTCATATTTTTGATAATATAAGCTGTGAAACTCGGTTCTCATCTTCTCTACCTTTGTCTATTATCAGACTACTGTTCGTTGTGTGTGGGAGAACGATGCATGGCATGTACACACTTGCGTGAGATGGTCTCCAGGACCCATGCACCAATTAAGTTTCTTAAGGAATCCAATGCATGACGTTTTTGAAATTCAAATTCATCGAGTGCCCGCCATGAAGACTCTCTGTCGAATACGTTCCGGGCAGAGGTGCGTTCTCCAAACTGCAGAGGTGAGAGCCAATGAGCTTCAAGGTTTGCCCGCCGTGATGACTCTCCGTCAAATACATTCTCAGCCAACATGCATTCTCCGAACTTTGGAAGTTAGTCAATGTGCTTTGAGGTTTGGTGGTCCCCCCCGCCCCCCCCCCTCTTTCTCTTCCACTCCTCTTCCTGTTCCAGTGGGTCCCCTGATCTCTACCCCAATCAGGATACGTGCTCAGAAGAGAGAGAGGGAGCGAGAGAGAGAGAGTGGCGTTTCATCTTCTTCTGTCTTCTCTTCTCTCAGTTCTCCCTAGCGTTTTTGAAAAAGAAAAGAGGAAAAGGGGAATCATGGTCCTGGCTCTTTTCTATTCCTGGTAGTAGTCCCTCTTTTGTGTTTCAGTCTGGAGTTCCTTTGACGCTTGTTCGCCCATCAGTCTTCATGCATCTTTTTTGTTCTTTTCATTAATTCATACAGTAATCCAAATATGTCAATATGATCATACGGCTTTCCGATTTTATTTTATTTTCTTTCAATTTGGGATCATTTCTCAATTTATGCGTGTCGTCCTTGTGCAAGGGCCATGGCCAATCTTCTCTGTGCCATTCCAATTTCAACGGATGTCTGGAAGGATGCGGCTTTCCTTTTTCTTCCTTTTTTTTTTGCTGTGGACATCATCTCATTTTCAAATGTGAAATCCCTGCTGTACTGCATATGTGTGTATTTCATTCTCCTTTCTTTTTTTCTTTTTTTTTCCGCACCTCCTATCCCACGTTCCGAGCACATATCGAAAATGAGATGACCCCAACGCCATCGAAAACGAGATGATCTTAGCAGCAGCAAAATAGTTAGCACATGAGATGTGCAGGCCAAGGAGGCATGCGGGCATTTGTCGACAAATAAATACGACCGAATGAGCATTCAGTCCGGAAAAAAAAAAAAAAAAGAGTGGTTCGGTCAAAGCACAAATAATACGACAGCAGATCAGATCGTGGACTTTTTCCCCTTTCCCGACATCTTAACAGATGCGGAGGTGGTATCCTTCACATCTATCTGTTAAAAAATAAAAATGAACGCTTACGGAGAAAGACTGCCGTCTTCACTCGAATAGAATGCCAAAGTTGCCCCAAATACAGCTATAATGACCGGGCGTTCCATTCGGGTCAAGACGGTAGCATGCCCCCAGAGCATAACAAGCAGAAGGGGGAGGGGAGCAGGTCAGATGGAGGACTGTCACCAACCTGAGGTTTCATACACCTTCAGCCATTCGCCAAGACAGCAAGCATGTGACAAACAAAAAACACAGTGCAGCATCCGCGGTGATGTCAGGAAGAAGTACAAAACAAAAAGACAAAGACATTGATCTGAATCATCTGATGATAGATGCGAGCAAAAACCACCGAGAAGAAGCATTAACCCCACCAGCCACATGGTTGAGTCATACACACATATGCCTGTTAAAAATCAGGTTGCCAGTTCAAATTCTGCCAGGATGGAATATTTAATATTGTTAGCTAGGGGAAACAACGGAGCTCTCTCTCTCTCTCTCTCTCTCTCTCTCTCTCTCTCTCTCTCTCTCTCTCTCTCTCTCTCTCTCTCTCTCTCTCTCTCTCTCTGTGTGTGTGTGTGTGTGTGTGTGTGTGTGTGTGTGTGTGTGTGGAGACCTGCACACATGCCATGTATGCTCAACAGCATATGGTGATGTGCACCACCAATCACGGTTGCCCACGCAGTTCACACAGTCAAGTGCAGACCTGAATCGATGCCCAAACCATGTGCTTGGCATGTCTGCGTGGCACGAGAGCAATGCAGTTCGCTTTGATGCATTTACACGCTCCACTTGTTCGCAAAGTTTGCACAGTCGAGCACAGAGAGCGAGGGAGAGACCTGTAGTTTTGACTGACATATCCGCAAGTTCACTCGGTCGCACGCTGTCCTTGGCTCGTGTGCATGTTTGTGTGCTTGTCTGCTTGTGTGCTTGTGTGCTTGTGTGTGTGAGTGAGAGAGAGAAAGATGCTGTTTGCTCCAATCTGCTCACATGCTCCAGTTCCCATGTTGTTCATAATTTGAAGGATTGTTCGCACCATTCACACAGCCAACCATAGAGAGAGGGGAAAGAGTTGTGGTTTGCTTCAATGTGTTTGCAAGTTCACATTCTCCACTTTGCACGTTGATCGGACTGAACTATATATTGAATGATTTGCTCGCACAGTTTGCACGCTATAGAGCACATTGAGGGAATTTGCCACTCCAAATGCTTTTGCAAACCACATCGACAGCTACTCCGTAAAACGCTGCAAGGATAAAATAGACAAGTAATGTGGCAAGTAAGAAAAGAAACAGACAGAGAAGGCAAGGTATCAATAACAGACTGTTTTGCCAGACTCTCCCGACACGTCGTAGGGTGTCTGAACCCCCAACAGTCTGCAAGAATCCCCATATTAATGCTTTGAGTCCCAGTCTGCTTTGACCCCTGTTGCAAGTCCCAGTCTGCTTTGACCCCTGCTGCGAGCGGACAGCCAGGCAGGTGAACCAGGCAGGAGAGAACACGAGCAGCAGGGCAAATGAGGCAGCAGTAAAGCCAAAGGCGGGCGGGCAAGCACAATGGCAAGCAACACCAGCAGCAAGGCAAAGCATGCAGCGGCAAAGCAAAGCATGGGCAGGTGGGCACGAAGGCAAACAACAAAGCAGCAAGCTAAGTAACAGCCAGGCACAGAGTCCAGCAGACAGGCAGTCGGGCCTCACTGGAGGCAGAGATCAAGGCAACCAATCAAATATCCACAAGACGAGCAAGCAGGAAGATGGAAAGCCAACCAACGGAGGCAAACGGAAAGGGAGCTTGTGCTTTATGCTTGCCGGGGATAAGCAACAGGACTGCCCCCTTCTCCCTTCTCCAAGAATATAAAGGGCGGATGTTCGTTTGTATAAAGAAAAAAAGGAAAGGGAAACAGCAAGGGCAAGAAGCAGGGCAACAAACCAATGCAAGGTGAGTAGATAGGGCGTCAAGCAACAGGGCGGCACGGCCACAGCAGTTCACACATACAGCCCAGACCCGATCGGACTATCGCTACTCACACCACCAGTTGAACTCTACAGACTGTAGGTTCATGCCACCACCATCAAAGGTCAGGGGGAAGTCACTACAGATAAAACTCTGTCACTGCCAGGGAAAACAGAGACACACAGGCATCCTGAACACAGCAGCCCCGCACAAATAGAGTTGCAGGTACTTCCACCAAACAGGCAATGCCGTTCGGGCGCACATCGCCAAAGTGCTGTGCTTGGATACTGACGGGAAGAACTCGGGAAAACGCCAAAGTGCACACAGAGCGGACAACGTGAAGGCAACACTTAGAAGGAGAGGAAGGAAGAACTTTCAGACTGTGTTTGTGTGTGTGTGTGTGTGCATGTGTGTGTGTGTGTGTGTGTGTGTGGGTGTGTGTGTGCATGCATTTGTGTGTGCACACCGCAGGGATGGTGGTGGTGGGGCGGGGGGCGGAGGGGGGAGTAGTGGTTTTCATAGGGTGTGTGACGTTTGTCTGCACATTCTAACAAACTTCCCCATCCGTAGGGGTAAGGGTTCCATATTAGGACCAAAAAAAAAAAAAAAAAGGTCTGATCGATAGAATTGCGTACAGGTGGTACCGATCCCCTGATGTCAAAAAGTTATTTGCCATGTGTTGCACCTTATGGCAGTTTGTTTTTTGGTCGGGGTGCTCTCATTTCCGGGGTTTGGCCATCTACCAGAGTACAATCCGGCCAGATTCATTCCGTTTCGATCTCTTCTGTTTTTTTCCCCCCAAGTCCATTTCAATGTTAAAACACGCGATCTTAAAATTGCAATCAGACTCGTTCTCAAACACACTTTTCATGCATGTAAACAGCAACGCAGTATACTGGCGACATGCGCCCACTCAAAACTCAGAGATATGGCTTTCAGATACGAGTTCACTCTCAATTGGCTATGGCGACTTCAGCGCCCAAACATCTCACTGTTCACATACACTGGATCACCCTGGATATCCCACMCGCATCACTCTAACACTCGAGCACACACACACACTCACTACTAACTACAGCTATGGCAGCTATGGCTGCCTCTAACCTATCGCTATGCTAACTCCTCCTCTCTTGCCCACTGCGTCCTCCGGGCTCATCTGCAGRCCTCCTTGCACAAGTCGCTGTGGCAGCGCTTCCGCATGGCTCACGCAGGAATGAATGAATGGCTGGGCGCTGCCTCTTGATTTATACTTCAGAAACTCGTTGGTCTGCCCTTTGCCATCGGCCCTTGGTGCTCACAGTCCCCCTGTGGTACTTGCTGGACTGGACTGGGACTCTCTAGACCCTTCTCCTGACTGTAGGCAGTCGTACCGTCGACTCAGTGCAGTTGCACTGAGGTCCTACCTGTTGACCTTGCCACTTGTCTTGGTCTGAAAACGTGGGCCTTCCTTAGACTCACCACTTGACCACTTGCCGACCTTCTAGAAGGACTACAGCTAGGCCTCTGGACTCTACTTGGACTCCTACCTTACAGGTCTACAGTTCGAATCTCCCTACAGCCTACAACCTACGACGACCTACTTACCACTGGCTATCGTGCAGGTCACGGGTTCAACTCCAGGGAACTGTGCAGATACTGTACACAGGTAAGCTGAGGTCAAGGGATCGACCCCTGGGCTCTGCATCGGCTACTGCCAAAGGTGAAAACTGTTTCAAAATAAGACGAGGAGTTAATTGACAATACCTATGGAGTTACAAAAAAAAAAAAAAAAAAAAAAAAAAAAGACACAATACCTATGGAGTGATGGGTTAAACAAAGGCAGAACGGAAAGAAGGAAAATCTGAAAAGCAATTTGCAGTAGGCCAAATGCATGATGAGAGCAATGACTGATTACTACTACCGTCTTCACCCGAATACAATGCCCGGTCATTATCGCTGTACCTACACTGAAAGTTGCATCGAATACGGCTGTAAAGACCCAGCGTTCTATTCGGGTGAAGACGGTAGTAATTAGTGTAAGTTAGTAGGGAAAAGCAGTGCACGCATTTGACACATATAAGGAGACCTGGTCACAGACAAGCGAATGAGGCGAGGCCCCGGAGACAATGGTGACGACCGGCGTGGGGGATGCAAGCATATGAGGAGCATGACTACGACAACAGCAGCAGTGTGAAGAGACCATCCCAAGCTGAAAGAAAAACTGAGAGTTAGCGGGTGTCTGACTCTGACGTACCGATTTCAAACTCTTGAGCAGCTTGTCGTATACGGATGCATGGCATGTCCAGTCAGAAGCCATCTTACGCGCCTCGACGAGGCCCACTCCAGCTAGCGAGAATCAGTCAATAGAACAAGCACGAAGATGAAACAATAACACACCCCCATAAGACACAAATCTTGTCGTCAATGGATGCCAGACATAAGCATGTACATTCGTCAACCAATTCTTTCTCAGAGATACATGAAGGTTTAGGGTTGGTAAAGTAGCTATCCCCCTAATCCGTAAATCAATGGTCCTGATTTCCCAATTCTTCCACAGGTCCATCTGCCCCATCCATCACTGCAACAGTCACTCCATCCGTCAAATCAATCAATCAATCAAGCCATCAAGCCATCAATCCATGACAGGCCTCAATTAATCCACATCCCTCCGTCCATCCATCCCATCCATCAATCAAATCAACCAATCAAATCAATCAATCAACCAAATCAATTAATCCATCCAATCCATCCATCCAATCCATCCATCCAATCAATCCACTCAATCATTCAATCAATCAATCAATCAATCAATCAATCAAATTAATCACATCAATCGTAATCAATCACATCAATCGTAATCAATCAATCAAATCAATCACATCAATCGTAATCAATCAACCACATCACTCGTAATCAATCAATCAAATCCAATCGCAATCAATCAATCAATCAAATCTATCAATCACTCAATCCATCTATCCAAATCAATCAATCAATCAAATCAATCACATCAATCGTAATCAATCAATCAAATCTATCAATCAATCAAATCTATCAATCAATCAATCAATCAATCAAATCAATCAAATCAATCAATCAATCAATCAATCCAATCAATCAATGACTCAATAAGGAGGAATAGCCTCACATTCCGAACAATTGTGCATGAACCCAAAATGCTCCATTCAACCCTAATACAGAATGTCATCGACCGTCTTCACCCGAATAGAGCGCCCGGTCATTATGGCTGTATTCAGACTGAATTTTGCCCCGAATGCAAATATAATGACCAGGCGTTCTATTCGCTGGGTGAAGCCGGTGAAGACGGTAGGTCGCGGCGTGTTGTCAGGGTCCTTAGGTGTTCGCCCTGGTGTGCATGCATGGACAAGGCACTTCGGTACAGTTTCTTGTAAACACCTAATATACATGAAAAAATCAAGACATGAAAAATCAAGATATGAAAAATCAATACACAATGTAGCTCGAGGATTACATATCTAAAACCACATTGTACCAGCGCAATTTTGCCCACACGTCAGACCTTCTCCCTCTTACTGCTCATTCTCAATAGCAAAAGAAGTAATATGATCATCAATCCATCCACTTCCCCCCCCATTTTCCAACCTATTCACCCTTCGGCTCACTTGAACAAACGATTGACAGATTCAAAAAATCTCCAATTTTCATTCACATCTCTCTCTCTCTCTCTCTCTCTCTCTCTCTCTCTCTCTCTCTCTCTCTCTCTCTCTCTCTCTCTCTCTCTCTCTCTCTCTCATAACTGCACCCGTGCACCTTGAATACCTTTCTTTTTCTTTTTTTCTTTTTTTTCTTTTTTCCTTTTTTCTTTTTTTCTTTTTTTAAGGAAAGGGTGACAGCCTTGAGATACTATCAACGAAGTCGAACGACGCGACTCGTCCTTTTCTTTCTTTCTTTCTTTCTTTCTTTCTTTCTTTCTTTCTTTCTTGAAATGGTAATTCAGAATATAATTGTACCATTTCACTCCATTTCACTCATCTGTTTCCGATGGAGTTCGAACTCGGGTCTGTATTTCAATTTTCAACAGTTAAGGGGTGTATCAACTGAGCTAGGCCAGTTGGTACCATTCGTTTTCTTTTTTTTTTTGTCTTTTCTTTTTTCCCTTTGCCTCCCAAACCTCCTCTTTCAGATTTCTCTTACCTGTAACATCAGCCTTCTTTGTTGCCCGAACATGAGACTTTATGCCTTGTTTGTTTACGCCGAGGCCCTCTCCTTCCTCCCATCCCTGCCCATCATAATAACCGAATAAAAAAAAAGGGTTCAGAAACACGATGCTGTGAAGTCAGAGCAACATCATTGGCATTTTGACTTTGTATTTATTTAAGATATTACGTATGTCTCAGCCTTTCGATATCGGGGAGATCCAGACTCATGATCTGAAAACGAATCCAAAATGAAAAACAATTCTTAACCGAACGTCCAAACCTTTTTCCATCCCCACCCAGAACCGATCCCATTTCCAAACCCCTTCCCATCCCCACCCAGAACCGATCCCATTTCCAAACCCCTTTCCATCCCCATCCAGAAAAAACGATCCCATCCCATCCCCACTTAATACCCATCCCATCGCATCCTCATCCCGTACCGACCCCATCCCCATCTCATCCCCATCTCATCCCCATCCAGGCCTCATTTAAACCCCTATCCACATCCCATCCCATGCCGCCCCCAATCCACATCCCCCCTTTTCCAATTTCCTTCCCCATCCCACCTACATCCCCTCCTCATCCCATCCCCATTCCATCCCCATCCCATCCTCATCCTATCCCAATCCCATCTCATTGCATCCCCACCTAATCCCCATCCCTATCCATATCCCCCTCCCTCATCCCATCCCCATCTCATCCCCCATCCCTCCCTCCCCATCCTCCTCTCCCATCTCTCCTCTCCCATCCCCCTCTCCTCACTCCGCCCCCATCCTCACTCCGCCCCCATCCTCTACCCATAGGCTAAAAAACCCCTGCACCAAGTATCGCATGCCCCTCCTGAGCACAGAAGAGAATTCTCTCACCATGACGTCTTCACGTGAATCTGATTACAATCACTGCCAAATTCACTCGCCAAACTCCTACTCTACGGCCTATACACTGGACCACCGACAAACATCAACCCCTACTCTTTCTTCATTCAAGCCCATCAAGGACAACAAGGAAAACGACCCCCCCCCCCCCCCCCC
>BFEA01000413.1:663921-692019 GCA_003427395.1 Chara braunii | reverse complement strand
TCTCTCTCTCTCTCGATTCCCCGGCACGCAAGCTACACACTCAAAAAAAAAAAAAAAGGAACAGTCGGCTTTTCTTTTCCTTTCGCTTCATGAGGTACTGATCGCCATAGTGCACACGACACACTCACGGCCAGCAGTCCCCCCCCCTCGAGTACTTGCGATTCCTGACCTGCCTCTGGTGCGGCAGGCTCCCGTTTGTAAAAGGGTTATAACCAGCTGCGGGCCAGGGTGTACGTAAATGGACTTAACAAAAAAAAAAAAAAAAAAAAAAAAAGGGGAAAAACAACAACAACACCATCAGATCACGGCTAAGGCAAACAGATACGGATGCTGAATCAACAATCGTTGACACGTGGCCTACCTCCCAAAACAGATGCTTGAATCGCCAGGATTGGACAGATCAATCAATCAATTACAGTGATTACTACTCTAATAATTGGGAGCCCGCCTTGCCTCTCCCAATGCCGCTAATCCTCCAATAGACCATGGCGCGCAGTGCTCTGTACTCGCCCGCGCCCCCGGTCTTTCGATGCTCATGTGGGCGCAGCAGCTGCCGGTAATCTTCGCAGTTTCCCGCCAAAATGGCTCTCGCTCATTGGAGATCGTTGTGTGATTGCCATCTGGCAAGGCCGGCGACACGTGGCAGGCGGAGCGTCACGTGGGGAGTCCTCCCACGCACGCACGCCCCCTCCAGCGGCGACCCTCGCAGGCAACGGGGTCTCCACCCCGCCAAAAGAGTTTTCGGGAAGCCAACCGACAAAAAAAATCAGCACCACAAAAAGGTGGTAGCGGGCTTGTCGCTTCCCCAATTTCACGGTTGCCAGGACGACAGGACGTAATTTCACGGTTGGCCCTCTGAAAGGGAGTCCCTGTGAAAGAGGGTTAAAAAAGGTCCATGTGCCAATGGGGCCTATTGGGAGGTACCTCAGTTGGTACACCAAAGAACTTTGAAATACAGACCCTAAGTTCGAATCCCAAACAGCTTAGGTAAGTTCGCAGCCTGTCAGGGTTGCATTTTATGCCCCTGGAAGCTTTCAACGCCACTGCAACGTTCAACGTCGGAGGGTGGGCATTTTTGTTTGAGGGCTTGGCAAGCGGCTGGGCACGCGGTCGTGAGAAAAAACGGCACCAGGGCCTGGAAGTTGGAAATGCCGAAGAACGGCCCGGCCCAGGCCTGCAGCTTTCAGGCCCTGCCAGCCCACTCCTCCCCAGCAGGCCTCTCTCTCTCTCTCTCACACACACACACACACACACACATGCACGTGTAAGTCAAAGAGCAGCGCATGAGCTGCCCACTCCCACTCCCTCCACCCTCTCTCTCTCTCTCTCTCTGATTCCCCTTCTTTGCACTACCACCTCTCTCTCTCTCTCTCTCTCTCTCTCTCTCTCTCTCTCACACACACACACACACACACACAGATATACACACACTCTCTCACATACACACAGTCACTATCACAAATACACACACACACTCTTAGAGTTGTGTATAGCGAACATGACAAACGCCATCGACAAACAAACTACGGGATGCGCACCCGTGCCCTCACGGTAAGTCTAGATAACTATGAAGTTACCTGCGGCTGGCCAGTTCGCAGCCCGTCAAGGGTGCGCTTTATACCCCTGAAGCAAATTTCCATCGTTTGGTCGTACCAGTCGTCCATTCGGGTCCAAAGGGTGGTGAATTTGTCGTTGAGCAATTCATGGGGAATGGAGGACTGGTAGCTGCTTGAAGGAGGCCGAGTAGGTCATGGTCCTCGAGTCGAGCATTTCAAAATAGAAACGGTGAGGGTCCACTTTCTCAAATTTCTTGAATAAAAGTGCACTTCTAATAGCCCGCATACATGTTGTATTTCAATACAACGCGCACATTTTCTATTCGAATTTCGGAGAAAAAAAAATATAGTAATCGAATAGAACATTACCTTTTCTTTTTTTCGAGGTTAGCGCCTGCCCTTGTGCTCTCTGTTACTAACATGCTGCATGCTGGCAAGAGGCTTCTGGGAGTGGATAGACTCCCTATGGTGCTTTGCCTATGGCCCAAAAAAGTTTGGACCGAGGGATTCATCATGCTAAGGAGTAGTATACCGGATACCCAACACAAGATTGTCAATTGCCTACCGCGTGGGCGCGGGAAACACAACCCTAAGGGACTATGTTTCTTTGTTTTCCTTATATATATCGTCAAACAGAGCTGCCCAGTAAACCATAGGCAGAGGGGAAGAAGATGACAACAAACGAGGGGATATATATATATAGAGTTAGATAGAACTGCCCCGTAAACCGTCAAAGAGGGGGAGAAGAGGATAACAAATGAGGGGTTGTGACAAACTATTTGGTCGGATTCCTGTAGACCTCACCAAGGCAAACATCACACCGGGGGGAAATAGTCATCCCCCCATAGGCCTTTTTTAACCCTCTACAAACGTAATTTTCCCTTTTATTACTTTTTTTGAAAGGGGCAATGGCCTTGAGATATCATCTTGAAATTGACTAACCGTATATATATATATATACAGAGAGAGAGAGAGACATAAATACATGCACACTTGTTTTTTCTCCGTGGTAGGAGCGCAGAAGTATGAGGTTGTGTGGGGTCTGGAAGGAGTGGCATTCTCACTCAAAGAAACTAATATTTCACTCCTTGTGCTAAGGGTAGGCTAATTGCAGAGACCCCAGACCCTGCTTGCAAGGCCTGGGAACCACTGTTGCTGACGGTCATATCTAAGCGGTTGGTCCCGTCGGGGGCGCTGTTTTCCCCATAAGTGAAACTGGTTAACTTGAATGCTCCCAGCCATTCCATTTTCAGGTAGTAGACCGTGAGGAACCTGGCCTCTTTCTTTGATTGAAAATGTATAGTCTTTCTTGCAAAAAAAAAAAAAAAGAGAAAAAGAGAGAGAGGGGGAGGGGGGAGGGGGGAGGGGGGCGGCTACCAAAGAAAGAGAGAGAGTCAATTTGTCACTCCCGCCAGTAAAAACCAGTTCACTGTCTCAGATACGAGTGCATCTTGACATGCTCGGAGCCAGGTGCTTAGATTAAAAAAATAAAAAATAAAAAATATAGTCACTCGCACTGGCCCACTCTCTCCGTCTGCATGGGTTTGCATACAGACACCCAAATAGAATGAATCGGGCTAACGATTGCGTTCAGGTTCTTATCTCTTACATCTCTCTTTGTCTGGTCAGTGTTGCTCTAGGCCCATGTGTCTGCAGTGCACTGTGACCCGACTCGACTTTTCATCACATGCAGGTAACGAGAGTGTGGATGGCAAGCTCCCTCCTGTAGGTTTAAGCTTCCTGCCTGTAACTGTCTTGTTGTTGACGTCACATCGAACTATTTACGTCATCTCCTCCCTTGAGTATTGATGTCACTCACACAGTGCACTGCGGACGCTTCCGAGTCGAACGCATCTCCGTGGTTTGCGGACGCCTTTGACATATCCCCGTCCCCCCCGTGTTTTTTTTTAGTCTCGCTGGGCGTCCTCTATATTAGCACGGATAGCCTGTAGCGCAAATACAAGGGAATCGCTCAGGTCTGCTGAGCCACTAGCACCAAGTTTGAAAACAGAATGCTAGCACTATCGGTACCAGCAGTATAGCAGCAGCAGATCCGTTGGTATCTAGGATTTAAACCTGGTAATCGCCTTAGGCGTACTTTGGTCCCACTCCGTAATCCCGGTAGTAGTACAAATTTCGAGCTTTGTTGGCTTGTCCACATCATCCCTGTCTAGGTGTTCCGTTGGCTAGCACTGAGTCTGGGCCTCATCCTTGATGTACCAATCTTTGCGCGGCAAGCTCCCTGACCTCTTTTGTCAATCAAGGCTTGAGTCGAACAATATCAGTAGCGGCAAGATCCCCATTTTAGCTCCACTAGTGACAATACCAAATGGTGAATCATTGTCGATGTGGCAGAAAGTCGGTGTCGAACCGTTGTCCTTGATGGGTAATATTTTAATGGAAATCTCAGTTGAAGTTATTGACCCATCGTCTGTGTGACCTGTGACGACCATCCAATCCATAATGGGTCCGTTGGAAGTATCTAGTCAACCAACCAGAAATGTCCGAGTGAAGTCTATTTTTTTTGCCGAAGATTATTGAAATGTCTGTATATCCAAAGATTTGGTCCATAGTCCTGGTACCAACGTGCCCGTACAGCCGCCCGCGCTCAACATTGAGCAGCAAGTCGAGCTGTGAAAAATAACCAGCCCCGTGTAGCATCCACAGACTAAATAATATATATATATATATATCATCATATATATATATATATAAAATAGGGGCGTGCATCCAAAAAAGATTCGTAATCAGGACCATAAAATAAGCAAAATTGGGGTTGCACAGACGAGAAACATAATCAAGAAGGGGAAATAAAATAATAATAACGATCGTGTACCTTGATTTATTTTTATCGTTCTTTTAAGTTTATTTCCGATTTTTAATTTTGTTATTAAAACCAAAAATAAAAATAAAAAAATCCCCGAATTGATTTGGCGGTGCAGACCGCAGGGAGGTGAGCGCGTGTGTTTCCGACCAAAATCAGTAGGAACGCAGATAGGGGTAAAATAGGTTGAAACAAAAGGTGATAAAAGGGACAAAATTAATACCTCTATCCGCCTGAAAATAGGGTTAGTATTGACAAGTAAAGATGCGGATAACAGGGGCTGGCCTGGATACCCTATTTTCGTAACGCGTGTCAGACAAAAGTCACCTCCCAAACGCACCTATACGACTGACATTATACCCAAATCTATGAAATCTATGTGCCCGACTGACTTTGGCCGCCCGACACCGTATTTTGGTTTTGTAAGCAGAATGCCTCATATATAAGTTTATCCTTTTATATTAACAAGATGCAAAGCATAACCAATAACCAACGATTCATATAAAATTCGACATTGATTTTCCTATTGAACACAATAAATATCTAAAAATAATTGATTGAAAACAATGAAAAAACTTTTGTGAACCTTTGTTTAAAGTTTGATTTTAGTGCTCACTTGAGACTTGTTATGTGCTATGCGGGGGACTTCTCCTGTTGAACACCATCAACGCTCGAGGTGGAAAAGATGGATCTTCTCAAAATCACAAAGTTTGTCAGACGGGCAGTAGATACAAATGATGTATTACCTACTTCGATTTTACATGCAGTGAATTGCCTCGGTGCACAAGATAAAGGATAAAATGTTAAAAGTATATTTCGGTGTTTGGTCTTTAAACATTACAAGTTTGCAGGGAATTGCCCCGGTGCCATACTCTAGCTTCCTCTGTCCTTGGATTCGGTAGGATCGGAGGCTGATATCTGTCTGAATGGCCTCTGGTTTGCCATTTTTTTCGTTTTCCCCACTCAACTTGGATCGTCATCCTGACGATTTTCTTCCTTCAAGGCAAACTGTTTCGTTCGTACTTCTCAAGGAAGCTAGAGTATGAAATTTGGTAGAGAGATGTTATGACGAAGGCATGTGTCCAGATGATATCGACCTGGGTGAAGTAACTGAAGACGAGGGAGGAAGGCGTTTTGTGGTGAATCAAGTAGTAGATGACATCAAGGAAAAATGCTTGAAGGATCAAACGACAATAATCGTCTTTCAAGGAAAGGCAAGGGAGCTTTCTAAAGGGATACAGAAAAATCTCGTCAGGGCGTACGAGGATGGATGGACAACGGTAAGGTTCTTCAACCCCGACTTGCGCAGAGGCAGAATCCGATTCGAAGGGCCGAACGTGATCTCGTATGTAGCTAAGGCAAAGGACCTGGTTGAGTGGATGATGAGGAAGAAATAAGTAAAACTTAAGTTGGGCAGGGAAGAGTGCATCACATCATTCAAGCCTTGGATGCCTAAACAAGAACTGAAGATGC
Source organism: Chara braunii (assembly GCA_003427395.1). Lineage (NCBI taxonomy): Eukaryota > Viridiplantae > Streptophyta > Charophyceae > Charales > Characeae > Chara > Chara braunii. Next base: position 686,166 of record BFEA01000413.1, on the reverse strand, counting down.
TCAGACTACAAGAGGTTGAAACAAACTTTTGGATCATGGCACTGTGAGTACCTCTAGATGCCTACTACTATTTGAAGATAGCAATACAAGGCATGTTTTGAGAGATCATCCAAATGCATCCACCAGAATTTGACCCATCCAGACAAAAACTAATGAACGTAAAGGTAGATATGCCACCGGATGCAAGGCACCGGATAGATGACAACCTCATCATCGAATCGCCAAAAGGAGAAGTATGGAAGGTGGAAATAGTGACTCCATACACAGACTGGTGCGGAAAATGTAAGTGGCATTTCCATACAGAAGAAAACTGTCCAAGGATCAGACAAGAGGAGCGGCGGTGAAGATAAGGTGGTGCCCACCAAGGAGGACACAAGGAGAGATTTCGTCAATATCTACAAAATCAAGAACATGAAACAAGGGAGAACGGCAAGAACAAGATCAACTACACATACACAGCCAACCTGAAGCCAGAGGAGGAGCTGGCATCTCCCAGCAACACCCAACTCACTTCAGTAACCCCAGGGGCATAAGAGGGCCCCAGACCCCTTCACGGGCTGATGGAAACTGGAGAAGAGAGCATCAATAAGGAGGGCAGACGAGAGCTCAGGAGCAAGGACAAAGAGTAGATCTCACAAGAGGAAGCAACAAACTGGGCTATCCAACGCTAATGCAACCCTGAAACCCCAAAGGAGAAAGATGAGGGCCCTATGATAGGGCCTACTTGCACCAACTAAAGCCCATGGTTGCAAGAGGAAGTTCAAAACAGTACCAGCACCAGCAAATACCGCCATACAACTTTCAGGGCTACCAAGAGGATCTGCTAGAGCCACATTTTACACACCAGCAGGCAGTGGATCGGATGCAACACTGTGACCCCCCACTACCATTGAGGCAGCCACAACCAATCTACCCAGCTGATGCATACGACTGGAGGGTTTGGGCGCCAGCGAATGCAAACTTAATTCCCTAAGCCAGGCCCCCCCCAACAGGACCGGTACTGGAAGATCAAGCAGTGGTTAGATACAAATCAGGAAGGGGAGTGACCTTGAGACCCTGGGCGAAACAGGTAGAGTCACAGCAGAAGAGAGGTGTGAGAAGCAATAGGAGAGAGGGAAAGAGTGAGGAAAGAGGATAGGGGGGCGAACAAACACAGCAAGGGGGAAACATGGGTGAGAGCACAGGGTGAACTCTCACTGTCAGGGGTGACAGAGCACAGGGTGAACTCTCATTGTCAGAAATCTCCTCTCACTCCAGAGTAAGGATGGACAGCGACAACCAAGCAAAAAAGTGCAGTACTGGAAGAAGAGGGCAGGTTCCTTTGGTGTCAATGAAGAGCTCAACAAATGATGGTAAACAGGTCAGAGGTAGAACATGAGTAGACATCAGGTCGGAGTTGGTACATAGGAGTCATACAGGAGCATTCTTCAGAAGGATGGTACCGATTCTTTGCACCATGGCAAGAGACGAGGTGTTCTTCCCAGTACTGGAAAATGACAATGGACAGAGGGGAATCCCACCAATTGTAGTAGAAAAAGCCCCTACTCCTGCAATGATCGTGAAGAAGACCAAAGAGCTATACGGAGACCAGGTGCCAGTGAGAATCATCCCGGGCTCTTCAATGATCAACCTCATTTGCGAACACAACAGGGCTTTTGCAAGTTCTAATTTCCGCTACTGAATGCTAGGATCCCGCTGGAGGCAGAATATTTACTTACTCAAACAGGGGTCCGCTGGTATCACGTGAATACGATAAGAGATGACAACATCCAAGAGCTGGAACATGCCTTAATTATAGAAGGTATAAGTGCGTTGTTACTGTTAAACATCAATGAGAAACTCACGAAGGAAGAAGGATTTCACTCCTCCTTCCTATCAGCTAGTGCGGTGAAAGACTGGGATGGGGGATCCCGCACCAACTCATCGAGAGGGAAATCTGAAAGAACTGAACCTCTCCGTTCCAGGGAGAGATCCCATTCAAACACGGCAGCAGACCTACACTCTAGAACCAGCAGAGATACATCCCGCATCCAACAACAAGCGGGTGAGGAAGTGGTCCATGGATAAACTGAAGGTAGCAATATGAAATGTACGGGGTCTAGAAGACACCAGTGGATGATAAAAAAAGTAGAGGATCAAAAGTTGGATGCATGACTGGGGAGTAAACTATTTACTACTTCAGGAGACGAAACTCAGTGAGGAGAAGTTGGGCAAACTTGGGGACTGGTGGAATGATCCGCCCATATGGGATCCCGCACAAGGTACAACTAGAGGAGGGGTGGGAATTTTTTTGCACAGAGACCTGTAGGTAAAGTTCATTGAAGCAGAAGCAGACATATGGGGCCGTTGGGCATGAATGTGGGTGGAAGTAAACGAAGAGGATTGGGTAATCATGACAGTGTACGCTCCGACCAAGCCTGGTGAAAGAGCAAGATTCTTTGCAAGACTCATATCGAACATTCCAAAAGTAGAGGCTATAAAGATTGGAAGTGCTAGGTGGACACACATATCTGGCGCCCGTTCAGGGTGAAGAGGCGCATGAACCAAATCCTCTTATTTTTTCCTATTACTATTTTTATGCTCACATCTGATCAGAAGGGACGTTGGGCCCGGTTCCCTGCACGAGCTGCTCCTTGTCTTTTCAGTGACTATGATGTAAAGGGACGGTGGACCCGTTTTCCAGCAGGTGCAGCTCCCCACCAATGGAACAGAGCCATCTATCAAGCAAGGAGGGTAGAGGGGGTGTCTGCTCTTATCAGCATCCCCTCTACTCCCCTTCAATGATGTTAAAAAAAAAAAAAAAAGACAAGTTGATCCTAGCTGGAGACTGGAACCTCTCCTTGGATGAGGCTCTTAGACCAGGATCTGCATACGCAGATAGGAGTGATGTTCAGAACCTGCTGGACTTGAGCACAGAATTGAAGCTCACATACCCGTTTCGCCTGTTGTCACCAGAAAAAAGCAGGGTACACTTGGATATCACACAGACACCCGGAGCGACACAGTGTGACCAGAAGAAGGTTAGACTACTTCCTAGTGGGGAAGCAAATCCTTGAAGGGGTCACCACAATTAAAGACATATGCAATCCGATGTCGGATCACAAACCAGTGATGGCAAAAGTAAGAGTGCGAATGAGTCTTGAAAGGGGGAAGGACTCATTCAAGCTGAACGCTCAGAACTTGAAAGAACCAGAGATAGGGGAATGACTTCAGTAACACTTGGAAGATTGGCAAGCAACGAAACAACAGTTCAACTCGGCGGCGGACTGGATAGATGGAGGGTTTTCAATAGAATCTAAAATGTTGAATGTTTGCTCGAGGACACTATAGCCCGGAAGAGGAACATTCAAGAAGCAATATGCAGAAAAAGGGTGGAAGAAGCAGAGGAGCGTATGGAGGCTCACCCAATTTCTGAACTGGTTTGGGCAAAAGAAAGAGAGAAAAGGTTGGAGGAATGGGAAGCAATGCAAGTAGAAGAGGAAAGCAGACGGGCAAAAGTATTGAGGGAGAAAGGAATAGAAACGCATGATAAAATTACAAGAGAAACCTTTCAGAAGCTGCAGCCAAGACGAATGCAACAGTAGATGGTGGAACAAAAGCATCCTTTCGACGCCACGGCCCCACGAGCCTCAAGTGCAACAAGAATGGTGGAGTACGCAAAAATCTACTATGAAGACATTTTGACAACAAGGCGGCCTCATGACTCATTGGAAACAAATCTTTCGAAACACTTAAATCTGTGGGAGGACACCCATGTTAGTTTGTCGACAGCAGCAAGACTAGACTTAGACTGCCCAATCACAATGGAGGAAACGACTCAGACCTTGAAGGAAATGGCTCATGGAAAATCACCAGGGGTGGATGACCTCACGGTGAAATTCTACGCAAAGTTCTAGAATTTGATTGGGCCTAACATGGTGGTCCTCTACAATGAAGTATTAAAGGGAGGAAGACTGGGTTCCAGAATGACCCATGGGGTGATTACGATACTGTTTAAAAAGGGAGACAAGATGAAAGTCAGGAATAATTGGCGTCCTATTTCGTTGTTGAATGTCTCCTACAAGATCCTATCGAAGACTCTAGCCAAAAGACTAGCGAGACACTTACTGGATTTGATTGAAGGTGATCAAGGGGCCTTTGTCCAAGGGAGATCTATATTTAACAATATCATAACAACAATCGAGACTCTGGAGATTGTGCAGACAAAGAACATGGACATGGCAGTGTTGCTACTGGACTTGGAAAAAGCCTATGACAAGGTACGCTGGACCTTTGTCCTAACTACCATGAAGAAGATGGTGTTCCGCGAGGGTTTCGGTAAATGGGTGGTGGCTATGTATACCTAGACTACCTCAACGGTCTTAATCAATGGACATTTGTCGGATGCGTTCCAACTGACAAGGTCACTGAGACAGGGGTGACCACTAGCCCCCCTTCTCTTTGTAGTTCAAATGGAAGCGTTGTTGAACCGGATCAGGAAGCATCCAGACATCAAGGGCCTACCGTTAGGCGGAACTTCAAAGTGCAGAGTAAAGACCCTCGCAGACGATTTGTTTGCAGTGTGTGAAAAGACAGTCCCAACATTGACAGCACTGAAGGACACCATGATGGAGTACTCCAGATTATCTGAAGCATCCGTCAACTGGAGTAAATTTGCTTTCCTACTGCCCCACACGTTTGAGCTAAGGGTGCAATGGGGAATGAAAAAAGTGGAGGAAGGGGAGGAAGAGAGGTTCCTATGAGTGTTAATAAGCATTCAAGTAGGGGCATCTTCACAAGGATTCGTCCTGCAGGAGCGGATAACCACCAGACTAAACCTGTGGGCCAGCACATGGCACCTCTCGATAATAGGAAGAGCGCTAGTGTCAAGCATGGCACTCTTCTCTATCCTTTGGTTCGTCAGCACAGTATGGGAACTGGCAATGGGAGTCCTTGCAGCAATCAGAAGACTGGCGGCGAGGTTCTTATGGAAGCCAAAAGCGAAAGCGGGGGAAGGATACTTGGTAAAACTTGCGTAGCAGACTCTGACTTTTCCACGGGAGAAGGGAGGACTGGGACTGATTAACCCCGCCAAGAAAAATCAATCCCAACTCAGAGCATGTATCAGCAAGATTGCAACTGCCAAACAAAAAGAACAGTGAGTAGAATTGGCACAAAGGATTTTAATGAAGAAGTGGGAACTGCAGCGGTCGGATGATGTTTGAGCTTGTTTCTTGATGAAGTCATTTACGAAGAGAAGACTCAAATCCACCTTTTGGAACTCCATCATGAAGGCGTGGAGAAGACTGCCCCCAAATACTCAACAGAAGCCAATCACAAGAGAAGAGATCCTTGCTCAACAGATCTTCGACAACCCAAGTATCAAAGGCCCAAATGACAAACCGTTCCAGGACCTACCAGATGGATCAACCACCTCCTTTGGACTGGCCTGGATAAAGAAAGGGATAGTGCGAATGAGGGACCTGTGGTCCTCGAACCTGAGCACCTGGACGCCCACAGAAGAAATCCAAGAACAATTAACAAGAAAGTGGAAGAACATAGGGACATGGTAATCAGGGCTTTACCGCAGGACTGGAAGGCGAAGCTGGGACTAGACGGTTTGGATCCCCCCGGCACGTGGTATGTGGCAAGCAATGAAGAAGAACAAGGGGTGGTCTGGAAAATGTCAGAGATCCTACCGAGCGGGTTTCGGAAAGTGGAAAGGTGGATATGTGAAACTTGCTCGAACAGACTGGCCTTCATAAATGAAGGAACGCTGATGCTATGGGCCAACCCCCCGCAAATCCGGGAGATTGAGCTAAGAGAGAAGGGCAGAAGGGCAAAGACTCTCACCTCGGTAGGACGGGTTCCACTTCGGAAAGTGTGCATAGACTCCATAGCGAGGAGCTGGACCACAGGCATGGAAAAGGATCCGCAAATGCAGCTGACAAGGTACTCGACCAGAACAGACTACGGAATAACAAGCAGCAAGCTGAAGAACCCGACGGAAATCGCTACTGCAAGATGGCAAACTTTGCTTGGAGAGGAAATTCCAGACATGCCTGCAAAGTCTGAGCTGTTATGGCAGACTATTGCGAGGCGGCCAAATGGCAGACAAGTAAGCATTCTGTGGTTACTATCCATGCTAGTCACTCCATCAGCTGTATGGCTAGTGAGCAGGGGGATGAAAGTGAACATGCGATGCCCAGGATGCAGATGACCCTTCGAATCAACACAACACCTGTGGTGGGAGTGCCCGAATTAAAGCGTATCTGGAGATGGTGGTCCCAACGCTGGTCCTCCTTTGGAGCCTCAAGTGTAGTGTGGGATGAGAAGTGGGTTCTTTTGGGCTTTCTCCCACCGGGCACAAAGGGAAAGAGGGGTTGGGGTTATGTGGCTCACGCGGTAAAAGGTCTGCTGTGCGAAGTCATCTGGGCGGACAGAAACAAAGCAAGATTTGAGAACTGTCCACTGTCTGACAGACAAATCAAACATCGGGTGAAAACGGGCAACGAGCTTGAAGCAAGCAATCAGAGTGGACTGGCGGAAGAGAGTCGGAGCTGGCAGAAGAAACAGGAGACAACAAAATTGGTTCCTCAGTACCTGGTCGAGGGAAAATCAGCTTGCAACAGTTCACATTACCAGGGGCTTAGTTATCTATGGTATTATTATTCCAAGTATTTTGGCTAAAATGCCAATTATATACAATTTCATTTTGTTTGTTGTTTTTTTAGATGTTGTCAACGCATGAAATAAAACAAGCCGCTTCTCGATTTATCACACGTACTCTTACGGACACGGGAGTGTAGATTAGGATCAACCAGGACAGGATCAACCAGGACACTCGGTTGAAGTAAGGTCGCACTGGCAGTGGACCACTAGGAGAGTGTCAGTAGGAACAGTTCGAACAGGACAAGCTCCTCTGGGCCGAACTAGTCCCAAAAGTAGGGTAGAGCAGGAAGTTATCCTTAGAGGTAAGTTTTGTAAGTTTCAATCGATCTGCACATTTCGTCAATACTTAAATATGCATGGAATAACCTATCAAGACAAGATAGGAAAAGATTTCACTTGTGGACGTGAGCCGCAATACACAGAAGCATGAGAGACTGTCGGGGTCAGATCGTTAAAGATAACAAAGCTTTCAGTTAAATAAAAGATAGGAAGAATTAAAGGGTGTGGTATTCAAAGCGAAACCGGCTGATGCTGCCGGGATAACTTCCGGGTTGAGTTGTGAGGTCCCCGACCTCTATCAAATAGTTTTGGCAATCGAATTGAGTTCGTTTTAAATTAAAAAAAAAAAAAAAAAAAAAAAAAAAAAATTGCCCTGGTGCACAAGATGGAGGACAAAAGGTTAAAAGTATATTTCGGTGTTCGGTTTTTAAACGTCACAAGTTTGATAGGAGATGGGTGAGATAGACAACGCCTCACTTCGATGTTTCATGACATGTAACTAGAGAATCTACATCCAGAGACAAGTGATCAGGGCTCATCTAGTCTAGCCCTAATGGAAAAACGCGGCACTAAGGCTGATATTGGGCTACGCCTTTCACACATTGGACAAACTTGTTTTTGCCTAACGATTTTCAATTATAGGTAGGTGACAAGTAGGTTAGAACACCTGGTCATTATAGTTGTACTTGGTGCAACTTTCAATCCAGATACCACAATAATTACCCGGTGTGTTCTATTTGGGTGAAGACGATTGACTGCTTTCTTTCTCTGTTGTAAGTAGGCTTAGCAGAAGTACAGCGCCTTTCAAGGTTTCATAACTCTGATCCCGGTTTGAGCTCAGTTGATGTGCCTTGGTCATCCTTCTTCACCACCCCAAAAGTATATCATGGATGTTGCGCGCTGTACCCAACATTCAAAATGTATTATACAATGCTTTTTCTCATAACACACCGGGCGGTATTGATGTTTCTTTTTTGTTTTTCTAATGGTTTTTTCATGTTTCCCCTACAACATACAAGACTACTCTTTTCTTATTTATCTGAAGCTAGAAAGATTCTCACGCGCGGCTGGTCCTGCCCGGCCGGGCACCCGGGCGTGACGCCCGGGGTACTTAGGCTTGCAACCAATAAAATAAAATAAAATAAGATAAAAAAATAAAAACAAAATTGGTTTTCTGTGCTCTCCCAGAGGATCCCAAATCCGGGCTCATTTCAATTTTTGCGAGTTGGCTGCCAAGGGGGGGAGAGGGGGGTGTAAATTGGTTCTAAAGGGGCTAAAGGGGTCTAAAAGGGGGTGCCTTTGTGTGATTCTGTTATTTTCCTTTTTATCTCCGATTCTGTGAGGGATTATAATGTGACCCTCAACCAAAAGTCGTTTGTGTTTTAATTATACACAATGTACTGTTTTTTCAGAATTTTTTGATTTTTGTTTTTGTTTTGTTTTTTCACACTAGGGCTGCCCAGAACCGTGTCCGGGGGTCGTGCCTGGCCGGGCACCCAGCGTGTACCCGGGCAGAAGTAGGGTGCCCGGACGCCTGGATTAACATCCTAGATCTAAAGTGCAGACATCCACTGTTCATCAAGTATTGGTACCATACAGGGCTGCTCTTTTGATGAGAGTAATTGAGATCAAATGACGTTCCTTTCATTCCTCTGTGTCCGATCGTTTCCTCCTGAGGGTGAACTTTCTCTTTTGCCTGCTTTTAGTATTTTCTCTAACCTGTATATTTTTTGTTTTCTTTTCCCCACAAAACAGACACTGCCCCATCAATTTCTTGGGGGCGTCAATCTGCTTGGTAATTTTATCTACAAGCAAGTTCCGAACAAAACATAGACCAAATAAAATTAAAAAAAAAAAAAACAAACAAACATATAGACAAGGAGAAGAGTGGTTCTTAGGTTTAATTTTTTCAATGTTTTTTTTTTTTTTTTTCTCCCAAAATTTGGTTCCCCTTTTTGAACTTGTGGATGCTGTTGACAAATTTTAGACTTGTCATTGACCGATGAGGCTCGCTCAGTTTTACACCCAAGAAGTGGCATGAACTGCTCAAATACAGAGCAGAGTTTGAATATGCTGTTGGAACTACCTGAATGAGATATGATACTTCTGAACTCTATGGCGCCGCTCAGTTCGATGCTGGCATCTGAAGGCTGTAATTAATTTACCTATTCGAAAAATTAAAATGAAAGAACTAATTACCACCACCACCATCACCACTTAGGGCGCATGAGTGTCCGTGCGCGTCTATTGAAACAAAAAAGGAAAACATCCGTGCCCCGAATATCTTTTAGCGTACCATCAAAATTGGCCTTCCCTCTCAATCCCCCGGCAGCAGAAGAGAAACGACCGCACATGAAACTTTTGAAAGTTAGTTCTATAGTCAACCATCAAACTGCCCAGGCTTGCACAACTAGGTATAGGTTACAGCACTTCAGGTTTTTTTTTTTTTTTTTTTTTTTTTTTTCAGCACTTCAGTTTCAAGGTAGGCTCTTCTCTGCCCTCAGTGAGCCAAAATAATGTTACATTTTAATTCTTCCTGGATTTGTTTTTCTAGGAGTTTAAGGGTCTCGTTAGACACTCCTAAAAGTTCCAGTTTTTAGGATTGCGTGTTGGTTGCACGCAATCCTAAATCGGCTGCGAGATTCGAAAATGTGAAAACGGCGTTAGGACTCGTCCTAAAAGTTCTAGGATTCCCCAGGCAAATCGTCCTCAATTTTCCTGTAGCCCCGGAGCTACTGAAAAATTTAGGATTCCCGATTATCACGGAGTCGGTGCATCGCGCGCATGGCACCGTCGCCACGGGGTTGCTGGTCCAGTAGCGGTCCGTCGGATGGGCGGTCGGACATCGGAGTTTTGGAGTGGGCCGAGGCGGGCAACGGCCAGCGGTGGTAGCCGGTGGCAGCCGGTGGCGATCGGGGCGGTGGGGGTGGGGCTGGGGGGTCTGGCGACCGTCTACGGGCTGCGGCCGTAGTGGACCGTTGTCTCGACGTTGCTAGCGACGGTGGAGGACGACGTCGGTCTCTCCACGACGCACGGTGGCGCGGGCTCCGAGTGGTGGCGGCAACGGTCGTTTTTTGAATCGCATGCTGCCACCTTCGTTGTCTTCTCTGGCTGTTGTCAGCATATGAAGGTCCACCGGGCGCGACTCCCCCCACATGTTACAGCAGTAAGGTGCAGTAGCAGTCGGGTGCGCAGTTGGGGTTGGTGGTGAATTTGATGGCTGGCGTGGGGAGGAGATTTCCTCTGCTCGTGCTCGCCGTCGTCGTCTTCCTTCACGTGTGTTTGTCGTGGCGCCTGTGGAAACAACATTGCAAGAGGAGGGCGTCGACAAAACGGTCGGCAGGAGAGCGTACAATGGCGGGCATGCAGGGACGCACCGGTGTTGGTGCGGGTCAGGGCGGAATACGAGCTGCGACGGCGGAGCCTCCACGGCGGTACGACCCATCCATGTACGCCCATTTGCAGTCGTAGGAGACGCCGCTGCCCCGGTCAGACGAGGAGCCCGAGACGGAAGAACTGCCGACGTTGCCTCTTGCCAGCGGCTCGACGCAACTTTGGTCGCAGACGGTACGAGCAGGCGGTTCGGGTTGCAACGAAGGCGGCGAGTACACGTCTTTGCTGCAGCAAGGCTTGGGAGACGACGACGACGGAGGACTTGATCTCAGGTTCGGCTTATGTTCTGGCGGGTCCAAGGAGGCGAGCCGTACGTTGATCATCGACACCGATCCTTCGATACGTGGCGTGGAACAGGGTGGGAATCAGCGTACGGATCAAACCACCCTTCGTGCCCGTGCGTCCGTCGCTGCCAGTGTCAGGCCATCTGCAGTGCTCCGGCGTCAAGGTTCCACAACACCGCCCGCCGATCGATCGACAAGTAACTGACCTGCACGCAATGGAGCCGCAGCCGGGTCACCACGCGTCGAGTGTGCACGTCCTTCGATGCCCGAACGCACAACATCGACCCAATCCGACGTGAGGGACGCGGGTGCATGCAGACCACTGGTGCGTCCAGTACCCACAGTGGAGAACATCACACGAGGTGTGTCGAACATGCGGGCACACAGTGATGGCGGCGACGATGCTGACGAGCGATTGACGGAGGATGTGGACGCAGGGGACGACGACGAAGACATTCTTGTTCCGCCGTTGGGGAAGACGGGTGGAAGGGGTAGAGTACGCAGCAGCGGTGCTGTTCGTGGTCGATCCGTTGGCCGCGGCGGCAGAGGCTGTGTCAGCGACGATGCCGGGAAGTCTGTGATGTACTGGTCTCCGGAGGAACAACTGCAACTAGTGAGATGCAAGAGGGAGCAAGAGATGCACCTCGCCGGGTTGGGCCACAACTACGGGCAGATGCGGACGAAGGACTGCAAGTGGGACGACTTTGCAAAGCGCATGGCGAGCGCGGGGAAACCGAAAGACGCGGACGACTGCATGAAGAAGTGGGACAATCTGTTCCAAAACTACAAGAAGATACGGTGGTTTCAGAACGCCAGCGGCCGTCCTGATTTCTTCGGCCTTACGAATGAGGAAAGGAAGGAGCACAATTTCAAGTTCCGGATGGAGAGAGCGCTTTACAACGAGATCCATGCTGGCATGCTGGGCAACCATACAATTTTTCCACCGAACATCGCCAACACAGGAAATCCTGATGGGGTGCAGCTTCCCAGGAGAGGAGGTGGCGGTGGTGAGTCGGTTGGTAGTGAGGCTGGTGGTGAAGGCTTCCCCGAGGAACGTTCTTCTGCGCGGGAGTCCGAGAACAACGCAGGCAGCGGGGCTAGAGGCGGCAAGCGGAAGAATGCACGTCAACAGGCGTTGGAGTCGATCGCCGATGTCATGGATCGACATGGCGAGCTGATGTCGTCGACGATCGAATCCTCCAGCAAGCGGCAATGCAGCATTTTCACGAGGCAATGTGACATACTGGAGCAGGAAGTAGCAGTCTAGAAAGAGGACTACGCGGCGTCCAATGAAACGCAGAGGACGATGTGCCACGCGCTTCTGGAAATCGATGCGGCCATCCGTGGTCGGACGACGATGTAGTGGTCCTTGGTGTCCCATCCGAGTGTTCAGTTGTGAATATTTTTAAACATTTTTTATTTTTTTCTTTTGTTTCATGAAGGTTGTGTGTGCGTGTGTGTGTGTGTGTGTGTGTGTGTGTGGGGGGGGGGGGGGGGGGGGGGGGGGGGGGGGGGGGGGGGGGGGGGGGGGGGTTGTGTGGGGGTAGGAATTGCGGACGTGGGTCATAGCGATCGGTAGGGGGGTTTATTTTCGACGTGCAGGGCGGGTGGTGCTTGGTTTTTCTTTTAGCCCCATGGCGAGTGATGTTAAGCGCGTCGCCAGGGACGCAGAAGGGTCATTTCGCGCGTCGGGGAAGAGCGAAATGACACGCCATGTATAGCCTGGGCGGTCGCGCGTGCCACCCTTGGCGAGGCAGTTCACCGCGAAGTGGGACGCTGCATCGCGGGCGGTCCACCGCGATCAGATCACTTCAAATCTGCGCACCCGAAGCCGCACGACCATCTCTACATCTACGCGCACCTGTGCTGAAGCCCGTGGCGCGCGCTGTTCACGCCAGGCCGTGGGAGTCGTCGTCCTTCTGCCGTGCACGCGGACGTCGCCCGTCAGTCTTCTCGCCACGGAGCGCCGTCGTCGACGATCTTCTCTCTCCTGTCATCTCCAACCTATTCCCCGTCGAGCACTCTTGCCGTCGCCGTCGTCCTTCTGTCTGCCACTCGCAAGTCGACCTCTTCTTCCTTCGGTTGGCAGATCTTCTGCGTCGTGCGGCTTTCCTTCTTCGTCACGGCAGTTCGCCGCGGGAGTCATTGTTGTCGTAAGATCTGCAAACTGCCAGGCTTTTAACGGCGGGCGAGTGGACACGTGGCGGTCTTCACATCGCGTCGCGTGGCTCGCCTACACGGGTCGCGAGGGAACATGTCTGCGCGTGGGACGGGCCGTGGGAAGAAGCGCGAAGGACTGCCTGACGACAGCCAAGTGACTGGAAAAGGTCGGAGGCATGTCCTGAAGGCGAAGAGGCTGCGGTCGGACGATGCGCCGACAAGGGTCCCTCTTGGAGGAGCGCAAGGTTGGGCGGCAGAAGCGGGGGGCGACGACGACGGCGACGACGACTTCGTGACTGACGAAGATCAGGGACTGGCGACTGCGTCTGGAGTTCGGGAGAGTGGAGGGCAACGACAATCTGATCACAGCGCTTCAAAAAGGTTGATGACCCCTCCACCCGAGACAAAGCAAGTGCGCGCCCGCAACAGGCGGACTGACGACGCTCACGCCGACGATGTTGGTGACGACGATGACGAGCCCTTGGAAAGACGCCTCCTGCGCAGTCACACAGCAGCCACAGCGCTTTCAACGCACCTTTTCTTTAGTCTTCTTTGTTTGTCTGCCCTCCACCTTCGCACCGTTGTTATCCTCTCAGCGATGGATGATCAAAAGATGTTTGCCTCGCATGCATGCACACAACCGAAGACGACGTCCCTAAAATGCGCTTTGTATTCGTTGTATGAGGTCGACCAACTATCATCAATGTTTTCGACATCATTTTGTGAAGCTCGCAAAAAAGATCGTGACAGACGAACCGACGAAAAAGATCGTTGTATGAGGTCGACCAACAGCACACGAAAAAGACCGTGATAGACGAACTGACGAGGTAATAATTGAGACAAACAAAAAAATTTATAAAAATATTGCAAGAAAAAAAAAAGAAAAACAAAGACTCGTCCTGAAACGAAGAAGATTTCATGAAACACATAAAACTGAGCCAAACAAATAGCAATTCCCACCGCATGATAGCAATGCAGTCGAGCGAGTCGCCGATGACACAAAAGAACAACATACGAATGGCAGTTGGAAGCTCAATCCAATCAAAAATAAAAAAGAAAAAAAAACATTTGAAGCGACTGACACCAGGGAAAAAAAAAGGTCATTCCAATATTAAATGTTCGCACGTACGTGCGAACCACGCAACCCTCCACACGACGAACACCGCAAACGAAGTCATCACCGACGACCATGCATCCGTCCGCTCTACAGAGCTACTTCGCGGACGACGACCGCGGGCCACTGGCCACGTCAAAATATGAACCCTCTTACTGATCCCACCGACCGACGTCCGCAATCCCGACACCCTTGACACACACACACCCTTCACACACACGCACCAAACCCCCACCACGCGTCTAAGTGTTCCTACATCAAAGCCAGCCGGTCTCGAAGAGCGTCACGCAACAAGTCCCCGTCGACGTTTGTGCAACGTTGCCGCCCGCCCGCGCCGTTCCCCACAATGCCCAAGTCCACTCTCCGGCGCACACCATTCTCATCCACCTCCCACAACAGGTTTTCATCGAAGTCGATCCCGGCGTCTAGGAGGATGTTGTGCAGAGTGCACACTGCCACGAATTGCTGCGGCAAGGTATCCAGGTTCGTCTTGTGGGTGCGCAAGAAAAGACGCCACATGCACTTCAGCCGCCCGAAAGCTCTCTCCACACACATCCACGCCACCTTCTGCCGCGTGTCAAACCGCTCCTCGTCACGACCTTGGTCGATTCCTCCGTACGGTTGCACGATCCAGGGGCAGACAACAGGATAACCGTTGTCGCCTAGCAGGTAACCTCGCGTGACGACTCCGTGCGGCAGACTCACCGGAGGTGCGTCGAACAGCTCGCCAGCTTGTGCACGCCTCCATAGCTGGGAATTGTGCAGGACACGAACGTCGTGCACGCTTCCCGGGTATCCGATGTGGACGTCCATGATCCACAGATCCAAATCCACTACCACCTGCGCCTGCACGGAAAACTTCTGTTTGCGGTCGTAGTAGTTGGCAGATGGTGCGCCGGCGGGCTTGTCAATGAAGATGTGTGTGCAGTCGATTGCGCCGAAGCAGTTGGGGAAACCCTTGTCACGGAAAGCACGCAGAATCTGCGCGCGTCTACGGCCCACTGGCCACTTTATCGCGTCTGGGTACGCCTGCAGCAGTGCCGAAGTGACGTCGCGGACGGCCTGCAGTCCAGTTTCTCTTTTGATGCCGAAGGCAGAAGTGCCGCTCTCGTACGTCTCTCCTGACGCCCACCTGTACAGCGCGAACGCGATGACCTGCTCCACCGGGAATGGCATCCTATCGTGCGTCACCTTCTTCTCCACGTACGCGGCGCACGCGGCCACGATCTGCCTGAACATGGCCATCGACATGCGCAACTTTTGACGGCAGTACTCGTCCGTCGCGTCGTCACACAGGCGGAGGTCCTCCCATGTTCCTCCCATGTTCCGCCAGTCCGTCGTTTAATCCACCAGCGCGGGGTCTCCCGCGGGAAAACACCAGAAGACAGCGCGGCGCACAACTGGATGACTGCTTGACACGTGGCCACGCAATCTGGCGCTTCGCCAATGCGCTGCAACAACGCTCGTCGTTTGCGGAGCTCCGCCAGCGTGTCGCGTGACGAGGACGGCACACCGCGCATCGTGTTCACGACGACGGCAGTCACGGCCATCGCCACCGCCTCAATTTCGTCATCCCGAAGACCCTGCCCGCGCCCGCGAACGTCCATATCCAAGAACCCCGTGCTCTCCATAGCTAGACGCCTGCCAC
Organism: Chara braunii; assembly: GCA_003427395.1. Lineage (NCBI taxonomy): Eukaryota > Viridiplantae > Streptophyta > Charophyceae > Charales > Characeae > Chara > Chara braunii. Next base: position 670,637 of record BFEA01000413.1, on the reverse strand, counting down.
AACCGCCAAACAAACGCCCGCTGCTGAAAACCGCCACTTTGACGGCGCACGCCGGTGCCGAAGATGCAGCCGCTCGTGACGGCACGGCGCAGCCGAAAACGCGCCCGCTGCTCCACGCTTCCACAGGGCAGCGCGCACGATGTAGGTGAAGAAGCGCCCACCACGAAGATGCACCCGCTGGTCACAAGTTGCATGGAATCGCAAGACGGATACCCACAGCGTACGCTTCGCCACCGCCGTCTTTTGGACGTCACACACATCGCCTGGCCTTCCTCCACCGCGCTACCCTGCGTCCGCGAAAATTCAAATTTGAATTTTTGAAGTTCGGGGGGACCGCGCTTTTCACCCACCCCTTTTTTCTCCGCCCAAGGGCCTCCGCACTGTGTACCACGGACAACATCCAGGAAGAGACGGACATCGGCGGCGCGGCTGCGCATACGCATATGAAAACCGGCCGCGGGAGACCTTTTAGGACGATTCCTAAAAGATGATTTTTAGGACTGCGTGTAACGACGACGCACGGAATCCTAAAAAACCTTTAGGACTCGTCCTAAAAGTTTTAGGATTCTTTTATATGATGCAGTAGATGAACCTAAATATTGGAACTCAGATTTATTTCATTTTTGGGTAAACCCTGGCAATCGACCAAGAAGGCGCGTACCAGGACGTAGTGCTCACACGGCCCTTAACGTTATAATGGGTACCTTTCATTCGTGCGCAATGGTATACTGAAGGATCCCTGGAGGCTGAAGGCTACCTATCTCAAAGAAAGCAACGACATGGACTGCAAACTGCAGGCTCGGGAAGATTGCAAATTCTGGTTCAACAATTTTGCTTGCTTCAGTTACAGTGGTGGTTCGAAGAGCTTTTTCTATATAGTTATGCTTCTGCTGTGTTCACCCGAATGAAACAGCGGAATACAACGTACGGCTAAGCTACCAGAGTGGCCCGGGGTCACTTGCCCGGCCGGGCCAAATAAAAGAAAAGAAAAGAAAAATAAAAGAAATATTTTAAATTTTATTTTTCATTCTAAAATTGGTGAAGAATTTCAATCTGACCCGACACAAAAGTTGTTCAGTTTATTTTTCTGCATAACACAGTTTTTTTTGGGGAATTTTTTTATTTATTTTTTTTTTGCTGGGACCTTCCCTGGTCCTTGCACGGGCTGGGCACCCGGGACCCAGGCGGCCCGGCTGGTAGCCTAGACGTACGGTCATTATTGACATTGGTTCCATTCCATCAGACCGGGAACATTTTTCAGTGTACTAATAGAACACCTCTCTCACTATACTACATGGAATTCAACCAATAGTGGGCCGTGAAAACCTGCCTGACCAATAGCAGCCAGATCGATAGCTTTTTAGTTCTGCCACTAGATAGGCTGACAGAGCCTTGGCGCAAAACTGCTGCTTGCTTCGAGAGCCTTGGCGCGAAACTGCTGCTTGCTTCGTCCAGAGAATATAAGGCCCAGTCAGTGACCCAGCCAAGTTGAGAGTCCAATTGAGCCTCCCCTCAAAATTAGGAGGCTCGTGAGCCTTCGACGAAATAAATCAACGGGGCACGCGGCCTCTGAAAGGGGCCCGCGGCCGATGCCTGGCATGTACTCATGGTTTAAGCACCAGTACATGCCAGCTATAGGCCACGGGCCTCTTTCTCAAAACAGGTTCTCCAGTTCCCTGGGGCCATGTACTGGTGGTTTAAGCCCAACCAATTCAATTGACAAATCTGGAGAGGACGGCCTTTCAGGCCTTTTTTATTGTCATTATTACTTACGGGGAACCCTTGTCTGGCCATGGTGGGAAAGAATCTGGGCAGCCCTCTAAACTGACACAGACTGGCCATGGGAGTGGAGAGCCCTGCTCTGTGGACATTGGACGGCCCAAGGTTCTATTTTTACCTCCAACCTGTTTTCTATTGGTAGGAAAACGGTGCTAAGGGCCATCTGGAGTTACTGTTGCATGCTGACCATCGAGGGCGCACACAATCGACAAAGTCCCTCTCCAAAAGGACTGACATCACCCGCTACCTAAATGAATTCTGCATGGATTGGGCTGGGAGGAGAACGTGGGGGGAGGATAGCAAGGGTCCAATGGGATGGTTGGCACCTGGACGACGACCATCGGTTGGAAGCCGGGCAGAAGAACATTATCGACTCGGTTTCAATGACTGGACTATGGTCCCTGACGATATCCCCCCCCCCCCCCCCCCAGATTTCCCAGACCCGTTCCCCCTCCCTGATCACACGTTGATGGAAGTAAGTTGGTATGGTTGGGGGTAGGGAGTAGAGACAGCCCGCTCAACCTGGACACGAGAGTAGTTCTATAGCTGGGCAGTGGGAATGGCAGATGGGGGCCCCCTACCTCCGGTCGCCCCCTGGAGTAAGGAGGCCCATCCTCATCATTCCAACTGCCACCTACCAGCCCCCTTCTGTACCTGCCTGAGCAGGGCCCCGGAATGGCATATAGGCAAAAGTCAGTAAGTCACTGTTCCCATAACCTGCGCAGTCAATCCCCTTCACTCCAGGGCAATCAATGCTGACAGGTCTTTGATTCATTTTCCTCCAACAAATTTAGGGTCCAACAAATTTGGGGTACCTGATGTAAAAGGGATGCTGGCCCCGGTTTCCAGCAGGTGAAGCTCCCCACCTATAGATGGAGCCTAGGACCCTGGGGTGATAATAATGGTGCCTGCTCTTACCAGCACCACTATCACCCGTGAGGGATGTTAAAAAAAAAAAAAAAAAAAAAAAAAGAAGGCCCAACTTTCAGTCCAGATGCGGCGATAATGACTGGGCGTTGACCCGGCATTCTATTCGGGCAAAGAAGGTAGCATGCAGAACATCAACCTCAACCAAAAAACAGCCACACCACAAGATCACCTAAGTGAGTTTCTGGCTCCGCTCAATTCTCCAAGCCCCGGAGAGACCACAGGATCAAAAATTAAAAATACAGGAAGGGTATCGCCCTTCGGCACACCTGTTAAAATTGGAACGATACAGAGAAGATTAGCATGTGCCATGCACAAGGGAAAAAAAAAAACAAAAACAAAAAACCATCATTGGCTATCCTGCAGAAAGATGCACAGCAAGGGGTTGCTCACTAACCTGCAAGGCCCACCATAGTTGTGATGAAAAGCAGAGAAAAGTGGTTGGTTGGGGCGTGGCAAAATGTGCATACAAACCACAGGCATAATTGTACTGAGTGGGAGTAGGCGAGAGAGAAGACGGGACACCAAAGACCACACCAACCTTGAACAAAATTTCCTTCATATCGTTGCTACACGAAAAAAGAGAGGGCTATGCTTCACTCAGCAAACCCATCTCCAACCCAACGGGCTAAATACGCGAACCAGCCTAATCCTACAACCGCACAGCCTCTTCACTGCCAACGCAAGAGGCATGAGATCTTCCTCTTCGCTTTCCTTCAAAACACTACCCCACACAGCTGACTGTGTGAGTTAGCAAGCGTGTCTATGTGTCCAAAAGAGCGAGCAAGCGAGCGAGCGAGAGAGAGAGAGATGCATCTACCATGAAACTAGAGAGAGAGAGAGAGAGAGAGAGAGAGAGAGAGAGAGAGAGAGAGAGAGAGAGAGAGAGAGAGAGAGAGAGAGAGAGANAGAGAGAGAGAGAGAGAGAGAGAGAGAGAGAGAGAGAGAGAGAGAGAGAGAGAGAGAGAGAGAGAGAGATGCATCTACCATGAAACTATCAACGGCAGGATGCATCAATGTGGACCACAGAACAGCAATCTGCCAAGCATTCAGTTCCCGACTGGGATATGGTGCATCATAAGGCCAACAATCCAGACAGAAGCCTCTTAGGTAGCAAAGGAGGTGAGGATGTTCTTCTTCAGAGTGAGCTGTGTCTCCTTGGCCTTGGCAACAGCATTAGACTTGAGGATTCGCGAAATCCTCTCTCCCTCCTTGACGGCGTAATCCGCTCCTTTCTTGAGCACAGACTTAAACACCTTCACGTAGATCTCAGCATGAGCAGCCGCTGCGCCTGTGAGTTTGCCGGCGCTCTCCTCGGCCTTCTTGAGCAGCCCCTCTTTGGCAGATTCATCCGCCGACATGAACTCCTTGGCAATCTCGTCAAGCTCTGGAACCCGTCCTGCATCGCCGGTGAGTCCACCATGGACATTCCTGTGCGTTCCCGCCTTCCCGTTCACAAACGTAACCAGATCCTCAAGCGATCTGCCCCCCTCGTAGTCTTCCCCATGCTTCGACTCCGTACCGAACCATTTCAGCGTAGGGAATCCGCTGACCCCGTACTTGCTGCCGAGGTCCTTGTGAGCATCAGCATCCACCTTGGCGATGACCACACCATCCTCAGCAGAGAAGGCATCTGCGACTCTGTCGTAGATGGGAGCCAGACTCTTGCAGTGTCCACACCAAGGGGCATAGAACTCCACGAGTACATTCTTGCTCGGGTCCAGCGCAATCGCATCGAAATTGGACGGTGTCAGTACCACGACATTGGAGGGGGGGGTTGACGTCCTTGCATGGGTGCCTGCCTCCCTGTTCACAAACTCAATCAGGTCATCTGGGGTCCTCCCGCTTTGGTAGTCCCGAGGACTCAGAGATCCCTTCGGGAAGAACTTCAACGTAGGGTACCCGCTGATCGAGAACCTGGAGCAGAGATCTTTGTGAGCATCACAGTCCACCTTTGCAATAGCAACAGATCCCACCTTCTTGAATGCGGTACCCAGTACGTCCCAGTCCGGTGCCAACCTCTTGCAGTGCCCGCACCAGGGGGCATAGAACTTCACAAACACGTATTGATCCTTGCCCACAACCTCATCGAACGTTTCCGGCGTCAGTACAAGCACATCAGACCCCTCGACGTCACCGGCGCAGCGCACAACAGAAGGGAAGCCTACAAGGCAGACGATTGCCACGGCAATCACCGAGACCTCAGCTGCAGAGAACCTCCTCCCCCTCGCCATCTCGAACGACCCCCTTTTCACTTTTCACCCTTCTCTCTTCTCCCTTCCCTTCAACGTGCCGATGACGAACCAGAAAGGCCTGCCTTCATCATTCCCCCCATTAAAAAACGAAAATCAAAATCAGGACAAGACAAGACAAGCAGCAAACGCAGACGGGAATGTCAACTACTGCAAAACTGAACTTCCTACCCTCCACACGTTTTTTTTTTTTTTTTTTCTATTATTATTATTATTATTATTATTATTATTATTATTATTAAAGGGCGACGGCCTTGTGATATCATCATTAAGCTGACCGGGGCCAGGCAATTCAGAAATAGTTAGTTTTACAACTTTTACTCATCAACAGCTTCCATCATCATCTGGATTCGAACACGGGTCTGAACACGGGTCTGTATTTTCAACAGTTCATGGGTGTGGTCCCCACTGAGCTAGGCTCTTGGGTCACACGTTAATTTAAACCACTGCAATAATTCCTAGAGGAGTCGTGCCCGTTAACGCGCCACGATTTTGGGAGACGTACGGGCCACTACAGGAGCGTCCAAATTCATCCAACTAGAAAAGTTTCTACTCTTATTTTTTTCTGCGGCCGATAGCTGGGCGGCCAAGTACTGGTGGTCTAAACATACTTCTCGTTCCCACAAATTTCCCCCGAAATAGCTGGCAGAGGAACTTCTATCACCATAGGCAAACCAGCTAATGGCCCGTGTACCCAGGAATGTTTTTTTTTTTTTAAGGAATAATTTATAGAAACGGAAAAACAAAAGCAGCACCTATAGACCTGGACGTCCCGGCACGAGCGTCATTAAAAAGCGCTTCCGGTTTACTTATTCTGACAGAGGCGTAGACTGGTCAGCGCATTCGCCTCATTTCTGGTCCCATTGTTGAGGGATAAAAATGGGACCAAAAATAGGACCAAAATGGTCAGCAGACTCAGCACCTTGCTAGTTCGTTAATTGTTCCCATTTTTGTTCCCCCATTTTTGTTCCACCATTTTTATTCCCATTTTTGTTCCACCCTTTTCCTTCCCATTTTAGTTCCACCATTTTTGTTCCTTCCCATTTTTGTTCCCATTTTTGTTCCACCATTTTTGTTCCCATTTTTGTTCCACCATTTTTGTTCCTTCCCATTTTTGTTCCCATTTTTGTTCCCACTTTCGTTCCCATTTTTGTTCCCATTTTTGGTTTTTTTCAGGAGCTTCACCCGTTTCACGATCCGCGCGCGCTGAATCCCATCTTCTGCCCCAAACGGAAGAGGCTACCATAGGGGCTGAATCCCATCTTCTGCCCCAAAAGGAAGAGGCTACCATAGGGGCGAGAGACCCATTCGTCGAAGCCACATATTGGTGGTTATCCCACAGCAATACTAAGAAATCGACAAGATCCCTTAATTAAAGTCACTACATGTAGGTTACATGTTGCGGCTACGCCCGCCAAAAAACATGGAAATTCTGCAAACACAACCAAAGAAGAGCATGAGGGGTGGGTGTGGTGGCCTGAGTGCAGTTGGTTAGCAATTGCTCTATTCTATACGAGATACTTTCACATCCATTACCTACCTTGGCAGAACATCTCTCCCTTGCTGCATAACAAACAAGTATTCGCTTTCAGATGTCAAGAAATACGCAATTCTTCACATTTGGGGGTTCGTCTTTACACTTCGTTTTTCCTTCTCTGGGTTTAACGATAAAAGCAAGCCACTCCAAATGACCACCCTCTCTCTCTCTCTCTCTCTCTCTCTCTCTCTCTCTCTCTCTCTCTCTCTCTCTCTCTCTCT
>BFEA01000413.1:611744-624437 GCA_003427395.1 Chara braunii | reverse complement strand
TATATATATATATATATATATATATATCGTCAAATAGAACTGCCCGGTAAACCGTAGGCAGAGAGGGAGAAGAGGACAACAAACGAGGGGCTGTGACAAACTGTTTCGTCGGAGTTTCATATATATATATATATATCTATATATATATACATTTTTTAAATTACATGGACGCACATATTATGGAGGGACAGTTATTAATAAAAAACATGGTCTGTAAAAAGAAAGGGACTGCAAATAGTTCGCCTGAGGAATCGGGGTCCAAACAACCCTATTATACATATATCTTTATGCAGTTTTTTCGATTCGAAAAAGTAGCGGGCAATATCTTGTTTATGGGATACGCCTGTTTTGCGCTCACGGCCCACCCCATCTTTACGTTCTTGAACCGCTTTGATGGATGGGTATCTTCGGTTTTCGGTTTCGACGCAAAAAATGCCCCCCCGTTTTTTTTGATCCGTCAAAGGTATTTATGCTAATGAATGTGCTATGATCGCCCTCTCGCACCAAGCGCCCTAAGAGGCGCCACATTGGCTTTTCTGTGGCGTACCGATCGGTGGCTCCTCTTCGGCGCGGTCCGTCGAATGCGGCTATGTTTCTGCGGCACAGGCCAGACAGCTCATCGCCCAGTCGCTCTTCCTCCTTTGTCTTCCGCCCTGCATCCTCGGATCGTTCTCCCATAACTACTTCTTCATCCTTCCTCCCTCCCCCTCCCCCCTGTTCTCTCTTATGCGCGTGAAGTTTCTTCGCATATTGTGTGGGCTGGATCGTAGGGATTCGTATACGTATTCCACCGCTTATAGTCGTGCATCTAGCAGAAGGAGTGAAAGCAACAATGAGTGGAGCAACGGAGTCTTCAAGTGTGGTAAATGAATCTTTGGCATCCATCCTAACTCTTTGCCCATATCTCTCCCTTGGCCAAAAATGAGCCATGTCGCCTTCGGCGCGATAACTAAGGGTACTGTATCCCCTGATGAACCAATTATAGTAGGAATTGGTGAAAAAGCTTTCGGGAAAAACCTACTAAATACCTTAATGTTTCGTCGGCACTATAGGGGCCGTTCAGTCGAAGCGGGAATTCTATTATAGATATCTTTGTAAATTTCTGTCAGTATGTAATGCTACCTAACATGCACTTCTCCATGTATTTTATGGTTTGTTTTCTGACTGTGAGCGGCGGATTAGGAGTAGGTGAGCCCCGGATGATTTCCTGGATTTGTGAGGTGATCTCTACGAATGGAGACTGCATACGTCTCAATTGCAATAGTGGCTATCTTCGCTATATTCCTCGCGTTGCTCGCCTTCTTCATGGTTATGGAACTGTCTGCTCAGCATCTGCAGTGTTGTGGGCAAAATGGTTTGTACAACAATTCTTCGGATAAAGCTGTTCTGTCGAAGTTTCGCCGGAAGGAGTAGTAGGATGGAGGGTCTCACTGTTGTGCTTCTTTCCATATCTGTTCTCAGTGCTTGGGTTTCGTCTTGCGCCATGGCGTTTTTGGTTCTTCATGGATGGGTTGGGAATGGTATGACGGGTGGGGGGCTTTGTGCAGTGATCGATTGGCGTTCCCCTCTGTTTCTCCTGTTGGTGGTTGTCCCCTTGATTACGGTGATTAGTATATTGCGTTGCGGATGGCGTGCTGGGCAGTCCACCTTTCTAATAGTTTTTTATCGTCCTCCGGATGGGTAGGTAGGATTGGTCGTTTTCCCAATGGCTAATTAACGGCGTCGCTTGGGGGTGATGGAGGGGCGAGGGGAATTCCCCGATGAATCTTCTAGTCATGCATGTTGCTCAAACGAGAATGGGGTAGTTTAAGAGGGGTGGATCATGGTGATGTTGTGTTGCGTTGTCAGGATAGAAACCCCTGTAAGGGTTTCTGCCCGGGTTTTTAAGGGCAGACACTGCCCGACCTTTTTTTTGGATTGAGAGACTTGACAAGGTTCACGTTGCCAAAGTTTATTCAGACCAACCCTATGACTGAGAGACCTAAAGCCTGACGTCGTTGACATAGGACGTCGACATCATCAACCTTAGTTCGAGACAGCAAGAGTCGGCGCTGGCGTCCGCGTTTCTCGACGAGAGCGCAGTGGTGCACGGTCAGGGAAAGGTTAAAGTTAGACCTAGTCTACCTAAAATAATGTCGCGGGATTCAGGGCCTAAGTAGACTAAAAACAGGGGTGCGCCGGGTATAGAGCCGAGGCGCAGGAGGAATAGGAAGTCTGGGCGTGCGAGGTTGGATTTGAAATAGAAGGCCAACTGGCCGATGCCGAGCCCTACCCGTTTAGGTGAATACCAAGCCAGGGTAGCACGGATGGCCGGTAAGGCACGACCAATAAGCGAGGCCTGCGATGCCCCGAACGGGCGAGGCCGACAAGGCCACAGGCTGGGGGGGGGGGGCGGCCGTGCTGCTAAGGGACGGTGGGCCGGGCTCCACAACCCTTTAAGTAGCAGAGCCGTTCCTCCTCCAACTGTAGTAGGAGCCAGCCCAAGAGGTAAATGTTACAGACTGTCACCTCGCAGATCTAGGGATCGAATCTGTATGTGCCCTCGGGCTGGCTCGTTTTTGGAGCAGCCAGGTGAGTTGGCGCGGCCGATTTCGGCCGCGCGATCGAAGAGATCGTGCGGCTGGAATCAGCCACGCAGAAGAGATTGGCATGGCCCCTATGCAAGGATGACACACATAAATCGGGAAACGGTCTGTTTTTTTTTTTCTTTTTTTGGAAATATATATATATAAAAGGAAAAAACAAAAAGTGGAGGACAACTTACCTGCCCGCACCTAGATGCGTAAGCATCCAGGTACGAGCTTTTGTAGGGATGGAAGCATCACCAAGGTAAGTCGTTTCCTTTTCTTTTTGTTCTTTTTTTTTTCTCTTTTCTCTTTTTGTGCCATTGGGGCGAAACGACCGACGGGAGGTAACCGTTGGGGAGAAAAAGAAAAAAAGAAAAAAAAAGGGGGAAACTAAAACTAAAACTAAAACGGAGCGCCACATGGTGCAGGGAGAAGTGACTGGGACTTAGTGTCCCCACGAAATGTAACGGGCGCCCAATTTACGGGCAGCCCTTTCAGTTCAAGGTAAGTTTTTATTTTTCTTTCTTCTTTTTTTTCTTTAGATTTTGTTCAGATTTTTTATAGATTTTCTTTTTAGATTTTTTTTCTTTCTTCCTTTTCTTCTTTGTGTCTGGCGATTCGCTGAGCACACGTTCGTTTTGGACGAACGGGGCAAGACATGACTGCACCAGACTGTTCCGTCGGACCTTCACCGACTCATCAGGAGGCTGAGCCCCGACAGTCAGTCTGTCCGCCTGAATCAGCCGCACAAATGCGGCTGTATTCAGGCGGCGTGGTACACTCAGAGAGAGAGAGAGAGAGAGAGAGAGAGAGAGAGAGAGAGAGAGAGAGAGAGAGAGAGCCACTTACCTGCGCTCGTTGGTTGAGCAACGGGCTGCAGATGGCCGCCTGCAGCTGGCACCGTAGGCGTCCGGGTACGGGCGCAGGGCAAAGGGGGGAAAAGAAGACCCTGTTCAACTTGACTCTAGTTCGACTCTGTGAAATGACTTGGGGGAGGGGACATGCTCGTTTGTTTTTCAAACGACGAGCTGCCCCTGCCTTAGAAAAAAGAGGGGGTAGAGAAAAAAAAAAAAAAAAAAAAAAAAAAGTTGGGAAAAAAAAAAAGGGGGAACGACCGCGGCCTCGGTCAAGATGCAAGTTTAGAAGCATCTGGACTATGAATAGACAACAGACTGTTGAATTGCTCAAAAATGGCTGAGTACAACCATTTTTGGGCTGTGTCTGGCCACGGGTGAAGGCCAGATGCATTCCCAGTGGCCTGGACTGAGTTCCCTTAGGGGAACATCTGTATTTCTGACCCTTGATCGTGATTCCGATCGAGGGCCAGACCCTAATCCGTGAAATGGCGGAGGCAAAGCAGCTGCCTCAGCCTTTCTACTGGCTATAAAAGCAGCCAGCAGCCAACCAGCAGCAAGCATTTTTGGCATTGCTGCTGGACTCTCATTTGTGAGAATGCTGGCTGACTGCTGAGAAGAAAGTGTTGCTGCTGAGAGGAGCTGCTGGCGGCGAGGGAGGTCTGCAGTGTGAGGGGGAAGAAGTTGTTAGTGGTGGCCATAACTGTGGAGTACAGCCATAGCTGCCATCTCAGCAAGGAGGAGGAAGGAGCGTCGGAGGACTGCAAGCGGCGCAGGGAAAACTCTGCCCGTTTTGCACGGCGGCGGCAGGTTTTGGCAAGTGGCGCAGGGGAAACTCTGTCCGTTTCGCACATCGGCGGCATGTCTTCGACAAGTGGCGTCGGGAAGTGCTGCCCGTTTTTCACGGCGACAACTATTTTTGTTGAAGTACAGGGGAGGTGCTGCCCGTTCGGTGCAGCATCGTCAGTTATTTTGCAGGAGTGCAGGGGTAATGCTGCTCAACTTTTGCGGCGTCGGCGGCTATTTTTAGCAGTGGTGCGGAAGCGATGCTGAATTTTTGCGGCGGCAACTGTTTTTTGTTTGGCAGTGGTGTGGAAGGACTGTTCGGTTCTTGCGGCGACAACGTCTCGACACAGTGGTGGCATAGTGGTACTGGTCGCAAGTGGCGACGACGCTGAGACATCGAGGGGATTGTGTGTCAGTAGGCGATCTTTTTGAGGGAGTGGTGTGGATCACTTTCCTGACAACTTACTGCGACAATCTTCTCAATTGGAGTGTGGTTTACATGGTCTTCTTGAGTGGGCCGTCTCTTGAATTTCACTGAAGGTCAGTTAGCCTGACTCAGTTCCCTTCACATTTGTGTGAACCCACACTTGCTTGACTCTGTTCTTTGAATGTTCACTGAAAAGGTAGAGGAAGTTGTGTTTGTTTGCACGTGTGAATGAGAGTCTGACCTGGGTTTGGGACTGCATTGTTTTCTTTTGATCTTGTTGTTTGATCTGATGTGCAGGTAAGTAGAAGGATGCTTGGAAAATGAAGATTTAATCATGTCAGCGAAAATGAATGGAATGATGATTGTTTTCTATTTTTTGCTTGCATGCATGTTGAAAGGATGAGAAGACAGCAGACGACGAGAAACGGAGCGATCACACAAAGGGGAAGAAGTGGATTGGACAATGATTTTTCCCGAGGTTACCCATTCTTTCCCGAATGACCCTCCTTGTCTATGCCCTTCCATCTGAATGTTTTTTCTTCTCTGTGATCTCCTTCTTCGTCTAGGTTCGGCCTTGACGTCAGGCGATAAAGGCTGACCATCTGCTGTGGTAAGTGCATTTCCTTTCCCTATGAGGCATCTGAGGCGGGGGTTCGTTGCCTTAGGGGCCGACCCTGTTAACGACTCGGAGTGGACCGCTTAGGCGGGGGGATACCATGCTGTCGTGGTGGAGTCAGCCCGACTTCTGAGATCCGAGGTTTGCTCGGGCGAGGACGAGGGGTATCCCAGACCACCTCCTAGGGGGTGGACTTGTGCTATTCACGGAAGGCGTTAAGTTCTTGGTGGCTCACATTAAGAAGAACCGCTATAATTTTCCCTTGTAGTGGCCATCTTAGGAGCCACAAACGAATGGGGAACTGACGCCTTAAGAAGCCCAGTTCGTGTTCACTAGCTATGGACGGAGTAAGACTAGGCACTACCTTCGCGGATAGGGTTGCACCATAAGAAGTGCAAGCCTGGGGCGATCAGACTAGTTGACGGGAAGATGTGAATAGAGTATTGCCTTGAATATCTTCATGTCGAAGGTTGATACTTCATTATTTGTGAAACAGAAATAGTAATTATTGCCCAGGAGGGCAAAGCGACCAACATAATTTAAAAGTGGATCCTTAACCTTAATGGGGCATCCAGTGTTCAGTTGTTCAAGTCGACTACTGACTCGTATACTGGCAGCCGGACTACTTGCAAATGACATTCACACCAAAGTTAGAGTGGGAGCATAGTCATCACTGGTGCGATGGCATCCTAGCTTTAATCGAGTATTGGGATTTGTCTGCATCCTTGTCTAGCAGTCGATATGGGGTGGAATGAAAGAACTTGGCAACGCACCTCATCAAGTTGAAAAAGTCGTGACAGCCCAGACGAGTGATATATATGAATGTATCAATTTCAGAAAATAATTCAGCTTACGTTGACACGAGTATTTTGTAACTTTTGATTGTCTTCGAAAGAAGGGACTAGGATCGATCGAGATTTTCTCACGCTTGGAATATCACGTTCTAGTCGACCGATGTCGGTCTGATTCTTGGGAGATCAGCGCCCCAGGGACGGGCAACGTTCGGGTCCACTTTGACGTTTAACCATGCGTACCTATGCTACAGTGAACGAGCAAACGCCCTCGGCCGACTTACCTCTGCAATTGCATTATAAAAGTTTTCGCATGTGGGTCGGTAGCTCGGTAGGGATACGCCCCTAAGGGTGGTGACAGCCCCTTAGGGAAGGTAAGTTGTGCCCCGCGAGAACCTATCATGTCGTAGGGGACCACGGGATGTACAGCTGGCGCACTCGGCCGGAGCGGCGAAGGGTCGGCGCGGGTTACTGTGTCGTCCCTGAGTTGTCTCTAAAAAGTTGAAAGACTAAGTTTTTCCTGCGTGACGCGACCGGGAGGGCCCTCGCTCGCACGGGGGCCGATGCGCTCAACGGCGTATGAAGTTAGGTTTATTTGCTTGCATCCTTGGGGGATTCCCGGATCGGAGCGTTACTGCGGAATGGGGTGTTGAAGGTGGTGAAACTATGTTCGCCTGCTCCTTGTAGGGGTTCGGAGGAATGGACGTCAGTGGCTGGTATAATATGCAGCGGTGACGTTGGGTTGTGATGGGGTGGTGATGATTTTTTTTTTTCCGTGAAGTCGTTCGAAGTCATACGTTTGGCTCATACGTAGAAGGAATGGTGTTTAACTTAGAAAGAGAGATCATAGTAATGGAGAGTTGCATACAAAACTGGTGTCTATCTGCTTGCGTTTCTGGGGAATTCCTGAATCCGGTGCGTTATTGCGGTGGTGTCGATGTGAGCAATGGATCTAAGCGATAAAAAAAAGTTTCGGTGGAATGAATCTCATAAGCTGATATGGCATGCGGTAGCGTAGCTTGGGAGTGAATTGGTTATAATAAAGGAATGATCGGATTCCACTGGGAAGTCTTTTGATGGTGGGCGTATGACTCAATCATGAATGAAGTATTTTTGAAACAGGATTAGTGGGATGACGTGTCGCGGTGATGTCTTTCTGCTTGCGCTCATGAGGAATTCCCGGATTGAAGCGTTAGTGCTGTGATGGAGTTAGTATTCACCTACGCCGGATAGGGAAGTAGTGGAATGGATCTTGTGGGTGGGTGATGCACGACATATGCGGATTCGATCGGGGGCCCCGGTAGCTTTTACGTGTTGTCTGGGTAATCTTCAAGCGGTGTTTGCGACAGGAAAAACTGGGCAGTAATAATGAAGAAAAAACGACCGAGGGTCATGGGTTCAAGATGCACGTGCATAAGGAGTGATGGTGCTTTAGTCATGAGCTACAGATCCTTGACGATTGCCACGTGGCAAATAGGCATTTTCCCGGGGGGGGTCGGGTTTCATCAGGGCTGAATTTTCCTTGCTAGTGTGGCCTTGTGTACAATGATTCATCTTTGTGTTTAGAAAACGGTCATGCGATATTCTCTATGACTTCGTGTTCTGCAAAAAAATATTTTCACAGGGACACACATTGATGCTGTCCTTGGAGCTAAATGCTCGCTCTTATATACGAGTTTCAGTTTGTCACAGCCCCTCGTTTGTTGTCCTCTTCTCCCTCTCTGCCTACGGTTTACCGGGCAGTTCTATTTGACAATATATATATAAATTTCCCACCATGTATTCGCTGTATCATGGTTTTATTCTGAGTAATTGGTTGCGGATCTTTTTCATTATGAACGGCTGTAATAGTGTGTTATGCAGTTTTCAGGGTTTTTCTCGTGTATGCTATTCTTGAATCGCTTATATGTCTCTGGTCTGTAATAGGAATGGATTGGTTTGCCTTTGATAAGCCGCTTTTGCCCTGAATCCGGCCTCTTGTATGAGTATATAAAGGCTCGAATCCGCGCTGAAGCTTCGTGGTTCTTTTACATCGAATGTGTTGAGTTTGCATCGTGCAGCCCCAGGGAAATGCATTTCGATAAATCCATGAAAAACCATAACATGTGGATCTGCGTAGTTCATCTATTGCGCTTGGGTAATGTTGGGTCTGGTTCGCTGCGCAATACTGCGCAGTAGCTTACTGTTCATTCATAACACACACACACACACACACACACACACACACACACACACATACACACTCCAACATACTAACACTTATCCCACACAGATACACACATGCAGACTCATAGACACACACACACACACACACACAAGTTTGCACAAACACACACACACACACACACGCACACACACACCCACGTACACACACACACGCCCCAAATTGCACATTCACACACAGTTCCTTAAAGAAAGCCTTATCATACACACACACGTATACACGCACACACAGAAACACACTAACCTTGCTCACACCTAGCCTCGCCAGATGACATGCATACTAAAGACCTCCAACGAATATATGCAGTTCACATAAATAAATTAAAATACATACAAAAATACAAACCACATCCCCCACCTAAAAAAACCCCGATACAACAATTAAAATAGCAAACTAAGAATACACCCTCCCACCCACCATCCYYAACTCACCCCCCCTCATACKAATAATACCTAAAAACAAACAGAATAAGACTACACCGTCCCACCCGCCATCCCCCAACTCGCACCCCCAAACGAAAGAAACACCCCCCATACATTAACTGCACCTACCACATAAATCGATACCCCACGAAAACGTTGATAGAACTGAGACGGCAAGAACAAACGACAAAAATAGCCTCGCAACACCACTCCCCTACTCCAACTATAAGACAAAAACACCAAGGCATTGATACGCTGCTGACCCGCCGCTCAGTGCGCCTGCAAAGACACACGCTCACACACAAAAAACTCCCGCCACCCCCACACTCTGGACAAACCCTGCGAAACAACCAAAACCATCTAGAAACAGGCCCGGGTCAAAACGATTGCAGCAGAAGAAGTTAAAAAACCAATGGCCATTGAATCGTACCTTGCACTCACAAAACGACACTCCTTCCTTCCCTCCAAATATCACCACCTCCGCCATCTCCACACTACAGGACAAAAACATACCAGGCGACGCCGACACAAACTTGACCACACTACGGTAAAAAACCTGGAATACCCGCCCGAACCCATGCAAGCGCACTTACTGACACTTCTCCCACACCAATCCAAAAAAGCTCAGTCCCGTCATCTGTATCTGAAGATATGCCCTGAGACGGCTTACCCCACCACTCGCCCATACAATGCCAACCCCCCCTACCATAAGACCTTGCGCGATGCACCCCTACACCCGCTAAGCCAAACCGGTAAGATGCTGCCCAAACCCCATACTCCCTATACTTCCCCACACCCGCTCATACGCTATACCATCCATATCCGTCGCAAACACATCTAACGCACCCCCCCAACTGCTCATACTCACCCTCTATACACAACCACCCCTATCCTCCTACTACATACCATTACTGTACCACCACTATAAGACCAACCAATGRAGTCCTGCCCATCCACAGCCGTAGCCTTTTGCTCTMGGCAGAATGCGGTACTACTCGCGTTGCCTATTCTCTCTCTCTCTCACTCRACCTCAGACTCGGTGCTACRCTGGGAACGACTATACCCKCCATAGCGACCTGAGATAGGAGGTGCTTTAATTCTCTCTCCTTTGTATCTGCTATTAKTTCACACACCTRAACAAACGCAGATACMGTGAGTTGTGATCGGCAGAACATTGGCAGTTAAAAGCCTGATACTGCGACCACGCACAGCTGACTCCTTCGGAGTTCACGGATTGGAATGGCGGCCATAGACGAAGTCATCACCGAAGAGGATGCCAACGAGCACGTGGTATGTCTTCGCTACATACCTATGGTCCTAATCCTCTCCACATGCCTACTCACCTCTTCGGGAGCCAGAGGAAACACACCCTTTGATGAGCCGTGACCGGCGCAAGCGACGAAAAGTGCTTTAGGGGATGCGCCACCCCTCCACTAGCAAATACAGCTAGTGTCTGATGGCTTCGACCATCATGCTCCCTTTTCAACTCCCTTCTCCCTCATGTTATCTCTCCCTCTCTCTCTCTCTCTCTCCCTCCTTCGCCTTTGATCTATACCTCTGTTTGTGCAGGTACCGAAGAATAAGGAGGCAAGGTGAGATCTTCTGACCAATGGCTAGGAAAGTGCTGTCTAATCCAAGGTACGTGGAGGTTCTCGGAATGGGTTGCTATGGCTGCAATATGCATTCAACACACATACTATCGGACTACGTCCTGTCGCAATGCAGGGGTTAAAACCACCTGCTGACCTCCATATATGTTCCTATGGACAAGTGACTTTTGCTTTGTAAGCATTGGTAGAAGAACACGCCCGCCTATAGCCTAGTGCTGCGAAATCTCGGTATATGGCGACTGAGCACTTGACTACAATGGCTGATATGGATATACGTTACCAAATAGCACTTTACTTCCCGTAAATTCCCGAGCTATACACGCACGCCCCTGTATACAAACATATATAATAAGTCCCTATAACCTTTTTTGCATTTTCGCCCTTCGCTTATACGCCCAAAATATATCAATGAACCCAACACCTCACTCACCACTCCGCTTTCCCCAATAACGATACCAGCCACCAAAACCATCTGTAGCATGGAAACTGAAACCGACCGCATACTACGAATGCACATAAACACTAAACTTTTAAGATCATACACACCGATGACTATCTAAGGATTGATTGTGACGTCTCGACTACAGTAGACGAAGTAGATATATTGACATTTCGCTATTTTCAGAAATAGACTGCACCAGCATACTGTGTCAACTAGATTATGTTTACCACTCTCAGAAATCCGACATACGATACCATATTAATTTCTACCTGGAAATCACTGTGTATAACGTCCTTTGCAGCAACATCGGTTGTATTGGTAAAAGATGCAATCAATTACCAAAATGGTTTTGGCACCAGGTACAATATACATTTTTTAAGTGGTATACGTATATGCTAGCCGTACGATGCATCTCTGACAGAAGAAGTGTTTATGATAATTTTCCATAATAAACGCCAGGTGCTTGGGATGCTGATATACTTTTTTTACTTTTTTTACGTTTTTTCTGAACGGCTGACGCCCCCTGTTAATTTATTCTGTTTTTTCCAAGATAACATCAGTAAGCATGTTTCTGCAATCCGAATGTCGCTATGAACGGCAAAATATATGCATATCCATTTTTAAACTGATAACGTGTTTTGGCTATAACTAGTAGTGCATGTTAAGCCCTGCCAATCACGATCAATGTAATCGAGCACACTGTCAGCGTATCACTAATAGAAAACCTGGTTTTGCGAAATCCCCGCACATGGAGATTTAACATCAGTAGGCAATAACAAGTATAGTTATCCTCTCACTACACCCCCATTAAAAATTCCCCTCCCAAAACCAAATACTGCTTTACATCCGCTTAACCTCTATACTCTACATACACCCCTGTACGTATACGCTGTAACACAACAATCAACCTAACACCTCATTTACCACTCATCATTCCCCCCGTAATAATACCAACTCCATACTAAAATGATTTGAACCTTGGAAACCGATTACAACCTACACATAAATCTTTCCGCTAAATTTGTTCGCTCATACATACACACTAACATTCCAAAATTAGGGTTTGATCATTACGACAGCAGAGCAAGATGCTAAAGAGGTTACACTAACAATACTCAATTATTCATATCATGCAGAAAGAGCCGACCATTGCGTGCAACTGATTCGCATCCCATAGCATGTCAACATGGTCATGGATGAATCGATGTTAGATTTCTTCTGTCCACCATTACCTGGGCATTGTATAGGATTGTTGTCACGTTTAGCAGAATGAGAAGTGTTGCCATTCATCGCACCTGTTGCTACGAGGATGCATGGGTGCACAATTTATTTCGGTAGTAGGGTTCGATGCGGTGATGTTTTTGTTCCTTTTCTTATTCTGATGTTCCAGGCTGATATTTCCATAAAACACTATGTAGCAAGTTCGGGAATTAGATTAGCACTATACACACAAACCCAGACGTAGTTCTCCAAATACTAGACAGCGTGTTACGGAAAAACCACGTCAGATGATATAGGACAAGCTCTTCCCTATGTGTAGTACTCTTAAGATACGGGAAGATTCGATAGGACTTAAGATGCGAATCTGATAAGGATAGACCATATCTATCCCCTTGGACTAATATAACGTATTGACAACATTAATTTTTACCTTCCTATACGATCTCATAACAAGCGCCTATGCCTCGTGCATTAAAATAATCCAGAACTCAAAACCTCAAGAAAATGAGATGATCATCCACGCACATCTTGACACACTTCCAGACGCATGTATACTGTACAACTCTCAGAACCGATCCACCCTACGTGGCGCCGTACGACAGAGTTATACCTTCATACAGACCCACCATACTATCTCCCTCTCTCTCTCTCTTTCTCTCTCTCCCTCTCCCTCTCTCTCTCTTTCTCTCTCTCTCTCTCTCTCTCTCTCTCTCTCTCTCTCTCTCTCTCTCTC
>BFEA01000413.1:579326-592846 GCA_003427395.1 Chara braunii | reverse complement strand
GTACGTAACATAGTAGTATGTACATAGTACATAACATAGTAGTACGTACATAGTATATAACATAGTAGTACATACATAGTACATAACATAGTACGAATGGGCGACGACGACTTACTAAGGACCTGAAGTTTGCATTTATTTGCGATTCACCCCTCCGACGTCCGACGGTTGACTTACATAGTACGTATGGGCATCTGCAAGTTGAAGTCAATGGAGAATACATGTTGATAATCCACTGGGAAAAGTTTTGAGATGCCCCTGAAGTTTGCTTTTATTTGCGATTTACCTCTTCGACGGTCGACTTACCCTGATTTGCCCCTTTGACAGTGATTGCAGTTTCCAAAAACCCCTGGCGTCAGCCGTACAGTACAGGCACAAGAATTTTCCATATGCCCGAACAGCAGTGATAGGCACCAGGGCTGATAGGTTGCCCAGCCCTGGTGGAAGCGGAATCGGACGAGGAACAGCAGTGATAGGCACCAGGGCTGATAGGTTGCCCAGCCCTGGTGGAAGCGGAATCGGACGAGCCTTGTCGAATGCGAACTTTGGACGCCAGGCCCAGACAATCTACTACAGGCCCCAAGAGACTGTGGGCCCTAGGTCTCAGTCAGGGTAGCACCCATTGAAGCAGTCTTACCGCCCTTCCCCTAGCTTACCCAAGGCCAGGCGGAACTCGGACTGGCCTGAGCGACTTATACCCCTACCCTGACCCCAGGGTCTAAGCCTTATATATAGCCACTACTAGACAGTTTTATCCGAATATCAGTAGGAACTCCGGTGGCCCATACCTGTCCCTATTGCAGATACTAGACCCCCCCCAATCTGATAGTTGTGTAGTTTGCAATGTATGTGTCTACGCGAAGGCTGTGTATGTGTATCTATGTATCAAGATGTACAGACAACAGTTATGTGTGGAGACTTGTGTATGTAGCCCGTAGGCCATGTATAATTCGCGAGTTATGTGTATGCCCGAAGGCTGTGTGTGCTCTGTGAGGCTGTGACACTGTGTGCTCTGTGAATCAATGTACCGATATGTATAGGCAGCATCATGTGTGTATATCGAATAGAGAATGGGGTAAGCTGGACAAGGACCCCCCCAAGGTCCGAACCAAGCGCGATTCCGTGACCTTGTAACATGTAATCGTATGACTCTACCATGTGAACGACTAGCGGAAATGGCACGAACGTGTGATGCCAGACTGGGGAGATCGACAGAACACCCACCCTAGACCCACACCCCCAAGCAACCCAGAACCAACATACAACACCATGAACAACCCTTGGGTGGTGCACAGGCAGTGTCTGTAATAGTACCATGCGTCAGCCGAAGCGAGTGTATGTCCAGCCGAGCGTCAATCTAACGCCCTGCCGGTGTCCATGCGCAAGGGTGCAATTGAGTTCTTAGCCCGCAACCTTATACCACAATGCGCATTTCCAACCTGTGCTCTAACCACTGAGCTACATCACTGGACTGGCCATGGTACTTCCATCGATAGGATGAGCAAAATTGAATGAATCTACCGCTAGAACATGGAAATATACACTGCCACACGTGTGTGTGTGTGTGTGTGTGTGTATGTGTGTGTGTGTGTGTGTGTGTGTGAGAGAGAGAGAGAGAGAGAGAGAGAGAGAGAGAGAGAGATCAGGTAAGTCTCCAACCTCGCAGCTGGCCTCATGGTACTTCCATTCATAGGATGAGCAAAACCGAATGAATCTTTTTTTTTTTTTTTTTTTTTTTTTTTTTTTTTTTTTTTTTGATTGAAACATCCTCACCGGTGATAGTGGTGCTGATAAGAGCAGACACCACTAGCACCTGGGAAGAGGCTCCATATATTGGTGGGGAGCAACACCTGCTGGAAAACGGGTCTTGCGTCCCATTGAATACAGAATGAATAGTGACTGAAAGCATGATAATGACTGTGAAACCTGCCAGCATTGATAATTCTGGAATTCAGAGGATTGACTGAGCAGGTAGTTAGGCCACTGAAAAACTAGTTCCTTCAAATCTGTAGCTTCTCCTGCTGAAAAACAGCGACCCTTGTACCTCTTCACCCTCGTTAGAGTGGCGCCAGATTAAACCTTTAAGCTCTGGTACCGATGGGGAGCTGCCGATTTTGGTGACTGTGTCTGGTATCATGTACATATCAAGCTGTCCCACCCCATGCGAACCCACCAACCTTCGCTCTGGCATACCAAGAGTTGGGGACAACTGCACCGGGGGGAGGAGGGAACGGATCGGGAAAATCAGAGGGGTCTCAAGGGAATTGAGGGATCAATTGAACACCAGTCGTTAAACACAACTTTGTAATTTCTTTTGATGACTCTCTCTTCTGCCTCGGTAGCTCCGTCCCATACCACTTTACCCATCCCACCCCCCTGATGTCCCCCAAGCCAGACCAAATTGAACTGTTGTATATGCTGAGAAATTTCCTTCTTAGTTGATAAAAATTGGATTTTCTCTTTAGTAAGTTCCCATTGATGCAGGATGCTTGTCTGGATTTGTTCTTTAATAGTTCCAGTGAATCCGGGCCGTCCAGCCTAGCTCCTTCCCATTCGTAGGTGCATCTTCTTTTCCAAATGGCCCGTAAGATTGCCCTTCTACTAATAATAAACAGATTATGAGTGAATTCATCGAATGGGATCACACTCCATGCTTCCAATAATAGGGGTTTCCAACCCCATGGCCACTGCATCTTTGTCTCCAATATATTCCAGATTCTGTCCCACCATCTCCAAAGCCAAATTGAACTGGGACATTGAAGAAAAACGTGTTCAATTGTCTCCGGAATCAATCTACTTGGGTAGGCGCTTTTGCATAGCTTGCACCAGGGTTGGRCCTGATTGTTTTTGTCCTGTGAGATTCTGTCTATTAACCAGTCATTAGTAGGGAGGCATCTGTGTTCGATCTGCCATTGTAGAGATCCTATTTTGGCTGGTTTGAGGTTCTTGCTACGAAACCACTTGATATTCTTTAGGTCGTCTATACTTAGGCTTAGCTGTCTCCTCCATCTGTCAGATACTTTATCCTTCAGGTTGATTGTTGGACGCAACATTCTGTATGCTGACTTGACTGTCAAGGTATGAAGGGATCTGGTGTAATGTCTGTTTTTTTTTAGTTGCGACCCCCATTTCCATACTTCTGGGTCCATTGCTAGGTGTGATATAGGAGTGCAGGGCCTGAAAGCCAACCATCCATTATCAATTTGTAATACTCTGATTCTGAATATTTGATCTTTAGTGACCCATCTGATTTCGTTCTCCGATAGGGGGGTTGTTGTATTGTCTTCTTTTAGGATGAAAAGAGAGGTTAGAATATCACCTTTTGCCTCAACTTTCAACACTTTTCCTATAAGGTGGATGCTGTCGGTAAAGGCCACCCAGTCATTGGGTTTGATCTCCGGGCCTTTCCTTAGGATGCGAACCCAGTGTAAGGGTATCAGCTCGATAATTCGTTCCAAGGCGGTCTCTGAGTGGTGGCAATATCTTAACCTCTCTTGGATTTCGTCCTGGGTAACCCAGTCCATAGTTTCTTTATTCCAGATATCCTTAATTCTGACTATTCCCCTCTTTATCCAACCTTTCCAAGGGGAGTCGTTACAATGGAGCGTGGCACCTTGATCATCCCGTATCCATGTGTTGTTAAACAGGGGTTGTTGACAAACTTCCTCCCACCTATTAGGATGGATTTTGTCTGGTATAGGTAATTTCCTCCAAGTCTTGATAAGGGAAATCCAGAATGGATCCCTACCGAGGTCTCTTTTAGCCTCTTCCCTGTCATTGGAGGGGTCTTCTTCCTCTGCTGATTTTTTACTTCTTGGGAGGGGCCAGACTCGATTTTCCAACCACATTAGGGGGTCAATTATTTCATTAGTTAAGGGTGCCAATCTCCTAATCTGTTCCCATGCTAGGATGGTCCATGGGACCTGTGGGCTCAAGAGAAGCCTGATGATCCATTGGATAGATAGGGTCATTGATTGGAGAGTAGGGTCGATACAACCTAGCCCGCCTTTTGATTTTGGTTGAATGATTGCAGACCAGGCAACTCTGCTTATCACGTTTGTGAGGTCATGGTTCCCTCTCCATAGGAAAGCTCTGAGGCTCTGGTGAAGCGCTTTGATTGGGGCTTTGTCAAGAGCCCATATGGCAGATTTGTACCAGATAGATCCCAATACAACATTGTTAATGATTAAAACCCTCCCAAAAATAGAGGTATGCTTGTTTTTCCAAGTCTCAAGTTTAGCCTGAGCAGCCTGAAGGATCCCTTCGTTATTAGAGGTAGGTTTGCCCGCGCCTGATAGGTTAATGCCTAGGATTCTGACTGGGGACTCAATTGGTAGCCATTTAATCTTTGGGGTTTCTGGTGGCTGGATACCCTGATGATGAATCCACCAGTCCAGTGTTTTGTTTCCCCAGTTTATCTTCATATCTGATAATCTACAAAATTGGTCCATTAGTCTTTTAAGGGCACTAAGGTTATCCTCTTATGCATCCAGCATGAGTGAGAGATCATCAGCGAACAGGGAACATACTGGGATTGCGTCCTCAGGGATATATGTTATTCTAATTCTTTTGATGTCCTTGCTTTGTCTTATATTTGCTGCCATGACCTCCATTATAATTACAAAGAGAAATGAGGCTAGTGAATCTCCTTGTCTAGCTGATTTCTCCAGATTAATTGGGGGAGCTAGGTTACCATTTACCATCGTCCTAGTTGTTGCATTTTGGTGCATAAGTTTTACCCATCTTCTAAAGCAAGGATCAAATTTCATTTTTTCCAGGCATTTGTCCAGAAACACGCAGTCAACGTGATCATATGCCTTTTCAAAGTCTATAAATATAAATGCTGCATTGTGTTTGGACTGGCGAGTGACTTTGATAAGTTCATTTACCAAGAGAATGTTATCCTATATATTTCTTCCTGTTATGAATCCTGTTTGTGTTGGGTGAATGATATCTGTTATTACCTGGGTGACTGGGTCAGTCTGTCTGCTAATACCTTGGCTACTCGTATATATACTACTGTTAGCACGATGATGGGACGATAGTTCCTTATATTTGTCTTTTCCCCTTTTTTGTATAGGGGAGTTAGAACCCCCTGACTTACAAATTCCCCCATTTCCCCTGTACTCCATACAACCTGATAAAATTTCATAAGATCTTGGGAGATATTGTCCCACATTAGTTCCCAAAATTCTTTGGGGAAGCCATCAATCCCCGGGGTCTTTTCATCCTCCATTAGCATGAGTGCTTTCCATACTTCCTCTTTACTGAGAGGTTTGTCCAACGCTTCCCTCTAATTATCTGATAGGAATCGTGTCATGGGTTGGAGGAAATCGTCAATTTCCTTGATAAATTGATCTCTGGGAATAATTTTTGTTTCTGATGAAAAAAGTTTCTTAAAGTAGTCTCTAGCAATTTTGTTACATACAGCCGATGAAGTGGATAAAGGTGCATTGGTGTCACAGGGATTGGATAAGGCCTCGATAGTGGTTCTACCTGAATTTATTTTTGCCATTGCAAATAATCTTGCATCCATAGATCCCTCCATTTGATTCTTCTTTAGTTTCCCCCTAATTCTTATCCCCTGCCACCTATATTCCATATGACCCATTAGTTGTTCCTCTAATTTTTGGATTTCATTGGCTATCAGGTCTAGTTGGTCCTGATCTTCAGTATGAATTTCTGTTTGTTGAAGCTCTTCGATTCTTTTCTGTAAATGTATTTCGTTTTGATGCCTTTGTTTAGCAAGAGCCTTGGAATATTCATTGCATTTACGTCCTAGGACAGCTAGATCGTTGTTGAACCACTTAACTGTATCACTAATGAGGGACTTCTGTTCTCTCCAGAAGTTTCACACATCAATGGGAAATTGTTTGAAAACGTATGATTTGAGATGCGAAGTATTAAGCCTGTAAAACCCTCTACCTTGATCAGGTTTCCTACTGAATGTGAGTACTACCATGCACATGGCGTGATCTAATCCTGGGAAGGGGCTTCTTGGGAGTATGTTGGCAAACTGTACTGACCCCTGCCGTTCCTCAGAGATTATGATCAAATATATTCTGGACTTTGTGCTTTTCCTTGCTTGGTTCCTCCTGAAGCAGCTGAAACTTTGAGTATTGAGGTTCAATCTCCTAAAGGAATAAAAAAGGTTGGCTGTTTGACAAAGGTTTGAAATGATGAACTCATCCGTTTCCACGTAAGCAGGACAGGGGACAGGGAGATTCCACCTGTCTAATTTACGGTCTGGAGCTGCATTGAAATCTCCTACAATGATTACGGGGATGCCTGGTGGTAGATGGGTGAGCATACTGGAGAAGAAATCCTCTCGCTCACCCAAGTCATTTGGCCCATAGACATTTAGGATGCTAACCATTTAAAGTTTCATCATAACCAGTATGTACACCCATCTACCTTGATGTTGGTCGTCCTTCCATCCTATAACTTTTAACTTGGTATCCGGGGGCATCCAAATTGCAACTCCCGCACTCCCTGGTTTGGGAGCATATGCTCTGTATGACGTGTGGGGCCAAATTTCTTTGTGGACGTAATTGTGTGCATCTGGGTTTTGAAGGTGAGTTTCTTGTATACAGATTACGTCGGGCCAGTTTTTACCATCTACTCCCCTAATTTGTTCGTATATCGCCTGTTTCTTTGAGTTCTTGGCTGAGCCTAACCCATTAACGTTTAATGACCTGAGATCTAGGTCTGCATTTCTTTTAAGGAGTTTCCAATTTTTGTCTTTGTTGTACACCACATCTACTAAACTTATTTCCCCCATCATTAATGTTTATAACCAAAGCTAACTATTTTGGGAATAGGTCAATAACTACTTTCTGTAGAGGATGACCAACCAGTGGGCATTTTACAAGAACTCCCAGTTTCCAGTATCTAATATGCCCCTATGCGATAGAACCGCCTGTTTAATTATTCTCAGCAGGAGTAAGGTTACATCTGCCTCCAACCAAAACTGATTGGCCTTGATCTTTAGAACTTGAATCTCCATAAGAGATTCCATACTCATCCATTTTAGATCAATAAACTCACCAGCCTTATATCGCAAGTATACATCTCCGTCAACAATCCTGCTTATTTCTGATGTGAGAGTGAGTGCTGATGTGAGAGTGAGAGTGGCCCAGCCCCCTTGTGGAAATGACTCTTTAATATATTTCGCGACATCCATTTTAATCATCATCTCCCCTGTCTTCCCTCCTGTGAAGTTTGACAGGGAGACAAAAGATGACGTTGTACCTTGCAATGTGACTCCTTCATATTGAGAACCATCTACCATTGACAAGCCAACTTCCCAAACTCCTTCCTTCAACCTGACAGGTATAATAACTATTCCAGGTTCATAGAGGGATATAGTACTCACATCTATGCTCATTTTAGATCTGAGTTTTTGTCTTTTGCTGGTACTGTTGGTACTAACTGCCAAAATGGGCGAGATGGATTGTTGCGTGGCACTAGCGTCTCCTGTATCTCCTGTCAGATCTATTTCTAGAAGAGGGGTGGGTGCAGATCAATTGCCTTGCTCTTCCTCTTGTATATCCTGATGTGGGGGAAGTGGAAGTTGTTCATCCTTGTTTTCCCACACAATGAGTGATGAGGATCTGTCTTCCTCTTTTCCTGGGGTATCTGAAACCACCAGGAATTTTTTCTCCCCAGTTATCTCTGAAACTACTTCCTTTACTTGTCTGTCCCCGTCCCCTGTACTGCCTTCAGGTTTCAAAACAGTCTCTCGAGACAAGGACAGGGTTGTTGTTTCCGTAATGATGGAAGATTCTTGGCTGCAGCACAGCAAGAGGGAGCAGTTTTGAGAAACTGGTTCGTCCAGCCAAATGACGTCCCCCAACTTGGAACAGTGTGGGGGCTTCTGTGATGTTGAGGTAGAGGATACACTCCCAGGACTGTGATCCTCTTTACTGATGGGCAGCGAGGGTGTTGAGTCGCCCCGAACAACAGAATCAGACTCAACTCCTACTGTCCCATATTGAATGTAAGTGGTAGTTGGAGGGTGAGCCTGAGACTCAACGGGAGTGATGAAATTCATCAAGCTTGACTTAACTACCTCTTTCCTTCGTATGTCTTGGTGTGACTTGTTCTTCTTTGATAGACGTTTCCTCTTTCTTGCTTTGAATTCCTTTGTGAAGTGAGGAGTGATTGCCAACTGTTGCAATCTGCGGTTATTACTAATTCTCCAAGTCTTTGATACTCCCTGAAAATGAGGTTTTCTTGGTAGGGGTGTTTTTTTGTTCATTTGTTTTTTATTTTCTTTGTTTATCAAGTCACTTTTCCTCGCCAACACCTTTAGTCTTCTTGATCCAATTTGCCGGTGAGACCCCCCTCGCTCTCTTTCATCTTCCTTGTGATGTAGCAAGGGGGGATAGACTTTCTGTAAGGCAATGTGCAGTAGTCTGTTGCTGGCAGTCAACCAGTCTTCTTTCGAGGGCAGACTAAATTGAAGAGCATATTTTAGACTGTCACTACAAAACAACAGGGATCTGATCTGATCCATAATGGGAGTCCAGGTTTCTTTCTCCGCATACGGATATTTGAACTTTAAGTTGCTGAACACCAAGTCTGACACATTCTGTACCCCTTGCTGTAATCTGATGAGCGAGTCTTGTTCCCCTCCCCAATCTCCCATTATTTTGAGAGGGATAGCCTTTACCAGGGCTGCTTCATAATCCATGTACTCTGTTGAGAAAACTTCTCTGAGCGGGTCTACCTCCATGGGGGTAATGATTGTCTCTCACGAGGGATAAACAGGCTAAATCTGAAGTTCAGTCTGTATTTTGTCACTATCAGTCTCAACCAGTGTATTTTGAGATAAATCTGATTTTGACAGATTTACATGATCCTGTTTTTCCAGCTGTGAACTATTCGACAATTGCTGTGACTGTGGTGGCAATGGTGACTTTCGTACTAACTGGGTGACCTGCTGAGTCTGTGGCGGTGAAGACAATAAGTGTGTCCCTGACCCCTCTTGTTGTGAGTTTTCGTCATGGCTTGGTAATTCAATTGCATATGGTTCCTGTTCCACCTGCAATTTGAGTTCCTTTTGACTCATTTGTGTGTCTGCTGCGGTGGATGTGCCTTGCTCCTCTGATTGTTTCTGTGAAGAGGGTCGTTTTTTGGATTTCACCATTCTTCATTCTGAGCCCAAGCCATGACTTTTCTGAGAGATATTTGGGAGGTAGTTCTTGGCCAACGGTCCCGGGGGCCTGCAATCATTCCTTTTGGAAACCTCTTGCTGTACAACCCTTTCTTGATTGGATGGGGTTGTCCCCGATGGCCCGGATGGCCCCGGGGACCTGCGCTCATTCCCACCAGGGACCTCTTGCTGAACTGCCCTGTCTTGATTATACGGGATTGACCCTTGCCTCCCTTGTGACTCATGCTTCTTCTGTATCCTACCATGAGAAACTTGCATCCCCTGTGTGTCTTTCATGTGCTTATCGTGGTTCTGATTGTGATGATGTTGGGGGGGCATCCACTCAGGAGGTGGGCGGGGACCTTTACGGTGATCACCTCTTCCCTCCCGATACTATCCGATCTGCAAACCGGTCTGCGATACTTCATCATAGTATACCCACCCCTCAAAACCCGACACTGTTGGAACCCACCTGTGAGGTCTTTGGGGGTCCTTTTTCAGCTTCTGGTCCGGTGGGGTGTGTATGTTGGGGGTGTAATGGACATGCAAATTCCGTGCTGAGGTATCCATATGCTCTGCATTTGAAACACCACGGTCGAAATTTGTGGGCAGTGTGGATCTGATAAATCCTTCCCCCCATTTTGTATGGGACAATGTCGTCCAAAGAGTAGGGTTGATCTTTTTGTAAGTCTATAGCTAACATCAAGTAGTCATCCTGTTTTGCCACGTGTGTAGGTAGCGGGTCAATGAAGTCGACAATCTTAAAGATTTGTCCGAAGTCATGCACAAACGCCGCTTGCACTTCGATTGGAATGTGACGGAGCTCGACCCAATAGTGATCTCTCATCAGTTGCTCCCTCCTTTCTTCCGGAGTTGTTTTTCGTGGGAGCCATGGGTAAATTTTTACCTGAGAACTTCGTGTGCAGATTCCCCAAAAAAAATCCTCCAGCCATCGATTTGCTTTTTATCTTCTTCGAACAAGCAGAGTACCGTAAAGACAATGGAAGATACCGGCTGTATGAGAAAAAACTCTGATACTTCTTCCTCACTTTCTTTTAATGACAATAACCTCTTACATATCCATGTGATCTTATCATTAGTGGAGCGGTGAGCTGAATTCCCATAGAAGATCCAGTTATTAGCATGTCTTGTGTAATCTCTCTGCGTCTATTTTTATGCTGGTTAGGACTTCATGAGAATCTTTCTCCCCCCCTGTTCAACCACTTTTTGTTATGAGGGAATGAAAAAAAGAGACAAGAAGTATGCCCTTGCCGATGAGCGGTTTCTCAAGGGGATCTTCAACTCTTCCGCTGGTGTGCCCGGAGGGCCTATCGCTGAACGGGATACGTTGAGAGTTTTCTCATTCATTGTTTGCCTGAGTCTTTGTGCCCATGAGGGGCCTTCTTTCATGTTGTGATCACCCTCTGCTTCCTTTTTTCCTTTTTCTTTTACTGAGTCTGGATTCTTTTTGAAGCTTCCTTGTTCTGCTTTTTCCTCCTCTGTAAGCATTTCCAGATCTTCTTCCCCAACATTCTCAGCTAGACCCAGTGGTATGGCCATTTCTTTCCCCTTTGACTGTGAAGGAGCGGACACATCCTGTATTGTTTGTTGCTCTGTGTTTGCTTTGTCCTGCTTTCCATCTACAGTGTTTATGTCCATAGGGCTAACTGTCATGTATTCTGACTGGTCAGGCTGGGCCCATAGGGCAGTCTGAGTGCAGGGGACATTAGAGTTCACCATCGTTTCTGATGTTGGGGATATTTTTCTCTGGTTCTGCAATTTGGTTGTCGAAAAAGGTGCAGGCAACGGCCTATTGTATGGTGATTGTCCCAATTGCCTCATGGTGACATGGCGCATTGCTCCTTGGTAAAATAAGAGGGAGGTCTTCCCTTTTACCCTTTTGGAGGACAAGGAGGGTAGTGTAGCCATGTTCATGGTTGATTTTGTCTGAGACTATATTTGATTTTCCCCTGCGCAGTCAATACTTAGTGGAAATCAGAGAGAAGGGGGGAGGGAGAAAATAGGGAGTGAGTAGGGAGGAAGGGTTGGGGGGGAGCAGTATATGGAGTTGGGCAGTGGGGAGAACTAAAAGGATGACAACAAAAAAATTGTGGGCATTTTTTTGGGCGGTTTATCAAGTGTGGGCACCCATTTTAAACTGTTGGTTTTGTGTTAATAAACAGTTTGGCGGGGGTAGTGTCATGTGTTCCACCAAAAATGAAGGAACTCAACGTTGATAACATATGTCATAAACATGCGACAGTGTGTTCAACACTTGTTCAATTTTTGAAAAGCTGTTGAAAAGTTGTCGAAAAGTTGTTTACAAGTTGTTGAAATGTTGTTGAAAATGTGATCATCAACTGTTGAACATTTCAGATATTGTTGGGAATATTTGAAATTTGTCAGAAAACTGGCCCTGTTGCTATTTATCACCTTCGGGAGAGAGAGAGAGAGAGAGAGAGAGAGAGAGAGAGAGAGAGAGAGAGAGAGAGAGAGAGAGAGAGAGAGAGAGAGAGAGAGAGAGAGAAGAGAGAGAGAGAGAGAGAGAGAGAGAGAGAGAGAGAGTCATCTTCCTTCCCAAACTGATGATGTCAGAGAACTGACCCTGCTGCTATTTATCACCTTCATCTTACCCTGTGTAGCTCCTGTGAACCTTGAATGCAGCGCCATAGGCAAATGTCCGATGAATGTGAACGAAATTGACACCCGGGTCGGCTACCGGGTGCCAATTTCCAGCACCATTTTCATGCATGACAAGAACATGGCACGCAGTAGTCAACCAATCATGTACTTCTCGCCCAGCATTAAGATGAACATGTTTTATAGTGTCTGCACAATACTGCTTTGTGACATCATATTCAACATTTTTGGAAGTGCGTAATGCGGTTTCTGTTTATTTTTGTCAAACACCATTCATGTTCTTGCAAAATCATACGTTGACATATTTTGACCCACATTACACATGACGCATTGCGTATCCTTGCAAGACAAACAACAATGTGTACAATAAATTGATAGTGAGTAATGTGAGATGCGAAACGCAAATGCTACCTGATGGTCGAAACACATCCATGACAAGTCTTGTACAAAACCATTTATTAAATAACACATGTTTGCTTATTGTACACTCAGCCCAAAGGGTTCTCCAGAGTCTTTTTTTTTCAAATAATAACTCTCTCTCTCTCTCTCTCTCTCTCTCTCTCTCTCTCTCTCTCTCATTTTACACTTTAGTCCTCATTGGCTGTGTCATGCCACTGACTGTCAGTGGAGGTGCAACTCATGTCCCCTCCAACACCATCGCCCACCTCCCTCCCCACCCTGGCCTTGTTCTATCCCCAACCCCCCTCAATCCACTTTCAGACCCCTTCTTCTCCTTTTCACAGCTTTGCGCACAAACTTTCTTTGTCTCTCTCTCTGCCTGCACATTTGTCCATGGTGTGCGCAATGAACTCAAGGTCAAAATCATCATCTGTTGTAGTCATGTTATTGGCGTCTCCCCTCTGCACAGCAGGCAACCCAGCTCTGTACAATGCGACGGTCTTGTCTGCAACAGAAACAGCACAGTCGAGCTTGAAGATAGAAAAGCTTAGGACCTTGTCTCGGGAGCGGATCGATGCAACGATCTCTTTCTTGATAGCTGCAAGTGTCTGTATTTGGTCCGCTGCTTTACTGGTCTTTGCTGTCTGCTCGACTTCACTTTTCAGTACCAGTTCCGCAAATGCTAGTTGCTGCAACGTTACGCCAAGGTTGATGCCATTTTTTCTCATTTGAAAAAATTTTGTCAGTGCTGTCTTGAAAGGAGGAGTGCCCCACGGATCATTGCCGCTCCTTCTCCATGTTGTGTTCCCCTTCATCATTGCCCGCATCCTGTTGCAAGTCGGAAGCTGGTGATCCGTTTGAGCTCACCGGACCAGCGGCAGACCTTTTTCGGCCCAAAACCAATGCTTCAATTGCCATGATATCTCGTCTCGAACCGTTGTCATAATCCGATTGCATTCCCCGATCACAACTCGGATTCCGTTCGCTGCCACGCGCAACCGTAGTCCTTCCTCCTCATGTTCTCCTATCAATTTGGCAGTTGTTTGCAGTGCCGCGAAAAAATTATCCTTCTTTGTGAGACCCCCGGTTTGTTGCTCTATTGGTTTGCCAACATTACCTCCACCTGTGCTGCTTCGCCTTTGCAAATTAGTGCAATCTGGGAAAAAAAAAAAAAAAAACAACAACAGATTAATGATTTAGTAATAAGAAGACCCTCCGCGATATGTGTTTTATGTATTGCAATCAGGAACAAACATAAGACCGTCACTCCCTCTCCCCGATCCACCCCCGAACACACTTCGTAACCCCCTCCCACCCCCAACCC
>BFEA01000413.1:558394-579146 GCA_003427395.1 Chara braunii | reverse complement strand
CCCCGCTCAGTGAACCTGGTCGTTTCTGCAGCACGGAAAACGATTGTGTTGTGCACACATATTATTGTCTTTATAAGGCGCCCTTCATCTTACCCTGTAGCGGTACATTCTCCCTCTGCACAATTTGTTTGTCATTCGATGAAGTCTCTAGTGCGCTTGCCTTTTTTTCATCAGTTCCGCATTTTGCACTATTTTCAGCAGATGTAATCTCTCTTTGTTCGTCTTCCCTGTTGCCTTCCTCTTCCTCTTCATCCTCCTCGGATCTATTCGTGTTGTCGCCGGTGCTATCTCCCTCCGGATTGCTCTCCTCTACATCGACATCATGGTCAGCGTCACTTTTGTCACCTTCTCCTCGTTCTTGCATTCTCTCATGTTCTACTTCTTCTGACATTTCTTCGCCGGAGTCTTCTTCTTCGCCTTCCTCCTGAGCAGTGGTTCGTAAATCGTATGACCCTCTAAGTTCGATTGCTTCAGGAGTGTTGTCTTTTCTGTAAATTATTCTCTTCTTTGTCCTCTGTTGTTGCAACTGTGCTTTTTCTTCTCGTCTTTTCTTCTCTGCCACTCTTGGGGGCTGCCTCTCACTGTCGTCGTGTCTCTTCCGCTGCAGGGGACTCACGACATGTGATTTGTTGTGTTCGACCAGTTTTCCCCTCTGCTTTTTTCGCGGCGGGACAGAGAGCACTGCTTCTTTCCTGCGGACTGTGTTCGTCTCCTGTCTCTTGAATTGGGGAATATCCCTTATGCTATGTCTTTGCTTGACCATCTTCTTGTCTTCCTTTGCTACCTTTTCCCCCTTCTCTCTCCTCCTCGTGGACTTCGAGGACTTGCACAGATCCTCGTACCTTGGTTTCGGAGCCATTCTCTTCAGCCTTATGAAAAGCTTCTGACATGCATGAATTCACAAACACTCACGTTAGACATGGAATGATTTTGGCACATGGAACGACCATTTGTCATCCGCCACCGTACGTGAGATTTTCACATGCAGAGAGAGAGAGAGAGAGAGAGAGAGAGAGAGAGAGAGAGAGAGAGAGAGAGAGAGAGAGAGAGAGGTACATCAAACTTCTTTAACGGGACGTTCAACCACGAATTTTCACCTCTTATAAAGTGCCCTTAGCCGGTCGTTGATGTGGAGTCCTTTCTTGCAATGCTGACAATCGATGACCTCCGCACGACGCTCCGCGTTTGCTACGACCTTCGACATCATCTCTTTTGCAAAAGAAATGAGATGGGATATACAGTCCGCCACAAGCTTTGCCATTTGTCATTTATTCGCACTTGACACGAACTGTTCAAATATTTCCGTGGTCATAGGTACTGTTGACTCTTCATTGCTTGTCAACGGTGCTTTGCTGGCGAGGACGCAAGCGAAATTGTGTCGAATTTCATGAGATTGAAAGGATTTGATATCTTTGCAGTCTAGCAACAAGTGTGCCGCTGGCTCACAGACACTTCGACCTGTGTTGCTATCGCACATCCACATAGTGAGATCATCTTCCCGGCTTGCATTCGCGACTTGCGCATTGTATGTTTTCATGGTTTCTACGGGGTTCGGCGTTATAGACAATTGTCCCGATGCCAGGCGACCTCTGGTGTACTGAAGAGAACATACAATATCGGCGCAGGTGTTGAGCAGAGACCTCAAGTTCTCATTAAGGCCATCGCATCCCATATGTGCACCATCGGTCTGCAGGCGATGGTTAAGAGTGTAGTGCTCTATGGCCTCCGTGCAATGGCCGATGCAGTCCTCGGCAAAAGACAAGAGGTGTACAAGACTTTTCGACGAGGCTGTCAGCGGACCGTTGTTCAATTCCTCACTATTGTAAGACGCCCACCCTTCCCCCACCATACATTTGTCCGCATAGGAGCAACATGTGACATCCCATTCACAAACGTTTTGTGCTTTGGCACCAAATGCAGTGTCCGTGTTAAGAAGAAGGCTTTCCCAATAGCATTTAAGATCAACAACCATATTTTGGTACTCCTCAAACGTGCCCTTCTTCTCCTTAGCTATTTTTTGGAGTTCTTTGGTCATGCCCTCCCTCAGATCCGTCACAAGAGACTTCGGATCGGGCAGCAACAACCAGAATATGCTATACAATCTATGTTCCGCAGTTTCTGTCATTTCTGCGAGTGTAAGTTCAACACGGGCTATCTCGTCTCGCGCTTGGGTGAGCAACTATTTCTGCTCGATTACTTCAGCTGTCAGTTTATCTATAACTTCTTGCTGCTTTTCAACTATTTCAGACCAACTCTCATCGATTAAAGCCTGTGTACCACTGTAGCTCCACTGCAACTCCCTCAGATCCGAATAAAGAAGAAAAAAATGAAGAAGGAAGGGGGAGGGGAAGGGTTGGTAAGTCAACGAATAAAGTACCTTTAGAAGTTCCACTGCAGCTCCCCGCAACAACTCTCTCTCTGTCTCTGCGCTTCAGTCTCCCGTACGATCTCTCTCTGTCTCTCTGTCTCTCTCTCTCTCTCTCTCTCTATCTATCTATCTATCTGTGCCCAGGGTTTTGCAGATGCTTAAGCGTTGAAGAACGTTGTGGGGGAACCCGGGGAGGGGCACCTTTTCGGCGCCGAAGCCAGGGACAGCGGCGTTTGTCACCTGCCGTGTCCGCCTGAGAGGTCCTCAGCAGCGACCAGGGTTTGTGGGGAATGATTCGCTTGTTATGTCCCCACTCTAGAGTCCTTAAAGCATTAGCATTCCCTTGCCCAAAACTTAACTCTTTTTTCAATGGGCAACAAGGTTAACAACAAACCAGACACTGTCTCACTCTCGGTCATCGACAACAAGGACAGCAAGTCAAACGTTGTTGTATTCCTAGTGGACAGCCAAGGTATCACTGATTCAAACACTGACTGAATTATGGTGTTCAGGGAGATTAGCAGTTACCGGTCTAATCACAATCAGCGAAGAGAACAACAACAACGCAAACACAGTTCTGTTAGCGGTGAACAACAAGGGCAACTCGAATTTAAAGGCTACCCGATTTATAATGTCCCGAACAGTTGACATTGAACTGAACGGACTTGACTAATTAAGAACGATTTGATTGCAAACCGCTCTCTCCTTCTCAGATCTCCCTACACCCAGTCCTCTCTCTTCCTCCTGCTGTTCTCTCTCCCTATTCTCTCATTGTTTTTCTCTCTCTGTTCTTTCTCTCTCTCCCGCTGTTCTCTCTCGCCGTTTTTCTCTCTCTGCCCTCTCTTTCTGTTCTCATTCTGTTTTCTTTCACTGTTCTTCTCTCGTTGTTCTCACGTTGTTTTCTCTTGCTACAAACTAACTTGTCCTTTGTTTCCGAGAGGGAGCGTTGGGGTAATTCACCCTTTTCTGTAGTTCACCCAAAAGTGAAAGGATTTTCAATTAAAATAGACATACAGTTGACAAGAGACAGACTATCGCAATGAAACCCAGACAGAAGAGAGTTGACCCAGCAGCAAGCCGAGAAGTATTCGTTTCCGAATCAGGCGGTATGTTTCCAAGAGAATTCCGTCCTAATAAAAGTCGACGTTCAGAACGAGTAATAATAACAAATATTAAAGAAAAGGAAACGGTGCCGTTCGTGCCAGCATAGCTTTCCTTGCCGGAACACCCCTACCTCACACCCGTTTCCCTTTCGGAGCCACGTGGTGACTCCCCACTTAGCGGAAAGATTTATGTTTGACCCAATCTGCGAGGGCAATGTCCTTCTCCCACCCACGGCGGAAAAACTCGCAAATTGTCCACCAGCAAAAGTCATGTGTTTGCTCCGACCGCGGCGAGAAAGCTCGATTAGGCAATCAATAGTAAAGATGTCGCTGGCCCGCCTGCAGCGGGGAGGCTCGAATAGTCAATCAAGAGTAGCGATGACCCTGATCAGCTTGCAGTGGAAACGCTCGTCAGCGAAATCAACGGTGATGATGTCTCTGACCCGCGTGCAGCGGGGAGGTTCAAATAGCCAGTCTGGAGTAATGGTGCCTCGGATCCGCCTGCAGTGGGAAAGCTTGTTGGCGCAATCAACAGTGATGGAGGTCGACTGCCCACGGCTACTGCTGACCGCTACTCATCGTTAGGGGGCACCAAATGTATAATCCGCCGTGCTTCTCCCAAAATCGGAGATGCTCAGATCTCAGTATTACTCGAAATTTTCTTTTCCACTGCGCTCCTCCACTCTCTCACTCATGCTTTCTCCCCCCCTTTCACTCACGCCTTCTCGTTCTCGCTTTCTCTCACAGTGCACTCTCTCCTCGCCCGCACAGTCTCTCTCTCCCTCTCTCTCTCTCACTCTAATTCGCCCAAGGCTGCATGCACGGCTCCGACGCTGTTTCGTGCACTCACTTGTTACGTTGCCACTCACACCGATCTGCCCTCCTCTGTCCGCGCGCGGCACTCGCCACGTGAAGGGGGATAGGAAGGAACTCGACGCATGCCTCCCTTGCGCAGTAGCGGACTGCAAGGCACGCCTTGCTCACCGCCTATTGACCGTTGCTCCCTTCAAGCCGTGGTCGTAACCGCCTCGCGCCGTCTCTCACCGGCTCACTCGCGCTCGAGTCCGCGGATCGCTGGGTACTCTTGACATGCAATCCCGAAGCCACCTCCTCCCAAGCTGTTAGCCCCCGCCGTTCACCGTGCACGCTTCCAACTCCTTGTGTCCTCTCACCTCACCCGTGGTGTAGCTATCTGCGCACCGATGTCTCCACCCCGAGCTCGCTTGCACTCTGCAACAGCTTGTCGCCGGGCACTCTTGGCATGCGGACCTTCCTCTCGTTGTCGGCGCGAATACCCTTACAAGGGTATCCGCTTTGTTTTTTGCAAGTGACAGAAAATAAGTCTGACCTGGAATTGTTGAGGAGGCCGCGCGACTTGCTGCAGTGTGATGACTATAGGTTGGCTATGAGGTCTAGAAGTAGAGAGTGCGTGGGCGCGCAGGGTTTGAGGCGCGTGGGATTTTTTTTTTTCTTCTTGTCGCTGATTATAAAGTCGGCAAGGACGTCGGCCGGTTTAACTTTGTTTTACTTTTATTTATTTATTTTTGATTAA
Source organism: Chara braunii (assembly GCA_003427395.1). Classification (NCBI taxonomy): domain Eukaryota; kingdom Viridiplantae; phylum Streptophyta; class Charophyceae; order Charales; family Characeae; genus Chara; species Chara braunii. Next base: position 574,123 of record BFEA01000413.1, on the reverse strand, counting down.
GCAGGATTTAGGGATATTTTCTTTTGGTTGCTACGTTTGACCGAGTCGAGCGCGCGTGCGGAGATCGACCCCGACGACGACATCGGCAACGACGGCGCGGCTTCGTGCGGTGAGCGGGGTGTTGTAGGGTGGCGCGTGGGGCAATTATGGCACGGTATGAGCAGGCCGGCGCTGGCGTTGGGAGCGCGCAGCCGGTTTGTCGGCCCAAAGCACAGCGCCGCACCGCCTTATATGGCACTTCGCGGATATTGGTCTCAGCTTCTCAGGCTTGGGCTTAGCCTCATTGGTTACAACATCGGATTCGGGAGACGGATGTTCGGGGATCGAGGCCAGAGGGCATCGACGCGGTAACTGCAGCGGAGTGTCGCGAAAGGAACCGATGGGGTCGAGGGCCGCCAGGGCTATCCCCCTCGGTTTTGTTTGCAGGCGAGGCGGTGGGCCCGATCCGCGGGGCCGTGTGGGGAATTCGCTGGATTGCTTGGAGTGCAACTGCAAACTGCTTTCGTGACTGCGCCCAAGTTGTAGCTTTTTTGATATATATACGCCCTTTCTAATTGTTTGACCACGTCCCGTGTCGCCTTAAGACGTGGTACCGTGGGTATAACTAACGCCCAGAAGCATAGCTCTGTGGGTACACCCGTGAACTGTTGAAATACAGGCCCATGTTCGAACCCAGATGATGGAACTTGATTTGTAGAAACAGGTATTTTAAATTGCCTGGGAGCGGGCTTTTGGGGAAGCCGCCGTCCTTCGGGACATCCGTTAAAAATCGGTATGATACAGAAAAGATTCGCATGACCCCTGGGCAGGGGCGATACGCATATATCGGGGGAGGTCCGACAGCCGAGTGCTTTTTGCACTTTGGCACTAGGCTGTGTGTCGGACCGTGCGGTGTCGGAGGGCCGGGTGACGTCAACAGGGAGAGGGTGATGGTGAAGAGGACGGCGGATGGACCTTGACGGGGACCGCGCCGGGTGCATGCGCGGAAGGGCTAGCGGGCAGCGAGGTAGCGGGCGCTGCATAGTTGGCTGCGGTTGAAGAGTGACTCTAGCTAGAAGGGGAGTGAAGCGCTGCTGAGCGAAAAGCAGCGGGGTAGGAAGTTGGCAAATGAACCCGGACGGGTTAGCGCGCCGGGTACCTTCAGCGTAGGAAGGGGCCGAGATGGCGAAGAAACAGCCAGGGGCGCAGCGAGAAAGTGGGAGCGCCCACCATACCCCGTGCTTCTTGACGGGGAGAAGAGCCTATGTGGGGCTTTGATAGGAGGCGGACCTGTTAGATTTGTTAGGTTAGTGAAAGAGTTAGTGTAGGGAGAGGTTAGTGAGGAAATCGGTGCGCAGAGTAGCCGGGAAGAAAGGGGGAAAAGGCAGATGAATCGGGACGGAGGGGCGTGCCAGGTGCGGGCAAAAGTGGGTTGAGATGGCGTAGGCAGAGAGAGGGGGCGGAGCGCAGTGAGGCAAAGAAGCGGGTCGAGGGCAAGGTAGAGCTGCAGGAAGGTAGAAAGCGCTGAATCCGGTAGGTTCATGCAGAGCAAGGGAGAAGGCAGCGGGCGGAGGCAGCGGCTATGGCGGAGCAAAGAGTGCGGTGCTCGCCCGATCCTTGATGAAATCGGGCGAGCCAGAGCTCCTTTCTAGGGTTTTGAGGTAAGGCGGAGCGATTGGTAGGGTTAGATTGGTGGTAGGGGGAACGTAGAAGGAGGTGGAGGGAAAAAGGGTCGCGCGGAGCTATGGAGGAAAGAGAAAACGATAGGGAGGAAACGTGTCTTTCTTACTCGTTAATGGACGAGATCGGGCGAGGGAAGTGCAATCTGGGGGTTTTCTGGCTGGGCAAGTTAGATGGTATGGTTAGTTTGCATGTTAAGATAGTAGATTGAGAGAGTAGTGAAGAATGGATCTAGGCACGAAAATGCGCTGGATGCATGCACGGTGAAATAGGGGGAGGGAGAAAGACGAGTATCTCGCTCGTTTCTGAGTGAAAACGAACGAGGGAGAATCCAATTCGGGGGTTTTCAGGGGCTGCGAGCCCGATTCTGTAGCTAGCTTCGTTGGGAAGTTAGTAAATAGATGAGTTTAGTTAAAAACTCGTGCGCGGAGGTGGTAGGATGGAGATGGTGGAAGCCAGGAGGGAAGAGAAGATTGTAGTTCGTCCGCTCCTCAGTAGAATCTGTTAGGGTAAAGTTCGACACTGGGACTTTCTGGGATGGCGGATCTGATGGGAGCATCAGATTTGGCATTCGAAGCAGTAAGAGCTGCGCCAGGGAAAGGGGTTAGTAAGGTATCAATGAGTCTGAATCTACTCGTTTTTTTTGCAAGTAGATTCATTCAAATTTGGCTTTATGTGTGCATAACTGCGGACTGAAAGTGTCCTCCCATGTTCTAGCGGGAGGTTAATTCCCGCTTTTGCTGTTTGGATGGGCAGGGAAGCGGGCCTAGCGGTGAGCCATTAGCATCCTCATTAGGCCGGGGTCGTGGTTCACATCAACGACTGTGTTTTCCCGTTGTGATCGACCCTTCCTGTCGATAGAACCGCTGCTGCCCCGAATCGAGGTTGGCTATTATCTGGTGGTCGTTGTATTCGACAAGCAGGCGGCATCAACCCGTGCGCCACTAACGTGTAGCCCCCCCCGCTGTTGGGTTGTTACCACTGGCCTTGCACGACGCTGGCCACGCAAATGGCCAGCTGCGTCTCTACGGTGGGGGAGGGGCTCGGAGAGAGAGAGTGAAGGAAGATGAACAACCGAAGCTGGGAACCTACCTGTGGACCGGTGCATTGCCCTGTGACGGAGCACAGCAGTGCGGATCTACAACTTGTTCGTCGGACCTGCTGCGGTGGGGTATGAGGCGAGCCATAGAATGGAGACTTRCCTGACTAGCTAGGGCGCCGCTCARTYCGAAAGGRGCAAAGTGTGTTGCAGTGAAGTGGGAGCAGACAAACGACTCTGTTCCTCCACRATTCARCGAAGGATTCTTTCGTAAGCTGCACAATTGGCAGGCCACGGGATGATGCATGAAGCTGATGGGTTGAAGACGTAAGCTCGGTTGGCCAGGCGCTCGCGTGGTGCTCAGAAGGTTTTGGGTCTAACTACCATTAATCTCACGCATATGGGCAGGCTGAAAGGCTGCATACTCATTTGTTGGATGGCGTACGGCTAGTTGGGCCGATTGTTGCGACTGCGGGTTGTGTCTTCTCCCTCTTGCGCGACTCATACGGCTACTGGATGACAAGCTGCAACTGATGCACTTTTGCGACTGACTGTACACGGTCTACCTATGGCTGCATCCTGTTTTGCTATCACTACGCTGCTGCGCGCAGCTGCTGGGCACGCTGTTGTGTACGACTAGATATTCGCAGGGCACGCGCCGGATGTTGCACTTCATAGAGCGACAACGCACCGTAATCACGTCGAAGTGCGTGGGGCTCCTCAACTGAGGCACATGTGTGTGCTCTATACGAACGTGGTCCGCTTAAGCCGCGCAGTCAGCTTGCTCATAAGGGGATGCGAAGGTATTGCAGGGGTAATTGCTGCAAATTGAAGGGTTGACGGCGGTGGTTTGACTCCGGTTTGACTAAGTTATCGCATTGGCTGCCATTGCGGGGCCCTCTGGCGCATYAAGGAACCAAGGCCCTCTCCTAAGAGTCTGAGTGCACCACTCTTGGATCTGAGAGTCTCAAATCTATCTCCTCCTGCCCTTTTCACTCTAAGTCTAGTCTGTGGTTCTGAGAGGAAGGCGGCAGGCGGGATTGCAACCCATAGGACCGCAGCAAGACTCTGTAGGGAGTCATCCCACCAATTGCGGGAGCTCTGGAGGAGCCTAGGCGAGGCTCTGGAGGCAGGGAATTGGCAGGTAACCATTGCGTCTCCTTTATATACCCTGGTATAACCCCTATCTGTACCCCTTGCTATGTTTGACTGAGTATGTTGCATGCACCCCTATCTTGATTTTAGTTTGAYTGGCATGACASCACTCAGATTAAGTAAAGGAATGTGTGCGCAATCTCAGTTTTCAGTTTTTGTTGRCTGCCTGAAGGCAGATTGTGAACACAAGGGGTTGMATCTGARKGAAGGGTGGGTRAAAGGTGGTTTTGCTTGAGCCTGAATGGGTCCTGSGSGGTCAGACCAGTTCCATAAGATTGGAYGGYCTGACCGCTGTGGTTATTTTTKAATTGYATGGAGAGTCAGACCAGYTCCATAAGATTGAACGGTCTGATTGCTCTGAAATTGTGAGGGTTTGACTGTGGMTGACTTTTCARGGGCCAAACYTGTACCATAAGATTGGAGGGTTTTGTTGCCATGTTTGATTGGGGTTTGTTCTGTTTCCTTTGTTTCTGATCGAGGAGGTCTTAGAAAGTCCATAAAATTGGATGGCTCAGCCCCCTCTTGTTTTATTCTGAGGGGATAATCTTTGCTGAGGGCGAAGCATGTCCATAAGATTGGACGGCTTTGGACTCATRCCGCACACRGTGGATCAGAGAGAAACGAACCTGRCAGAGGACYAGATRTGTTYCATAAGATTGGACGGTCTGGCCCAATGCCTCGCACATGCTGGAACCCAAAAGGTAAAATTTTGGCTATAGTTTATACTATCCTATMTATGAAYAGGCTAGCCAGGCATGGGTTCCWTAAGATTGGACGGYYTGGCTATAGCTTATCATGAAATGAAGAGAGKATAACTAAAAGTATAATTGAAGGTAACCCTGGGCAGGCTGAGCCTTGTTCTAAGATGAACGGCTCAGTCCTATGCCCTGCTTTTGAACACCAAGCTCAGRGAGGTATAGATAACCTGGATATTAAACAGTTYGGGGCGGCTGARCCTTGTTCTAAGATGAACGGCTTAGTCATAGGCCCAAAAGGAAGAGAGAAGTTGTTGTGCAACYTGTTCGTGTATACTYAATGGTTGAGTCAGGCAAGTTCCATAAGATTGGACGACTTGGATTTATGCCCTATGTAAGTTGGGTATAAGGGAGTAAAGCGTTGAGAGATTACGAACTATTATCTGTCAAGTTGGCTTGGGGATGGTGAGAGTACTTACCTTTGTGGTTTGGCCTGCATRAGACTGAGTGAGGTTACTACTTGGTTTGAGTGTCRRGTCGACAGGTAGTTGCTTTAGAGGCTCGCCTCGTGCTAGAGCGATAGGAGTTAGCTCCAGTTCCTGCATTTTCTGAGCTAAGTTTTTTTACTTAGATCGATTTTCGCATTTTCTGAGATCTTTTGTTATACTTGGCTTTRTATAAATTTTGGTAAGCTACTTTCTCTACGGGAAGCGCTGCCGAAATTTCTGCAAATCCAAGGATTTAGTCAAATTTTGACTTATCCAAGTTCATATTGTCTAAGGTTTATATATGATTTAGTAAAAATTTGGAAAGTCTTCTTTTCTAAAGGAAGTGCTGCCAAAACTTTTGCTAATTCAGGAAGTTAGACAAAATTGGACTTTGGAAAGTCGAAGATTATTTTTGGCTTCATATTTGGGCTGATGTAAATTATGAAAAGACACTTTTTCTACGGAAAGCGCTGCCGAAATTTTCTTAGTTTAAAGGAGATAGATTATATTTTGATAGGTGGCGATTCTAACGATCCACCCTGTATAGGGGAGACTCGGCCAAGGTCTACYTTTGCTTTGGGCACTGCTTGAGAGTGCGGACTTAGGCTTAGTTAATTATGATGATTTGAGTGAGATCGTGATATGGGGATTATTCTCCGTGAACTTATAGATTTAGCCGTGGGTATTGACCTGTCTTGTGTTACAGGTCCTCTTGATCGATTGATTCGGGACTTGGACTAGGTTCAACTTGATCCTACAAGGATCACCTTCTGTTATCACTGATAAAAGATCGGTTGCCGATTCGTCGGTTCACGATTCAACTCCAATTCACCCCTGCCACTCAACCTAAAGGCTTTAGCCTTGAGATTTGAATTGTTTTGTTGTGTTTTTACCTGGACTTTATTGAATGGCCATCCGACAAAAGTACTGAGTATTTATTTAAGAGTTGCACGAGTGAGGCTTGTATGRCTAAAGCGAGGGGTATGAGTGCGAGGACTGACTGAAGTTGACCCCGTGTAGTGCGTGGACTTCTGGTTGAATCTTTGATGTGATTACAGGTACGGTTGTGGTTCGGACTCTGGATGTGATTGCCTGCAATTTCATACATATATGGCTGAGAGGAATTTCACTGTGACTGTGAGAAGTGATCGTCCTATATAATCAACCCTTACGTATTTATAAGTGCCCTGAGTATTTGAGAGACCTACTGTGAGTGTGAATAAGGGTTAACTGGATTATGTCTCGAGAGGGAAGGGAGGTCCCCTGTTTACCCTTGTTTTTTTAAGTTGTATAATTGAACGTTGTAGTCCGTGGCAGCCGTCAAAGTCAAACCCCTTGACATTTGCTCAGGCCTGGGGGAGGACTTACCCCCAGGGCTGCAAGAAACGACTGCCACCACATACATGGACCTGTGTACCACCCTTTCTGCATAGAGTGCAGAAGAGGGTGTGTGGTCTTCAACCACGCATGGCGGTTGTCCAGCGTCGAGAGATTAACCCTCAAGGCGCGTGTCAGCCGACACTTGAGTGTCGAATGCGACCCTCGAGATTAACGAGGACCGCACGATTATGGGCACTNCGTCGAGAGATTAACCCTCAAGGCGCGTGTCAGCCGACACTTGAGTGTCGAATGCGACCCTCGAGATTAACGAGGACCGCACGATTATGGGCACTACACAGTACGCTATCATTGCGACTGCTTGAGTATGTTTACATTGCAAGTCGATATGAGTTAGCCCCGCGCCCGCGCGGTTTTATACAAAGTAGCGCGCGTGGCGCCTATCCGATTTCCGCGTCGGAAAGTTATGGGATGGCTACTAAGGGACTATAAGTGTTGTCGCGTTGTTTGTATTGTGTCGTTTCGTATGTATGTGTGCGTGGGTTTTATTTTTGTGTTCGTAGAGTGGTGTGCGCGTGGTGTGTGGGATGCGTCCTAGTCGACCGACGACGAGCCGCGCTTGGGACTTCAGCCCCCAAGATGTCGGTTCGTGTGCGGGTCCGATAAGCGTATTACCGCGCGTGCCCCCTATGCTATAACGAATGAGAACCGCCCTCGGCTGGTCCACCTCTGCGATTGCAACTGAGTAACTTTCGTACTGTGGAGTGGTAGCTCGGCGGGGATACGCCCACCGAAGGGAGGTGACAACTTTCGTAAGGTGGAGGTAAGTTGTGCCTCGCGTAGGCCCTATCCTGTCGTAGGGGCTCGCGAGAAGTATGGCTAGCGCACTCAGCCGGAGCGGCCTAAGGAAGCTGCATTTGCGCGTTCGTGACGAGGTTGGTCCAACTCCTGCATGACGCGGCCGAGAGGGTCCCGCGCTGCCGCGTGCGGCGCCAGACTGATGCGCCCGACGGGTGGCGTCGTTGCCGGGGATAACGGTCGCCTACCGTTGTCCCTAGTGGAACGACATCCGGGTACGGGAGTGGGAGAACTAGGCAAAACGAGAGATCTTTGCTGATTCTTTATGGTTGATCGACTGAAGGCGTTGGATAGAAAGCGAGGGAGGGATTGATTGTGTGAGTGGGTTCTGGTTTAAGTGCAGTAAAGGTGGCACGATAGGGATAAACTTTGACTGCGTGCCCACTTACGTTGACTATGCCCGCACGTACTTCGACTAGGCACTTGCGTACTTTGACTAGTATGATGGTAGTTGGGGTGGATACCTCTTCTAACCCGATAGTTGATGGGTTTGGGCGATGATTGGTGTGTTTGATACAACTAAGGTAGGATGAGGCGGTATCAACAAGGCTAAGTGTGGTGGTTGTGGGAATTGGTCGTATAAGGTGCCCATTATGGCTAGGGGAAGTTACTCGAGCAGTCAAAAGCACCAAAAGGTACTTTTGTTTTAGGGCGGGGCATAAAATGAGTAAAGGAAGCCTACTGTGTTAGAAGTCGTTAAGGGACTTCAAGGAGAGTTAGGCTAGGGATATTGAGAGTCTCTACGAGTATGAATTGGGATCCTGGAATTTGGGTTCTAAGCTGTTGCTCGAGTTGTACAGCCATAGAAGTCTGAGGCTTGCTCCACATGGTATGTTTGAAATTAGGCGTATAAGGCAGTAAAAAGACGTAGTGAGCAACGTGGTAAGGTCCCAATAGAAAAGACTACGGAAAGTAGTAGACTTGTATGGCGCCTGATGGGGGGGGGTATATCATGTTATTTATGGTAGACCATTGCTTTGAGCCCCTTCCAAGTTGGACCATCCACTTAGGAAGTTAAAGGCTTGAGACCTTTTGTTTTAAAGATGTTATTTTGAGTTATATATATTGGACTCACCTGTGGATGTCAGACCTTGTAAGCCTAGGTTATGTCTAAGTGTGTGAAGTTATATGTTTAAGTAGATATCCTTTTTATGAGTATTTCGTATGGGTTATTTTACCAGGATTATACTTAGGATCTTATTAGCCTGCAAGAAGTTATATGAATGTCCCCAGTCCAGCAGCTGGCTCATGGTTGACTATTAAGCCTGTGCGGTTGGGTCGCTCTCCCAGGAGGGGTAGTGATTGTCAGCTTAATAACGAAAGGCGCATGCTGGACGTTTGTTTGTGATGGGCAGAACCCAGACAAAGCAGAGGCAACTCAGGATGCCTTATGCACGGGAAGACCCGCGTATGCTCAGACCAATTGAGAACGAGGGAGGGCTCGAGGTGTCTTTGCCCAGGCGGGTCAGAGCAGGGGAGTACCTCTCTTCATGGTAGGGCATGTTGATAGGCACATACATTTTCGTCTGGATCGAGTCCGAATTTGATGATGAGCGGGAATGCGCAATTGTAAGGGTGACCGTGTACGTCTCAGCCGCCTTTTGGATCGAGCATGGGATAGAGTTGGCGCTCGGGCATGGGAGCCTGCTTGCTAAGCCTTTGAAGGTAGCCGAGACAGTCGCGACAACGTGGGCGAGGGAAGTGTCCCATGACGGGGAAGAGCGAGTACTAACGCACGTAATGGTCGAGCACGCTGGAGAGTTTGGGCTTCCATCTGCTCCATTGTGAGTAATCCTGCCAGAGTTTCTGATAGAGAAGAGTTTTGGTGCGCAGACGAGGGTGGAGGCGGCGGCTGAAGCTGCTCTGAGGGCGCGAGACTGGGAGTATGGACGTTATACATGTGAATTGATATATGGCCTGTACTTAGACCCAAAATTCTTACCTTCTAGTCAGTGGCTAAGGAACACGGCCAATACACTGGACGTATACGCCTCGTCTCATGTTTCGAATGAGGGAAATGTAGATTGGGAGGAGATTCGGGCAGAAGTGGGTCGATAGGGGATGCCGTCCTTTTCTACTAAATGCGTTTCTTTTGATGTGATCGGAGTCGTCTCTCTGCTCATTATCGTAGTTATAAAGTTAAGCGTCGGGGTAACTAGGGGTTGAGGCCTAATTGCGTGAGTGAAAGGGTAGATAGCGTGATTTAAGTGCTAGCAGTTTGCCCTTGTCTGCCTGAGCTTACTTAAATCTTTGTTTGATGATCTATTGTCCGCTTTGCGTATCAGACGGCCATCGGCATCATGGCGGAAGAGAGCGGCTTCGCCAAGATCCTGTATTGGAGGAATTCGTGCCAGATGAAGGTGTTGTTGTGCGAGGCACTGCGAGAGTCAATGCCGCCAGACCTCCGTGTTTTGTTGTTCCAAGGAAGGGATTTGTCTGGCTTCCTACATGACTTTCACGGCTTTAGCCTTATAAAGAAGTGGGACGAGAGGGCGATGAGGTGCATGTTCCCGCTGTTTGTTTGTGAAAGACTAAGTGAGGAGGTATATACCCTCGAGCAGGAGTCGAAAACGTGGGATGAATTGGTACGCTCCTTAAGGCTAAGATTCCCAAAAGATGGAATAGAAGGCCCACGTGGGGAATGCTCTGTGCCATCAGTTGCGGGCGCACCATCGCAGGCGGAGTTAAGTAGGTTACAAAGGCAAGTAGGGGTATTGGAGGAGAGGTTAGCACGGCTGGAAGAGGCAAGGAAGGGTAAGCGGAAGGTTTCAGAAGACTCCCCAAGTAAGCCGGCTGGCCAGGGTGAAGGAGGAGTAGAAAAGGGTGACCAGGAATCGCCCCTCTCGATAGGAACCCCAAAGAGGCAAGCCAGTGTTCAGGCGAGGGACAAAGGCAAGAGAGAGGATGAGATAAAGGAGGAGCATGGACCTCTCAAGCTGACAAAGGCGCAGCGGAGGGCGAGGAATCTCGCTCAGGGCGGTCAAGGTACCAAAAAGGGACAGAGTTTGCAGCAAGTAGCGGCTACCTCGCAAAAGGGGGAAGGCGAGGCAAGACCAAGGGGGCCTCCTCCGATCGAGCAAGCATTACATGGGCAGTGGGTGCCGGGTAACCGAATGAACTTGTGGCTGACACACAATCCTTATATGCCCTGGGCGCAAAGCAATTATATGGACCCTTGGACGAACATGATGCCCCGTGGGCCCCCGCGAGTCCAAATCCAACCCGTCGGACCGTTGTGGTCACCGATACAGCAAGCTTCGCAGGACAGTATGACAGGTGGAAGGGGCCAAAGGCAGGCAGTTGGAAGGGGCCGAGGAGATGGCGGGCATGACACTACGGGCCAAAGAGATGGTGGCCGCGACGATAGAGGCCGTGGGAATGACAGGCAGGGCGCCGAAGGTCGCGACAGGGGCCAGCGAAACCATAAGTGGGGCTCAAAGAAGAAAGGGGCATGATGGTGCCGAATGAGATGGTCATTAGAGTGAGCCAAGTGATTAAGGGCGCAGAGAGAGTAGATGAGACGACCAGGGCAGAGAAAGTATAGTAGGACGTAATGAGGATTCACCCTAACTCCTGGGTTGGGAAGTTTCTGTCAGCCGTCTGCCCTGAATTTTTGGATTCATGTTGGTAGGGGCTAGCTGTACGTGTATTGATCTGGAAACTGGAGTACCAGGCTAGCCATTGCGTGACCCTAACCCCATACTAATTGGAAAAGGCTAGTTGCATGTTATCTGGGTCGGGCCAGACATATACTTGGATGTGTGTATGTGCATAGGTTAGATCCGGGGAGAGGTTTCACAATAATGGTCCGGTAAAGTAACTTAGGTTGTAGATAGCACAGCCGTATAGGTGAAACCAGAGAGGGCAATGAGTGAGTGGGGACTGGTTCGCTTGTACGTTAGTAGGACCAAGGTTTTTTGTATATAGGAACGGAGCTAGATATGTACATATCTAGGGGTAGTCACGATTAGCTTGTCCATTTGTACATATGCAGATTGTAGTGCTGAACGAACTTTTGTTTTTTTCTTTTTGGTGTGATTTAGGTGATTGTGTCCAGATGTGTGATATGTTGGCGTGTACAGTTGGGATAAATTTGTGTGATTTGGGTCTTTGTATATGTTGGGTACATTCCGAGGTATTCGTGTGTTAGAGACGATGACCACTTGGTAGAATGGGGCAAGGAGTGACCCTGGGGACATTGTTACAAAGTAGGGATTTGTTCCATTAAGGCCTACTGATCGAGAGAATGAGATATTGGATCTACTTCCTGCCTAGGCTTAGATAGACGTATAGGTGTGAGAGGTAGGAGAGGGTTGGGAAGAAACCTCAGCGTAGGGGAAATAGGCCATTTAGCCTAGGGAGGAAGTTGCAGGATTGGTATATGGGCGACTCCTAGCCTTACTTTTTCTTTAAGATATCCAGATATGTCCTGGATTACTTAGACCCCTCGGATTGAGGAGTACGGCTACGTCGTGATCTAACTGTTTTTAGCTATAGCTTTGGTCAGGGAGACCGCATTTGTTCTTGTGTGACACCAGTGACGGTTTGAGTTGAGATTATTCAACTCCGAGTGTATATATGTAATTCGAAACATTTGACCCACGTTTGAGTTGGGGTATTGTACCCCTGCGTATATATTGAGTTGAGGCCTTATCCGAGACTGTCTTTTGTATATAACGATCACAATCACTCTCACATGTGTGGACTTTATCCTGATGAATGGTGATTTTGTGTGGATTTTGTGAGAATAAATGGATGTGAACTGTCTACTCTTCGGTATACTCGTGCGGCCTGCCTATAGGCAGGACAGGGCCGAGTATAAGGAGAGGGAGTGCAGTCTGTCATTGTGAAAGTGTGAAAATCCTAAGGGATTCTGTGAATCTTTGAGGCTCGAGTACTTACCATGTCGGATGTTTTATGGTTAAGTTGTGAAAGGGGCCCATAAGCAGACCCCTCAGTGGAGTTGGTTCGTGGTTGAGTTGTGGAGAGAGCCCATAAGTAGGCCTTTCAATTTGAGTTGTTCTGTGATTGACACCCCTTCATATTAAGGAAGGAGGTAATATTAGTTATCGGAAGACTCACCCCCAAAAAAAACCAGGGTGTTATAAAAAGGGTCGTGTGATAGCTCATCCTAGGAAGAGAGGGATGGCTGGGAGACCTATTGAGAGAGACCTCCTTCATGGGAAAGGTGGTTAGTGGATTTGAGGGCATGATAAGCAGTGTTTGAGTTGATAAAGTCCGACGAAAAGGGACCACGTTTGCTTGAGATGTTTGAGAAAGTCACAAAAGAGTGCAGGGCGAGAGACGTCTCAGGATGAGTGGCTGCTGGCTCTGCTCAAGTCAGGGGTCGTGGCCTTGTGGACCTAGCGGATTTTGTTTGTGGTTGTGCGAAGGATGCCATGCCTTTCGTGGGAGAGCTGGTAAATGCCTTCAGACCCCTGCGTAATCTCGCAGTGGGCCCGTGATGGGTTTTGCGACACTCCGTCTAACCACTTGTGCTAGTTCTGGGACATATTAGGGGAATACCAAGCTAAGCGGTAAAGATTAGCACCTCTAGGGCGTAACCCCAGTGGATGGTTCTTAGCCGATGCAACCGGGCTGCGGGACCGCGGAGTAAGAGTTTAAGGGGGGTTGTTCGCCCCAAGGAAATTACTCCGTGGGGGAGTAAAGGTTGAGAATTTTTGAGAAATCCTGATTGAATGCTTATCAGGAGAAAACCTATCGTTGCGTAGCCAACGAGGGTACTGCCGCTAAAATAACAATGCGGTGGGCCGTAGCCCTGGTCCGATCAGCCAGGCTATGGTGGGACAAGATGAAGACCTAACCTTTCTGTACTAGACTGCAGAAAGAGCCGAGTGAATATTAAATATACAAATATACGTATGTGTATTTGATTGCGAGAGATTCTGTAAGAAGGAAGGCGAGAATGCCTTCAAAAGTCTCGGTTAGGGCCCGCGTCCCTAGTTTTGGTCAGGACTAGGGACAACCAACGAGCAGCCGAAGGTTGTCTAGGACCGGGGAAAGGATGATTGGGAAGTTCTTTGAAACTTATGTTGTTAACGTCCTAATGCCGGGGCGGCAAGAGCCCGGGTTAGAAACCTGACAGCATATAGTTGTGGAGGCATGGTTTGATGGAGGCCTCTACCCTGTGTTTGTCGGCTAATCGGATTGGTTCCTCTTCGTCAACATCTTGGGTAATCTGATAGCTTTTCGATTTTGCGAAGCGACGGGGACGTCGCTTGATATGGTCCGGTAAGCTGTCGGCGCGAATACCCTTACAAGGGTATCCGCCCTGGTTTTTGCAAGTGATAGAAAACAAGTCTGACCTGGAATTGTTGAGAAGGCCGCTCGACTTCCGGCAGTGTGGTGACTATAGGTTGTCTATGAGATCTAGATGTAGAGAGTGCGTGGGCGTGCAGGGTTTGAGGCGCGCGGGATTTTTTTTTCTTTTCTTGTCGCTAATTATAAAACCGGCGCGGACGCCGGCCGGTTTAACTTTGTTTTACTTTTATTTATTTATTTTTGATTAAGCAGGATTTAGGGATATTTTCTTTTGGTTGCTACGTTTGATTGAGTCGAGCGCGCGTGCGGAGATCGACCCCGTCGACGACATTGGCAACGACGGCGCGGCTTCGTGCGGTGAGCGGGGTGTCGTAGGGTGGCGCGTGGGGCAATTATGGCACGGTATGAGCAGGCCGGCGCGGACCCTGGGAGCCGCGCAGCCGGTTTGTCGGCCCAAAGCGCAGCGCCGCACCGCCTTATATGGCACTTCGCGGATATTGGTCTCAGGCTTGGGCTTAGCCTCATTGGTTACGGCATCGGATTCGGGAGACGGAGGTTCGGGGATCGAGGCCAGAGGGCATCGCCGCGGTAACTGCAGTGGAGCGTCGCGAAAGGAACTGATGGGGTCGAGGGCCGCCAGGGCTATCCCCCTCGGTTTTGTTCGCAGGCGCGACGGTGGGCCCGATCTGCGGGGCCGTGTGGGGAATTCGCGGGATTGCTTGGAGTGCAACTGCAAACTGCTTTCGTGACTGTGCCGAAGTTGTAGCTTTTTTTATATATATACGCCCTTTCTAATTGTTTGACCACGTCCCGTGTCCCCTTGGGATGTGGTACCGTGGGTATAACTAACGCCGAGAAGCATAGCTCCGTAGGTACACCCATGAACTGTTGAAATACAGGCCCATGTTCGAAGCCAGATGATGAAACTTGAGTTGTAGAAACAGGTATTTTAAATTGCCTGGGAGCGGGGCGGGCTGACCCCGCGACCCCGGTGCTGGCCTTTGGGAAAGCCGCGGGGCATCGCCCGGGCCACGTCCTTCAGGACATCCGTTAAAAATCGGGATGATACAGAAAAGATTCGCATGACCCCTTGGCAGGGGCGATACACACATATCGGGGGAGGTCCGACCGCCGAGTGCTTTTTGCACTTTGGCACTCGGCTGTGTGTCGGACCGTGCGGTGTCGGAGGGCCGGGTGACGTCAACAGGGAGAGGGTGATGGTGAAGAGGACGGCGGATGGACTTGGACGGGGGACTGCGCCGGGTGCATGCGCGGAAGGGCTAGCAGGCAGCGAGGTAGCAGGCGCTACATAGTTGGCTGTGGTTGAAGAGTGACTTTAGCCAGAAGGGGAGTGAAGCGCTGCTGAGCGAAAAGCAGCGGGGCAGGAAGTTGGCAAATGAACCCGGGCGGGTTAGCGGGAGGTTAGTAAGGTATCAATGAGTCTGAATCTACTCGTTTTTTTTGCAAGTAGATTCATTCAAATTTGGCTTTATGCGTGCATAACTGTGGACTGAAAGTGTTCTCCCATGTTCTAGCGGGAGGTTCATTCCCGCTTTTGCTGTTTGGATGGGCAGGGAAGCGGGCCTAGCGGTGAGCCATTAGCATCTATGTTGCACGCCCGGACGCGGCCAGGGGGTCCCAGTCGGCCGCGGCCTAGGCCGATGACCGAATCCGCCCGGTTCGGCCTAGGCCGACCTGCCGAGTTCGGTGTAGCATTTTTTTTCCCCATTTTTTTCGTGTAAAAAAAAAAAAAAAAAATATGGGCGTGTAGGGCTGGAAAAGCCCTAGACGCCCATATTTTTTTTTTGGGTGTCCGACCTTCGGCGCGACACAGAAAAAAAAACAAAGAAAAAAAAAACAAAAAAAACAAAAAAAACAAAACAAAAAAAGGCCCGGCGGGCCATTTCGGCCCTGTTTTGCTGCCAGCGAGTGAGGGTCCAGGCCCAGGCCACGACAAAACTTTTGCCGTTTCAGATAAATGCTGCCATTTATCTGAAACAGCAACAGTTTTTGCTGTTGCCGTTATGCTGCCCAAATGCCTGCTCACCACTCTGTGAGTGAGAGAGAGAGAGAGAGCGAGAGAGAGAGAGAGAGAGAGAGAGAGAGAGAGAGAGAGAGAGAGAGAGAGAGAGAGAGAAAGAGAGAGAGACTAGGCCGGGGGAGAGAGAGAGAGAGGCAGGAGGAGGAGGTCAGGGGATGAGGACGCAGATTGAGA
>BFEA01000413.1:519219-530533 GCA_003427395.1 Chara braunii | reverse complement strand
GTTTGTTGTCCTCTTCTCCCTCTCTGCCTACGGTTTACCGGGCAGTTCTATTTGACGATATATATATATATATATATATATATACATATATATATATATATATATATATTTAATGTTTTTGGTCCGACCGGGCAAGTGACCCCGGGGGCGAGGTCCCATTAGCAGTCGGATAGGAGTGTGGTTGATCCAGTGTGACACTGAGTTGTAGCAGCCAGACAAGTTCATTACGAATTTCTGGGCTGAGAAAACAGGAAAAATGCCAAATAAAAGAAAAGAAACAGAGACCTCCCACCCGAAATCATGGCAGAGTGCTTCCTAGCCATCAGATCACAAATGATCTGATAGTGGTGGTTGCAAAAACAGTCAACAAAGTAACTGCCACATTTTTTGGAATAAACTCAACTTATGTCAGCAGTGATCCTGACACCCTCCATGTACTCTGTGATTGAAGGAGGGTTCCACCCAATGAGATAATTGCACAACAGCAAGTAAAATGCTGAAAATCTTCTATCCAGTGGGCTGAGGCTGACCCCAACCTTGTTTGGGGTTGGCCACACCCCCAACCGATTGAAACGATTCTGGCGGGAAACTTTCTTTGCACGACCATGCCCAGTGTTAAGGAGAGGTGGAAGGGAACAAAGATCTTCTTACTTTTTCGGGTAATACATGTAAAGTACTGACCGTGGGATCACGAGTACTGCATGGCAGGATTTGGGTCACTCAACTGCCCCACAAACTCGTTTCTATCCTATCTTGTTGCTAATGGGACCTCTCCCCAGGCCTCTCTGGTAGCCTAGGTAAAAAAGTTATTGTCGTCTTAGTTTTTTTTTTTTTTTTTTTTTTTTTTTTGAAAAACAAAAACGACTTTGCATTATAAAATTGGGAAACAGTGGCGACATTCCTCACATTAATGTCGTAGCCAAACCCAGGCTGGGAAATCCGTGGTTGGTGTTGTCTACTTCATTTTTTGTTGGAACTTGAAAGTTAAAAAATTTACAACGCATTTTATTATTTTGACATTTTTCTTTCTGGTCAGATCACAATGGAATATTGTTGTTGCTTTGTTAGGTGATAAAATGACTCATTAAAAAATAAAAAATAAAAATAAAAAAGACTCTTGTTGTTGGTTGTGTTTTTGTTGTTATTGTTGTTGTTTATTGTTTTTATTTTTTGTTGTTCATTGTTTTTATTTTTTGTTGTTTATTGTTTACTGTTTTTACTTGTTGTGGAGACAGGTGACAAAGGATTATTTGCGTTGGCACCTCCTCATCAGGGAATTGATGACGAATGGTCGAAAGCAAGTGGGAGTAATTGTTTACAAATGGAACGAGACTAACACTCCTTTACAAAAAAAGAGACAAGACTAACATCAGGAACTATAGACCATCACGCTGCTCACGGTAGTCTATAAGTTGATCGCCAAGGCCCTGACTAACCGCCTGGAACTGATAATTGCTGACATCATTCATCCGGACCAGACGGGCTTTATCCAGGGAAGAAATATACAAGACAGCATCCTCTTGGTCAACGAAATGATTAAGTAAACCAGACAGACTCAAAACAATGCAGCAATAATCTTCATAGACTTTGAAAAGACATATGATCATGTTGATTGGTATTTCCTTGACGAATGTCTGGAAAAGCTTAATTTCGGGCCTCACTTCCGACGCTGGGTTCAAATTTTACACACAAATGCGGCAACCAGGGTCATGGTAAACAACAATCTGACCTCACCCATTGAGCTGCAGAGGTCCGTCAGACAGGGGGACCTGATCGCCCCCTACCTGTTTGTAATAGTTATGGAAGTGCTAGCGGCCAACCTGAGGACCCACAAAGACATAAAGAGGATTCGAGTATCGGCAATACCCAAAGAAGCAATCCCGGTCTGCTCATTGTTTGCAGACGATCCGACCTTGATGGTAGATGCAACTAAGGAATCAATGGAAGGAGTGCAATGGATGATAGACCGCTTCTGCCAGCTGTCAGATATGAAAGTGAATTGGGGAAACAAAACCCAAGGTTGATGGATTCACCACCAAGGAGTGAGACCCCCAGAACAACGGAGACTCAGATGACTCCCTAAAGAGGCCCCTATAAGAGTGCTTGGAATCTCTATGACGGCCGATGGCAGACCGTCTACCAATCACGAATGGATCACGGCCCCCCCCCCTGGCAAAAATGGCAACCTGGAAAGATAAGCACACCTCACTGGCATTATGGGGCCCACTCTCATAATTAACAACGTGGTTCTGGCCTCAATGTGGTATAGATCCGCAATCTGGGCCTTGGACAAAAAAAATCTTCGCCCCCTGCAACGCCAAATAGCTGCCTTTTTGTGGAGAGGGGATCACGATAGACAAAACGTTACTAGCCGGGTGGCATGGCACTCCATAACCCTGCCCAAAGAAAAGGGAGGTCTGGGGATCATTGACCCGCTCACGCAGACAAAGGCACTGACAATGCAATGGATTAAACGACTTATTTTCAACAATGATTCCCCTTGGCAAGGGCTGGCCCTAGAACAAATCTCCAGACTGGCCCCTCAAACAAAAAATGACATGGACCCGTTAATGTGGCTTGAAAATAGAAGTTGGCCCATACGTAGAGCGTCATGGCAACGGGACCCCCGCCCCGTCACACCCAGACAGTCACTCAAGGATGACCTGGCCAAGGACCCCTTCTTGGCCAATCTCCTCGTTACCTAGAGAAGCCTCCCCCTCCCAGACAAAACATCTCAAGAAAGATGGGAGGAGGTGGCTCGCCAACCCCTCTTCGGCAACAGGTGGATAGCAGACACGAATGGCCAAACCCTCCACTGCATGGACTCGCCATGGCATGGATGGGTGAAGAAAGGGGTCACAAGGATACACGACATATGGGACCCGGAAAAAAAAGAATGGATCGATCCCGACCTGCTGCGGGAGAGGCTACGATATTGTCACCACCCCCAAGAAGCTCTGGAAAGGCTGACGAAAATGATCCCTATAGACTGGCTAAGAATTTTACGCAGGGGTTTTATCTTGCAGAAAAACGATTGGGTGGCATGTCCGGATACCATAGGAGGAGTGGGCAGGGTCGTCGCTTTGCATCCGAATGGATCTGTAACGGTGAACCGGTTCCTGGTATGGAAGGGAAACATTCTCTACAGGAACACCGATGTAAAAACGTCTTTACACCCAAAGGTAGATCTTTTCAGTATCAGGGTGCTCCAAGAAGATCGACAATGGATAGCTTTCAGGCCGTCCACTCCGATCCAGCAACTACCCCTGGATCCATCGGAGTGGTCATGGACATCTCAAAGATGGAGAGGAAAGAACTGCACTAAAACACTGTATGGGCTAACGGTAAAATCAACAAACAGGCTCCTTCGACCAAGAACTAACCTTGCCGACCAAGTAAGAGAGCGATGGAGATCTCACCTAAACATCAACCAGGCGGAGGTACGACCGGTAAAATGGTTTCGGTTGGCCAAGGCGAAACCTGCCAAGATTGCGTCGCTCCAATGGCAGATAGAGCACCGTTGCCTGCCAACCAATAACTGGTTAATTGACAGAACAACGTCGGAACAAAAAGGCCTGGCCCTTCCCTGGCGCAAACTATGCACGAATGCCTTTCTGGCTCGCAAACACCCAGAAACAATAAAGCATATTTTCCTACAGTGTCCGGGTGCACTGTGGATGTGGAGATGGTGGGACATAATTTGGAGCCATTTAGGCACGGACTCACCCTGGCCCTGAGATTGGAAGGCGTTGCTTTGTAAAACCTGGCCTGGGAGTCTGATGGAACACCCTGACGAATTCACCACTAACATGTTCACAATGGGTCGAAGAGCGGTTCTCTGGGCACTGTGGAGACGACGTTGCACCTACGAAATGGAAGGGGTGAGACTAGAGGGGCCATAATTCACCGAAAGTGTGATACTGCAGATCCAAACCGAAATATTAGCCAAATGGGACACGGTTAAATCTAATATCCAGAATCTGCAAACACGAAAAAACATTAAACACAAAATACAAGAATTTTGCTCAAGCTGGCTGGGAGGACCCGATGGAGGAAGAATTGGGAAGGTAGAATGGAAAAGAGGGACAAAGGGGATAGACGAGAGTCAACAGGGGGCAGTAATAGAGAGAGACTATCGTTTAATATTCAATGACTGGGCTAAGCTAGATGCAGGGATCCCCTTCAAACCCCCTGAAACATTTCCCGACCCCTTCCACCCCCAATCCAACTGCCTCGTAGGGACGCAGTGGTACGGTATGTAGAGGGGAATGAGAGAAAAGGAAAGAGGAGTGTTGTAGAAGAAGAGAAGTTCGCCCCAGTCCACTCTAGTATAGCACATGGATCTGGCAGCTGTAGAGCTGAGAGGAGCTGGACTAAACATGGGCTGACCAATTCAAGCAGGGGTGAGGGGAGGCACATCCTTCCGTAAGGAATCAATCAATGCCGCCCAATCGGGCCTCCCAACCATAATGGGGAGGAGCGTGTGTGTGTCCTCTATATGTTTCATAAGACTTGCCGGTGGAATAGGAACCGGACTGTTGCTCCCCAGAATGGCAGGAGCCGGAACCGAATGGTGCTGATTTTCCAAAAAAAAAAAAAAAAAAAAAAGACGAGGGTACGACCAAACACAGGAAAAGCAAACTGGAAAAGGCGCTGGACATGTTGTGGCGAATACGATGAAAATGCGCCTCCTTGTCGAACGTGGCATCACGTGTCATACGATGATGGCGTGACAATATTTTGACGCGGGTTTCAAACAACCACCTTCAACAAGTTTTAAGGTGGTTGTTCTATGGGGATAAGGAATGTTGGACCCAGTATCCAGCTGAGCGGAAGGTGGGTAATGGGGGGTAAGTAAACCATTTCTGGGTCAAATTGTGGGGTACTCCATGGACTCCATTAATGTGTTTGCAATGCACGGGTCTTGCGAACCCTGGGAAACAACACGGTGACCACTGGTAGAGTCCTTGTCCATCAGCCAAATGCATCCAGCATAGCATCAGCCGGACATGGTCTAACCTCCTTGACGAGTCACTGAAAGTCCACGGAAACAGAGTCTGCCAAAGTCATCCTCCTATTCTTTGTTATGGAGATTTGTATGGCAAACATGACATCACACACACACACACACACACACACACACACACACACACACACACACAACACACACACACACACACACACACACACACCTCCTGACGAGTAGGTGAAAGCCCGACGGAACAGTCTGTCACAGTCGTGCTTTCTTGGGGGAGTTATGTATACTCAACATACCACACACACACACACACACACACACACACACACACACACACACACACAAAATCAGTTTTATGTCCTTCGGTCTTTTTTCTGTTGTATGTCCTCCCCTTGATTTTTTTAAGTGCCCAACTGAGCACCATTAAGTAGTGCCAAACAGTCGGTGGTTCCTCGTTTGAAGTGCCTACTGCACTCTTATGGGGGCTGCTCGGTTCGGGATGTCTGTGTTGCCTGTCGATGACGACGGATGTTCGTCGGAGTGACTCCCTGGCTCAGTGGGTGGTGGGAACCAACAGTCTGCGGGGTTCTATCGTGATGTTCGTAGGTCATGTGCTGCTTTGCTCCGTGTTGGATGTGTGGACGTCCTCGTCTGCGCTCCGCCGCTGCCCTGCTGCCTGTCCCGCTTGCTTCGCGTGTGGTTCTTTGCGGGTTGATGTGTTCGTTGTGCTGTGTGGCCGTGTTGTTGGTGTTGCCTTGCGCTTCGCTGCCCTGCTGCCATGCTGCTCATCCGTTGGCCGTGCCTTCTGTGGTTGTGTGCCATGTTATTTGGTTGCCTTGTTGCTGGTGCCTTGTGCTCCACTCCATGGTCGCCCAATTGCTAGTTCACTCGCTCTGTCGTCCCCTGCAGTGTTGTTGCCTTGCTTTTGTTGCCTTGTGCTTCACTACACGGCTGCCGCGTTGCGTGCCATGTCGTTCCTTGCAATCGTTTTTGGCGTTGTGCAGCCGTGTTGCTTCTACTGTGTTGCCTGGTGCTTCACAGGGTTGCTGCCCGCTGCTATGTTCTTCTTGGGGACAGTCTGCCTTCAACAAGGGTCAAAGGGTTCATGACCCAAACCATCAAATACGGGGATTCCGTAGATTGTCGAGGGTTCAGCCTCCTAATGAGTCGGTGCAACTCCGATGAAAAAATCTTTCATCTTTTGTTTTTTTTCGCTTCGTTTTTTTTGTTGTTTGTTCTTTTGTCTGTCTTGTTGCGGCCGCCTCATTCTTCTGCCTAGTGCTGTTTGTCTGCCCGCCCGCCTCCCCCTTCCCCTCCAGTTTTCGTTCTTTCTTGTGGTGTGTCATCCAAGTACCGTGTTGTGTTTTGACCTCAGCCTTGCCGTTTTGTTTGTCTTGGTGTACTTGTCTTACCGCTGGTCTGTTCGTTTTTCGTTTCACGACTTTTGAAAGCTGGGCTTTATAAGCATTATTTTCTATGGGCATCTTGGGCTGCGGGCTCTTTCCCGGTGTTGTTCATAAGCACACCTTTCGATGCAACATGCTGTGACACGGTCGCAGAAGCCATGCAATGCATATATAACACAGACAAACACACACCTCCTTACGAGTAGGATAAAGCCCGACGAAACAGTTTGTCACAGTCATGCTTTCTTGGGGGAGTTATGTATACTCAACATACGACACACACACACACACACAAAACACACACACACACACATGGAAACAGTGTCACAATCATCCACTTCTTTTTGTGGAGTTATGTGTAGTGAACATGACAAGACACACACACACACACGCACACATACACACACACAGGCTAGGCACCCGCACTGGATAAAATTCAGACACTGAAAGTTGTTAACCATGAGCCAGAGACTGCAAACAAGAAAGAACATCAGAGTTTGAATGTGTGAGGAGGACAGGACTGCTGCAGAAATGCAAACAAGAAAGGTAGAGGTGTTGATTAGATGCCACATCAGAAGAGAGAGAGAGAGAGAGAGAGAGAGAGAGAGAGAGAGAGAGAGAGAGAGAGAGAGAGAGAGAGAGAGAGGAGGGAGGGGGGGGGAGACACGACAAGGAAGGAGGGAGAGAGGGGATATTAGGAGCATAACTGGCGAGAGAGATAGAGAGAGGGGGAGAGAGAGAGAGAGAGAGAAAGAGAGAGAGAGAGAGAGAGAAAAAAAAACATAACGTGTTCTGTCGTGTTCTTCGCACTCTATCGAAAAAGTTCACGTACGCACGAGCACCTGTTCCTTCAAAATCATGCTGCATGTCGAAAGAAAACCCTAAACCGTAGAACCCAAACAAACCCTAGAACCTCCACCTTAAGCCGTAGAACCTAACCCCTAAACCCTAAACCCTCCAACAGATTACAAAAATACACAATTCCTATTGGAATTTGGAATGCAAAAAGGTCAAACTGTAGCTTGGAATGACATCGAAAAAATGAAAAACTTCATCCTTGTCTATGACCGCAACCTGTGTTCCACATTCTCGACATTTCATAGGCCAAAACGTTTCGCAATCACCCTCCGGGGGATGATTGTCCTCCTCCTTCTCTTCCTCCTCCTTGTCATCTTCGTCCACAGTGGCATTGCAACCCCCACCATCATCTCGACCTCCTGTACTTGTCCGATCGACAACAACTGACCCCATTTGTCCTCGTCTGCGCGGTGCTCCTCTCGCATTCTTTTTCTTCTCCTTTCGCTTTGCCGTCTGCAGTGGCATCCGAATCACCTCCATTTGGAGATCACACAATTCCTCACGAAGATGGCCCTGTACTGGTTTATATGCCTGAGTGTGATCCACAAGATGAAGAACAACCACAACCAACCAACTAAGCCACCATAATATAGTACATAGTACATACGTGTTAATAATACCGCACATACGACAGAGTACATAATATACTAGAACGTACATGATGATATATATATATGGTACGTGGTACGTACATAGTAATAACATAGTACTTACATAGTATGTAGTAGTACACATACAAACCACATACGCCACCTAAGCCTTTGCCTTGACCTGCTTCGTAAGTAGTCTGTCGACTCGCTCCGACTCCTTGTGAAGAATCAAGTGGTCAAAGTACGTCGTACGTGGACGTTGTTGACCAGGTGCTGTCAGACGTTGACGAGTTTCGACGGCCACAGAGTGAGTTTCTACCGCCGCACTCAATATTCTTCGCTGAGACGTTGGGCGGTCGCGATCATCAGAGAATGTATTAGCATTAATGACGTATCCGACTGTTCTTCTTTCTGTTGGACGCAAGTAGGATTTGAACTCTCGACCTGCCGTTGATCCATCACGATCATCACCTCCTCCTCCTCCTTGTCCTCCTCCTCGTCCATTCTGATCAGGATATCCACCATTTCCAGTACTATTGTAGTACTTCACCGGCAAAGCGTTCTCTTTGTCATCAATCATGTCATGGTCAGGAAGATTAGTATCGATCTCCATCTCCATCCCGATCTCGATGATGATGATGATGATGATGGTGGTGGAGATGATGACGATGGTGGTGACAAGGAAAAGGAGGAGAAAAGGGCGGACCACGACGAATGGTAATGCTTATTAGAAAAGTGGGAGTGGGTTGATTTGGACGGACGACAAAAGAAAAACGCGGGAAACTACCGTCTTCCCTTGAACATAACGCACCCTAAAAATGAATGTATACACAAGCGATATTTCCGGCCAGATACAACCAAAATGAGGGAGTCTGACCCGGTGCGTTGTGTTCGGGGGAAGACGGTAGTCTGCACAAGAAAAGACCAGAAGATGTTGTCACTGCTATTGATGCTCCATCTCGATGACAATTAACTTTTTTTTTTTTTTTTTAACTAAGGGTACGAAGCTTTATTCTTCTCTCAAATTCACCCTCTTACTACCTCCCTACGTTTTACTCCTCCTCTGAAGCCTCCTTCCATGACAGTTTACATTGAGGATAACATTAAATTGACTGGTGTAACACATTAATAATTAAGGATTACCTTACCTAAGGATATCATTAAGTTAATTATTGTAAGTGTAACGCATTAACTTAGGAGAACACCACAGGTACATACCCTCATCGTCATTGTTGTCACTGCCTTGCCACATGTCTTATGAAGAGCCGCGTTGATCATTGGATGCTTGGGCCTTCCTGAGTCGACTATGTCCTCTCCCACGGGGTACCAAACGACTGCCACGTGTCTTCTGACGAGATGAAGATGGCAACGGCGATGGCGATGACGATTGACAAAAGGGAAGAGGTTGAGGAGGCAGTGAACAATCTACTTGGTTCCCTCCACGACTGCTAATCATTGGGCCATCATCGTCACCGCCCGGCGTATCAACGCTCCCCTAATCCATTGGATTCATCTCCCCTAACACATGGCACACACAAAACCACACCCACCCACCTACAACCCTACCGTCTTCCCGGGAATAGAATGAACAGTAATTATACCAGTATCTGGACTGAAATTTGGACCAAATACAGACGCACTAATGACCGGGCGGCTTTTTCTGGTGAAGACACTAGCAGCAATGACGGTTGCCTCGTACACCGGGTCCGGTTAGAATGTAAATGGATTTCTTTCCTCCGTGATAATTCGATACTTATCCTCCATAACTTCATGTTCGTCCTCTGGACGTGATTGTGGTCAAATACATCCAGGTCAGTCTGTAATTCAGGTCAGAAATAGTTTGCAAAGTGCTACCGGTAGTATGGAGTATGCACTAATTCCTCTCATTTACCCTATAGCCTACTCTCGCCAACCGCTCTTTAATGATGCTCTCACAGCACAAATAGGCAATCAATCAGCCAACCAATTACCAGGTCTATCGATCAATCAATACTCCATCCATTCATTGGTTCATCTAAGATTTAGTGTATATACTAGATCAATCGATTGATCACTTACTTACCTGCACAATTGGTCAAACGACTGATCAATCAATCAATAGATCAATTAATCAATAGATCAAATCGATCAATCAATCAATCAATCAATCAATCAATCAATCAATCAATCAATCAATCAATCAATCAATCAATTAATCGACCAATCGATCAAATCGATTATCAAACCGATCAAATCTATCAAAATCCCCCGTCCTTTCTTTGATCCACATCTACTAATGCCCGCCCGTAATGCACCATTAATCAATCAATCAATCAATCAATCAATCAACCAATCAATCAATCAACCGATCACTCAATCGGTCGATCAAATCCGTTGCGATTCCCGCCAACTGAAAATTTTGTTTCGTCCCCAGACTACAGGGCGCGCTACAGTGGCCGACGATTGGTTCATCAACGGGCGAAAAAAATTGGGAGCCACTTAGGGTTGCGTTTTATCCCCCTAAGACTTTCAACGTCATTGAAAACTCACCGTAGGTGGTCGTTGGGGAGGGTGGGCATTTTGAGGTTTTGAGGCCTTGCAAGGGGCGGGACCGCGTACGACCGGTAGCCGGCGGGAAGAGACCGAGGAGGCCGTGGGTCCACTTTTCTCGAAAAGCACAGCACTTCGAATAGAACACATCCACGTTGTAGTCGAATACAACCTGTACATTTTCTATTCGTTCCAAAAAAACACTTTACCCTTTCTATTCGAATTTCGAAAAGAAAAAACTATTGTATTCCAATAACATTACTTTTTTCTTTTTTTTTTGGAGGTCAACACCTGAACTTATGCTCCCCGCCACTGACATGCTGCATGTTGAAGGGCTCTCTCTCTCTCTCTCTCTCTCTCTCTCTCTCTCTCTCTCTCTCTCTCTTTGTGGTAGCCCCACCCAACGAAACACCCGCGGACGCGTCCGCGGGGCTGATCTCGGATGGCGGCCGCATATGTGGCCGCGTCTACGGCCGTCCTGGTCCGCGCCGCGGACCCGATTTTACCAGAATTTTCCTGAATTAAATAATAGGCAAATATATATATATGGGGTTGTAGGGAATTTTAAGCCCTACAACCCCATAATTATTTTTTTGGAATCCGACGTTGTTTAGGATTTTTAAAAAATCAAAAACTAAATTGGATTTAAAGAAAATTAAAATTAAAAAAAAAAAAGCAGGATTTTTTTTTTTGTCATTTTTTATCATGAGATATATGGTCCCTGAGTTTACCTGTATTTTTTTTAGAAATGAATTTTTGTTTTTTGCAGGGGTATGCGGTGTTTTAAAAAAATGCAGATGCAGAATTTCAAAATAAATAAACAAAAAAGGGGTTTGATTGATTGATTGATTGATTGTGAGTGAGTGAGTGAGTGTGTGTGTGTGTGTGTGTGTGTGTGTGTGTGTGTGTGTGTGTGTGTGTGTGTGAGAGAGAGAGAGAGATAGATAGATAGA
>BFEA01000413.1:495021-510867 GCA_003427395.1 Chara braunii | reverse complement strand
AAAAAAAAAAAAAAAAAAAAAAA
This sequence comes from Chara braunii, assembly GCA_003427395.1. Lineage (NCBI taxonomy): Eukaryota > Viridiplantae > Streptophyta > Charophyceae > Charales > Characeae > Chara > Chara braunii. The sequence continues at coordinate 510,844 of BFEA01000413.1, read as the reverse complement.
AGTGAGAGAGAGAGACTCCGCACGACAACTTGATCTGTACATGTACCTGTACATGCACCTGGACCCCGAACGACAACTTGATCTGTACATGTACCTGGACCCCAACTGCAACCATAGGTCCATGAGGGCTACCGGTAGTACAGTGGGGGGAACTGGCAGAGTGGCAAAATTCGAAAATATATTGAATTATCCCCGTGATTTATTCGCGGTCGAAATGATTTTTTTAAGTTTTGTAAATATTGTTCCTGTATAGATCGCGACCAAATCTATAGACCCTCAAATTTGCAGAGTTTTTGGGTCATCCTTCTGATTGCAAAAAATCGCGAAAATTTGGTTTCTTTTCTCGATGGCCCAAACGTGGTAAATTAGTAAAAATGGAAAATGTGACGAAACAGCGCAGCATTTACTTCATCGTTAATTGTTTTTTTTTTTCCATTTTTCTGATATTTTTCCTGGAAAGATCACGGCCTAATCTACAGGATATCAAATTTTCAGATTTTTTTGCCGATTTTTCTGAGCGCGAAAAATCGTCAAAGTTCGCGCTTGAAAATGTTTGGCCTGGACCCGCCTGCGCCTGCCCGGTCGCCGCCCCCCCTAGGAAAGTCCATTTCAGGCCGGCGGGGGTCACACTGCGACGTTAGTGTTCGGACACACAGGCACATCCTGACGTGCCAACAGCCTGACGTGGGATACACTTCAAAAGACAGCAGTCCCCAAAAACAAATAGGGACCCAGTCCACCTGAGCAGTTAGCTCAGGTGGCAATTGGGTATTTCAAAATCTGTGCGTGGGTTCAAACCCCAACGCAACCGTTGTGGATGAACTTAAAATACTTAATATATATATATATATATATATGTATGTATGTGGGTGGGCGGGCGGGTGTGTGGGGTGGAGACTTTTTTTTTTCCATTTTCCCGCCCGCCGCGAAACAAAAAGAAAAGAAAAGAAAAAAAACAAGGGAAAGTATAAAAAGAAAATAAAAAACAAAAAACAGGGGGGGAAAAAAAAGTGGACGCCGACCACGAAACAAAAAGAAAAACAACAACGAAAAAAGTGAGAAATGACAGACCGAAAACGAAAATGCTATAAAAAAAACAGGTCGGGGCACGCTAGAAGGACACAAAACGACACGCCAGAAGGAGAAAAAAAAAAACTAAAAGTAAACAAGATAAATACAAAATTACAAAAAGAACACAAAATTAAAAAGAAAAAAAAAGGGTCGGGGCACGAAACGACACTTTCTTGCTATCCGACGGCGGGCGCGTTCAGATATGAATGCGCATCGACGCCCGCCGTGTACCCGGCCCGGTGGGCGCTCTCTCTCGTTTAGTGGGGCGCTGTGAACAATTCGGTACGCGCGCCACTCTGCACAACGCCCCTCCCTCGAACGCCTTCATCCGCCGGCCCGAATGAAAACTTCGGGCCGATTCCGGCGCGCAGCGGAACACGACCTCCCCCCCGCGGGCCCACCGCGCTTAAGGGGTAGGATATATATATATATATATGTATATATATATATATTTTTTTTTTTTTGGGAAAAGGTGGAGGATCCTTTATTCAAGACTGAAACCTTGAGGCCGGGAATCCTCAACAAACAACCCGGGAAAGACTGAGTCACCTGACCATCCCCATCTCTCATAGTAGGCCCGGGACCACCATTTGATTTCTGAGACTTTGATCTCTACGACAACAAATACATTGGTCATCTCGAGCCCTCTGCTCTTCAACTATAATTGAACTCAAACTACACCCTTAGATCATCTAACTAGCGCAGGTCTATAGTCGGTCTGCCGGGGGCAACCGCCCCCTATGACACTCTTGCCCCCCCTGTCCACTCAGACCCAAGAAGACTGTCCTTTCTGCCTGCCTCCTGCGACAATATAGAACCGAGTGTCCTGGTTCAGGCCAAGATCCCACTAGTTCCTCAATCCATTCCCGTTCTAGACTACAGTTGACTGTACCAAAAGGAGAGAGGGGGAAGATTGAAACACTTGCCCTCTACAATGACTAAGTCACACCCCCACTTCCGCTGCAAACCCACCCAAAGATCAAAAACAAAACAAAAACAGCATAGAAAAACCTAAAAGGATACCATTTCCTATATGCCTACTGTTAACCATGAGCAGAACTCCAATTTTCCTTGAGCGTCTACATCTACCAACCATTTTGAAGCTTTTTCTTCTCCCCAAGTTCTCAAGAACCACTGACAACTCTTGCCCCGCTGGTTACCCTCGCACCCTTTCCTATACCAATCTGCTCTAATGTATTGTCTAAGCCTGGTACGTACCATTGTTTTCAGCTCTGTGTCCGACGTCCCTTTGTTATGAAAACACGCTCTGTTCCTACAATCCCATATAACGGAAATTAAGATTGCTCTGCAGGCTTGAACAACATACCCACATCCCTCCGTGCATTGCATGCCATCTGGTAAAATTCCCAGAAGTGCCCATTCCCTGCTCCATTCCCAGTCCCATTCAGCGAAGTCCCTGCAGTGTGTGCCCACCAAACCCACAATCTCTTGGAGGCGGGACAGTCTCACCACAAGTGGAACGTCGACTCAAAGGCCCATGTACACCGTGTGCAAGATAATCGGATCTCCATCCCCTTGCTCGCGAGCCAAACCGATGATGGCGTAACCAACAGCGATAAGAGCCAGAGCAATGCCGCATGTTTCTGTGAGGGGAGGACTTTAAGTTGAGACCAAAGTCTTTTCACCCCTGTACTGAAAGAGCTTGGCAGATTTAGCAGTCTGTTGCTCTAGGGATCGGTGGCTACAACAAATGGTAGTCTAGATGGCAGCTGGAAGTCTAAATTGCAGTTTCTCTGATGAAGGAGGAGGGCTGTCCCATTTTTCCCCCTACCTCTCCAACCCCAGCCTGCTGAATCTAGCTTACTACTCTCTATTGGTAGGCCCGAGACTTTCCTTACAGAGTGGCGCATTTCCTTCTCCCACGTTTCCTCAACTCTTATTTGTCTTAACATAGAGCCTAGGGGGGGTTGTCGGTTTTCCGAGTTGTTAGTCAAAGACTTCTCAGAAAGACAGCCATAATTCCATTCTTCGAACACCCTACCTCCTTCCTGAGTACTGGAGATCAACTTCCAACATATCTGATTATACTCCGGGTCATCTATTACATACCAAGTTCCGGGCGGGTCTGTCCCGCTTGGTGCGAGCAAGTCTTTCCATTCCTGTGGGATGGCTGCGATCAACTTCTCCAGTTTATCTTCCACTTTGTGCAAGCCCACAACTTTCTTCCGAATTACTGTTGATGAGTACCATTGGCCTTGAGTCCCGTTCCATATGTCCCGAACCCTCAAAATTCCTTTCCTTATCCAACTGTCTCCAAATTTCCCTGACTCCTTGTTGGCTCTGAAGCGTAGTCCTTCTTCGTTCAGAATGCGGGGGTTATCGAAGAGAGGTTGTGCCAGAACCTCTTGCTTCGTAACAGGTTTCATCCATTCATCTGGTCTTGTCCTCTTCCAAGCATGGATTACCCTTGCCCAGAAAGGGGAGTGAACCTTCCTGTTGACATAGGAGTCTAATTGTAAACACAACCAAACGTCTTCCTTTCTTGCCAACCCCCATTCTTCTGATAAAATATGCTCTCCCATGATGAGCCAATGCTCTTGTCCTGAGGCAGTTGAAGCTCGAACTGTCCATTGTATAAGCATGAAATAGTTATGTCCATGGGGGTCTATAATACCTAGGCCACCCTCTGACCTTGGTTGTGTGATAAGATTCCATGCAACTTTAGAGATGAAACCATCACCCTCTTCTGCTTTTGGTTTTCACAGGAACCTTGCCACGACCCTCCGGATGAATGCTATAAAGGATGTGCCTAACACGCATACCTTCCTTACGAACCACAGCAAGGAGAACAGGGATGTGTTAATTACCAAGGCTCGACAAAAAATAGACAAGTGGGTTGCTCCACCCCACGACTTGATTCTTGCTACCACTTTACTCTACAAAATCTCCTCTTGTACGTTTTGACATGAATCCAACGCAATCATTACCCCATGAAACCGCTCAGCCTCCCCTTTCTCAATCCGTTTCATGCCCCAGTGTGCGGCTAGGCTCATTCCCTGAGGGAGAAAATATACTGACTTACGTCAGTTTACAGCTGCCTCAGAGAATCATGAGTATTCATCCAACAGATTCTTCAGGCCTTCCAGTGCTCCCGGTGAGTTGTCGCAGACCGCAAAGAGGTCGTCTGCCAGCGCCTTTGCTTTACATTCCTTGTTCCCTAGGGCTAAATCTTTGATCTTTGGTCGATGCCGGATGTTACACATCAATACCTCCAGCTGCAATACAAACACTAGTGGCGCCAATGGGCAGCTCTGTCGTAGCGAGCGAGTTAGGTGAAACTGATTACATAGGAAGCCATTCACCATTACCGCCACTGTGGAGTGCGTGTACAATACCACTATCCATCTACAAAAGATTTCCCCAAATCCCATTTTTCTGAGAGTAGTGAGCATAAAACTCCAGTTAACGCAATCATACGCTTTTTTCAAATCCAACAACAGGACTGCTTGTGATCTTTGTTCTTTCTCAATAATCTTTAGTGTTTCTATCGCAGTTACGATATTATCAAAAATTGATCTGCCCTGAACAAAGGCACTTTGCTAATCTACGGGTCAGGGTTTTGGCTAAGATTTTATACGAGACATTCAGTCTTGAGATTGGGCGCCAGTTCCTAACCTCGTCCCTATCCCCCTTCTTATATAGCAAAGTAATAACGCCATGGCACATGGTATCTGAAAGTTGACCCCCTATCAATACGCCATTATAGATTTCCAGGATGGATGATCTAATTCCCGAACTAAACAGTTCGAAAAACTTTACTGTTATCCCATCCGATCCAGGAGGTTTTCCTCTAGCCATGTGCTTAATTGCCTGATCGATTTCAGCCTCCGATATTGGTCTGTCCAGATCAAGACGTCCAACCGCAGGGAGTCTCACATCCACCAAATCCCAAAGATCCGACTGTTGAGATTGCCCTTCTTCGATTTCTGCAGCATTTCTCCTAGAAGTAAGAATATAACAGTAGTATGACTCAGCATACAAACACATGCATTGTGATGTCATTGTCAGCGGCGCCTGTGAGTTGAAGGGGTGCCTCAACGATTTCATCTCTTTTTGATAGAAGCTAGGTAGCAAACGTTGAAAAGTTTGTTTAGTTATTCTGTCACCCACTTCTATACCTTTGGTCTGCAATATTTCCTTCCACCGGTCTGACTTCGCTACTTGAATGTCGTCCCACTTCTGGATCCTCGCTGCTCTTTCCATCCCCCACCAATGTGCTTCCACTTATCTGGGGGGAAGCTCCGATATTTTTCATTCCATTTCGTCCACTTGCTTTTTGACCGCGGCTTCTTCCTTATAGTCCTGTAAGGCGACAATCCTGGAGAATACACTTAAAATTCTTGAGACAAACATGATGCAAGCATCCCACCAGCTCACTTATGAGATAAACTGGTGTTTCTTTTGTTCCCATTTCGCCAGCTGTTCTTTCACCCATTTCCTCACACCCGGCTCTCGAATGGTTGCAATATTCAACTTGAATATCCCCCTACCTCTCTCTGGACTGTCTCCCCACAACAGTTGCAGGATGACCAGGTTGTTATCTGACATAGGGTGTGAACATATCAAGACTTTCACAATATTATTCCAAATGTTATGATTCGTAAGGAAGCAGTCCAGTTTTCGGGCAGCTACTCTTCTCCCCGCACTTAGTTGGGATGAGAACCAGGTTTGGCCAGCTACCGTAGGATTAACCACTCTATACACATCCAAGAGCTGTAGCTCAACCACTAACTCCATCAATACATCCACATCTCTCACCACCTGAGCAGTGCAAAACAGAGGGTTGATGTCATCCAGTGCCACGTTCCAATCGCCTGACAGTATAACATCATCTACTTCAGGGAGGAAATCAATCAGATTTTTCAAAAAAGTGATTCTCTCGGCCCGCTCCGCTGGTGCGTAGATAGATGTTACCGCCCATAATTTACCTCATGTGTCAAATACAATCCATGCCCATCTGCCGTTATGGTCAAAGTCGTAGTCTACTATAGCAGCATCCAGGTTTCTGTGTACTAAGATGTCCACCCCGCCTCTAGATTCCATCGCTGGTGCCCGCGACTGAGGGTCGTCCCACCACGCTCCTAGATCAGCTATCTTTTCTTCATCTAATTTTGTCTCTTAAACACAACAAATATGGATATTCTCACTATGTATCCAGGATTTCAGCCTGTGGCGCTTACTACGATCACTCGTATCCCCTAACCCTCTTACGTTCCAAATAACAATCCTAATGGGCGGCATGGTGTCCAAAAGTTGCCGTCACAGATTGGATACGGATTGAGGGGAGTGGGGGAGCGCTCTGACTCGGGGCCAAATTCCTGTCTGCAGTGGCGGTTCCTGTGTCCCATTTGGACGTCAGGTACGACTTAATGAACCGCGAGGATAAGGCCCGCATTCTTGGAATTTTCGAATTTAACTTCCCTAGTTCCATAACACTGACCTCTCCTAGAATTCTAAGATGAGCTAAATCTGGATGATCCGACTGAGCTAGCCATTCCAAAGGAAATAAGCACATGCCTCGCTCTATCAGCAGAGTCAACTCTTGCTGTGACATGCGCGCGTCAAAAATTGGGGTGAACAACTTTACCTTTAGAGGTGGTTTATCGATAAAAAACCTGGGAGTGGGAATGTCCGGAATCATTCTTACCGCTATTTCGCTTCCATACAATCTTCTGGTAATATTCACCATGTCTCGAGGCATAGGCGGACCTGGAATTGGTTGAGATGGGAGTACTGACTCATGTGCCGAGATTGTCCATGCCAGGGCGAACATGCCCTCCTGTGTAGCAGTGAGGAGGAGCGGAAGTAAATACTTGTCCCATTCCTTATCTGAGCCTGTGGCTTGGCGCCTGTTATGCTTGAGAAAGCTCAGTGCCTTTGCCGCAGAGTCGATTGCCCCTTTACTTGATTCCCGGATATCTTCCTCAATTGATGGACTAGACGGCTCCGCATGCACTTCGTCTTGAATACGGAGTTCCTTCATATCCATACTTAACCTTCTTCTCTGCTTCGAAGGTGTGAGATCCCCTCTTGATGAAGTAGCTTCGTTCTTCGATGATTCCGATACCATACGTCTACCCCCACCCTTAAACTGGCTTCTATCCTCCGAGTGGGCCTTCCCTCTCCCCTGGCCGGATGCTGACTCCATTCTCGTCTTCTCGGTTAGGATCTCCTCTTCCCTCGTCCCTGGATTGGGGGAGAAAACGAGATTTAAGAAATTTCGTTCTCCATTCTGGGGTCTGCCTTCTCCCTCTTGGGCCTGGCTAGAGCTTCCTTCACTCTGTCCTCGCCTCCAATCCGTGGGACCGAGCTTCCCGAAATATGTAGGTTGTTTGCTCCTTCTCTCACCAGAGTTCTTCGAGGGAGTTTTTTCCCCGCCGCTCTCCGGAGATCCTTGCCGTCATCCCCTGACTCGGGATGATGGCGAACCACCCCTATTTGATGCCACTGATGAGGGGGCCTTGCTTCCTGAGTTACTGCTGTTGTGTTTACTCGCGTCGATGCTTGAACTTGCCTGGCTTGGGGCAGGACTAGGCGACCTTCTTCTGCCCGTACGCGTGCATTGCTCTTCCGAGTGGAAGTACTTCCTGCATTTACTGCACCAAGAAGATAATGCGTTTGCCACTTGTAGTTCGATGACTTGCCCCTGAAACGTCATGAACTCCAATGTCTCCTTCAGTCTGGCGATACTCTCAATGGCTATGTCCATTCGAACGTTAATTAGACGAGGAGTACTCGCATTCTTCTCCGGTGGATAGACTTTTATCACCGGTCCAATTGATGCCGCCGCAGCTGATTCCAGGTAGCAAAAAGCATCGATAGGGACATCCACAACACGGATCCAAAAATAGGTTTTCTCCAACTCCTTCTTGGCTTCTTGAATTTCAACTTTAGTTAACCATGGCTTGAAAGCTATGTTGTACCAGCGTCTCTTCAACGCCACCCGAAAGGATCCCTCCTCTTTCATCCAATCCGCCACTCGTTTATCCTTCGCCACGTAAGATAGAACGTTGCTTGATTCAATGCAAACTCTGCCTCTGGTGATGGCCGGGTCAAATCTCTGTTCGTTCATCCAAATATCCTCAAATGCTCGTATAACATCCTCTTTCAGCTTCTTTGGAAGATTCTTAGAGCCTTCTAAGAAGATAACCGTGACCGTTCGTTCTTTCAACCATTTGACCTTGATTTCATCCAAGGAACGGTTGAGAACGAACCTAGCCTTTGTTCCTTCCTCCCTCAATTCGCCTATATCCCACCCCGACCGGAGGATCCCGGCATCATAGCACTTTGCCAACATCTCCCGTATCCGGTCTTCTTCAGGCCAGTAATTCGTATGCGCTTGCGGTGGAGACCTATTCCCGTTGCAGTCATCGTCTTCGAGCACCGTTTGAGGTCGCGGTTGGCCCGGCGTAGTCGTCTCCTCCGCTCCTACCATCCCGACGTCATTCGCGAGAGGTTGGACTTGTCCTCCCGGCTGGACGCCCTTCGGGTCGCCTGAATCGTCAATTTCCATGGTCAATTATCAATTTGTGGCTGTATTGCTCAAGTTCTCGATTGCCTAAACTGATTAAACTCGCGATATGCGTGAAACAATGGTACCGTCCAGTAGTTTCCTACAAGACAACGAATCTCTCCCACAGACGCTTATGCAGGGCTAGCCTAACTTTGCTACGAAGGACAGACATAACTGATCTTCGAGCATACGCAAACCTGAAGAGCAACAGCGATGGCTGCTTTCCGGCGGCTAGACCGGCTGAAGCCGGTGGCGGCGGGAACGAGCGCTGTTTTTGCGCCGCGAACCAGCGCCCCCCAGGATATATAGAGAGAGCACCCTGTCACCCATTTTCCGCATTTTTTGGCAATAACTTTTTTTTTTTTTTTTTTTTTTTAAAGGACGATGGCCTTGAGGTATTATCATCGGACTAACCAGCCCGGTAAATTCAATCGTGTGTCTAATCTGACAACGGTGGCCTTTTCAGCCCAGGGTGGCCTGATAGCCTTCAGGGATCCCCCACTGGGGGGCACCGGCCAGGGGACAGCTGGTAGCAGAGGGACCGAGCATCATCTGAGTGGCCAGTCGCTGTGCCTCCCTGAGTACCCCTCCCCCTATGAACATCAGCAGAGACTGCTTTTTAATGCCAATTGGGGGGACCAACGGGCTATCTCTAAGTGGTGGGCGTCAAGCATGCCCAGGAAGGTACATGAGGCGAATGGGGATTGAACCCAAGAGTCAAGACCTCCTGAATGCCACTTGCGTGCCTTACCAACTGAGCTAGGCCGCTGGATCGGCAATAACTACTGAAGGCACTTGGAGGGGTGATCTCAAGGAAGGGTAGTTTCAAGGGCTCTGTGGGTGGGCCAAACGAGTAGTGCAAATCCGCTATAGACCCCGATGAACCTGGTATAGGATAGAAGTCGTAAAAGAATGATGAGAGGGGAGTACAGGCTCTTGTGGATATGGAATAGACCCTTGTGGATTCCGGCCTGGAATGGAATAGACCCCTGGTGATAAGGAACAGACCCCTGTGGACCTGGAATAGGAGTGGGATCGGACATCGTTTGTGGTGAGGTTGTCACACAAAATTTGGAACGCAACACCTCAGCAACCGAGGAACTTCGTGGAGTAAAGAACGGAGTCGGATACGAATAGGGGAGCTTACCAGAAACTGACAGGAAAATTAAGGAATTGAGAAAGAGGAGAAGTTCAAGATAAAAGGACATGACATTGTGTTCCGATCAGATCTATAAGGAGTCATTGACGAGCGTCGGATAAGGTGACGATCTCGGTGGGATCAGATCGGAGAGGGGCAGAGGAAGAGCGATCAGGCTGACAAAGCACATCAAGAAAGAAGATCGAAGGAGAAGGAACTAAGAAGGGCAAGAGGAAGAAGAAGGAGAACAGGAAGAGCGCGGCGAGAGAGAGACGAAGTGAGGGTGTACGCTGATGTCACATCATATGAGATAAGATCAGATGAGATGGGATCTCATCAGATCAGATTAGATTGAAATCGGATCAAAGGACAGAGGAGCAGATCGCATAGCCGAATCAGCTCCCGGTCCTAACGTCGCGAAGTCGGATTTGAGCAGATAAGAATCATCAGATCGATATCAGAACCTGATTCAATTAGAGTAGATCGGCAAAGGACAATAGCAGATTTCAGATCAAGGTTTGTCATATCTAGCAGGCCGGCTATTAAGAAGAAGTGCCAGCTGGCAGTGAGCAGTCCATCCACCAATCATAATGGAGGGTTATCTTCAACACTTGAGGTCTCTGCGGATGCAGATGAACGGTAAGGGCCATGTTCCACTACTCACCGCATGTACATAAGACAAAAATCAAATATATGGCGGTGTATCTTCCCATGTTCTAGCGCAAAGTTCATTCGCATTTTACTTATTCGGTGAGTAGTAAAGCGACGCCCTAAGAGGGGACCAGCCAAGCGGTAATTGACGTGTTCCCTTGAGCCACAGCGTCCTTATTGCCCCTGGCCTTCCTGTTTAGGATATCGTCGACAAAACCGATCCAGTCTGATGCCCCTGTCTTTCCTGTTTGGGATAGGATATCGTCGACAAAACCGACCCCGGGCCATGAAAATGGGCGGTAAGAGAGCATCAATTAAGCCCAATTGACGCGTTTCCCGGAGGTGCAGCATCCTTTTCCCCGTTTCTTTCCTGTTCACGTAAACGACAAAACCTACTCTCCTTCTGGAATCGTAGAAAAGCACCACGGGATGATGCCACTCTCACAAACCGTTAATCGGCCGGCAGGCACCTTGAGGAGATACTCACACTCAGTGAGTGGGGCTTTGGTGCATGCATCTGGCCGGAATTCCGCAATGACATGGATGTATCTGACGACGATTACGTCCGTAGCTGATTGAGAAAAGTCCTAGTGTGAGTACGCTCTGAGAGCGGAGTTAAGTGGTCCGGCAGTGCCGTGCATGATATCCTGTTTTTTTTTTTTTTTTTTCCCCCCCCCTCCTCCTATGTCCAGTAGGTGTAATCGAGTAAGCGAGAGATGAGATGGTGTTATGTTCTGTCCTGTCCTGTCCTTGTTAGCGAGGGAAAAAACCAAAAAAAAGATGTCCTGTCCTGTTGAGTGAAGTCAAACGGTCAAAATTAGTGACGGTCAAACGGTCAAAGCTACCGTCTTCACCCAAATAGAACATACTCCCGGTCATTCTCGCTGTATCTAGAACGAAATTTGCCCAACATACAGCTATAACGACCGGGAGTAGGTTCTATGAGGGTGAAGACGGTGGGCAGGACCGTGGAGATGAGATGCCCCCCCTCTTGCACAATCATGTCCAAACGGTCAAAGTTACTGACGGTTAAACGGTCAAACTTAGTGACGGCCAAACTGTCAAAGGTAGTGACGGTTAAACGGTCAAAGTTACTGACGGTCAAACGGTCAAACTTAGTGACGGTCAAACGGTCAAACTTAGTGACGGCTAAACGGTCAAACTTAGTGACGGCCAAACGGTCAAAGTTAGTGACGGTCAAAGTTAGTGACGGTTAAACGGTCAAACTTAGTGACGGCCAAACGGTCAAAGTTAGTGACGGTCAAACGGTCAAAGTTAGGCAGGAGGACCGTAAGATGAGTCGTCTTGTTGTGTGACATCAAAGGTTGGAAGTCAGTGACGAGAAGAGCGGTCAAAGTTAGTGACGGTCAAACGGTCAATGCTCGGCAGGACGGTGAGATGGAGAAAAAAAAAAGAAGAAAAAAAAAAAGATGCCCTGTTGTGTAGCACCAAACGGTCAAAGTTAGTGACGGTCAACCGGTCGAATGTGCTGAGGGTCAAATGGGCGATTTAGTGACGGCACCAACCGGCCTAGCGCAGTTGCTATACCCCTTAACCGTTGAAATACAGACCCGTGTTAAGACTCCACTGGAAGCAGATGAGCGAAATACTACAATTTCTTTAATTAAATTTTAAGAAAAAAAAAGAAAGGGCGAGTTTAGTGATGGTCAAACTATCGAACTTAGTGACGAAACGCTCAAAGTTTGGTTGGAACGAGATTTTTTTTTTTTTTTTGGGTTGGACCGAGAGATGAGATGCCCTGTTGAGTGACACAAAATAGTCAAAGTTGTTGACTGTGGAAGGCCCTCGTTCCAGTACAGAGCATTTAACAATGTACCTGGAACTGGTAATGGGTCCCGATACATTCAAAATGGTCACTCCGTTGGAATGTATCTTGGGCGTGAGACAGTCCAGATACGTGTCGAAGAGTGAATAGTGACGCCAGGCCCAAACTAAGTCGGAACCGTTAGATGAGATGTAGTTCAGTTTTGTTAGGTCAAACGGCGGTAAACGGTTAGCATCCGGCTTCACCCGAATAGAACGCCCGGCGATGATCGCTGTATCTAGACTGAATGTTGCACTAAATACAGCTAGAATGACCGTGCGCTGTGTTAGCACGAAGATGGTTCCGACAATCTTATCCACCAATCCTTTGGTTTCGGTTTTCTCGTGGATAGGATCAGCCGCAAAAAAAAAAAAAAGGCGAAAAGAAAGGGTCAGCATATGATCAAATCGATGTATCTAGACTGGATGTCGTCATGGACAAGGTCAATAGAATTGAATAAATACATTGCATGTCGTTGTGGAGGATAAGGTCAGTAGTTTATCACAAATCGTTATGGATACGGTCGTCAGTTTTTCAAATCTTGTCCTCGATAAGGTCTTTTTTTTTTTTTTGAAGTCGCAGTTTGTATTATCGAAAATTGGAGAACTGAGGCCGGGAGTCCCTCAACATCTCAACCCGGAATTCCTGGGGCCAATACCCAGATAAGGTCTTCGTTTTTCGTTTTTTCTTTTTTTTATGGAATGTATCTACCATGTCGTGCATAGCTCAGTGGTAGTCGTTTATATGGGGGAAGAAGCACGGTAATGGAATCTCGCTCCCCGGTTAATAGGAATTGCTAAAACTGGTAGTCGTTGCTCTTCTTCTTTTTCTCAAATTGTTTTTTTTTTTTCTTTTTGTTTTTCCCTTTCTTCTGCGTGTCTTTTTTAATTTTTTTTTAGATGGCACAGCTTATGAAGATAAGGCTGCAAGGAAAAGGAAAAAAAAGAAAAAAAAAAAGGGTAAGGATAAGGCGGCGGAATTTAGCTCAAAGCAACGAGAAGAAGAGGAAATTGATGATCGTTTTTCTTCTTCTTCGACGTTGTCGTCGTCGTCGGCGGAGTGTGCCTTCTTCTTCTCTCTCTCTCTCTCTCTCTCTCTCTCTCTCTCTCTCTCTCTCTCTCTCTCTCTCTCTCTCTCTGTTTTGTGGTTTGGACCATTTCTCGATTTAAGCGTGTCATTCTTGCGCAGGGCCCATGCTAATCTTCTCTATATCGTTTTTTTTTGTTTTTTTGTTTTTTTCTCCGGGGGTGGCACAGATTATGAAGATAAGGCGGCGGAAATCAGCGCAAGGCAACGAGAGGAGGAAACGACAATTCGCTCGGCAGAAACCGAGCTGGAAAAGTGTACGAAATGCAATTGCCTCCTGTATTTTATAAAATCAAAATTCCCCCCCCCCCTTTTTTTTTTTTTTTTTCTTTTCGTGTTTGCTCACGAGGGCGCGTATGCGGTGGGTCACATCACGACTTTCTTTCTTTTCCTTTTTTTTTTTTTTTTTAATCAGTAACTAAAGTGCCGTGTAAATTCGTGTGGAAAGAGAAAAATCGTCAGTAAAACAAGAAAGAGTTTAAAAGACTACCGATTTTGCCGTATGAACGTGGTCCTGGCCAAAGCTTAGAGATTCGTGGATGTATTTGGCCTCAATCACGGCAGTAGACGGATGTATCTGACCGGGATTACCGCCAGAGCTAAGGTAAAGAAGTCCCAGTGTGACTATGCCCTCATAAAGGGCCTCGCCACACGGCACACGAAACTAAAACGAAACGAGTGCATCTGCCCACGAAAGGTGGCCAAATACACTCGTTACTATTTATAGCAAATCGGTGAACCTGGCCATTTTCTGACGGAAGATGCACTCGTTTCGTTTTTCGTTTCGTGTGCCGTGCGGCGACGCCCAAAGATCTCGCCATTTGTTCGCGACGGACTTCCTCAGGAATTTAATTTTTCCCAAAACAACAACAACAAAAAAAAAACAAAAAAAAAACCAGAAACAAGAAGAAGACGAAGACTCTGCTGTTATTCGGTTGGGGGTGAGGGACAACGAAAATGGAGGCGCAGCTAGCTACTGCAAAATGCTCCGTCTTTGCGTTAGTGGGACCACCAGTGGTGGTCCCACCCCATTCTTGACCACCATGGTTAAGGGGGGGAGGGGGGGCAAGATGCATCCCCTCTGACTGATGGCTGGAGGGAGACAACAAAAAAGCTATGTTCCCAGGGGTTCCCTGTGTAAGTAAGCCTTAGGAGTAGTGGCAGGTAGGTAGGTAGGTAGTGAAGGTGAATTGAAACGAATTTGAAAGATGATGATGAAAGATTGGAGAGAAGAATATAGTATAGTGTAGCTTTTAGAAGCAAAAGAAAAAAGGGAGGGGGAAAATAGAAGAAGAAGAAGAAGAAGAAGAAGAAGAAGAAAGAGAAGAAGAAGAAGAGGGAAAAAAAAAAAAAAGAACGAAGAAGAAGAAGAAGAAGAAGAAATGTTAAGGTGAAGGGGTAATTGCAGAAATAGCGCGTTGTAGAAATTACCCAGCGGAAAATTTAATGTCGTCGGGGTCCGAAAGATATAATTTTGCAACGAAAATGGGATCCTGCCGGCAGATATTTTTGCTGTGAAACAACCGGGGACCTGGAAAGCTGCAACGAAAGATGTATTTTTATGATGAAAAAAAAAGGATGTATTTTTGCGTAGAAACTTGGGGCCGGGCACTACTTTTGCTGTGAAACTACCCCGAACGGGCGAGAGCTATTTTTGAAACGAGGGGCCTAGAGGGCGTACTCAGGGCCTCACCAGACGGTACACGAAACGAGAAAAAAAACTAACTCGTTTCGTGAACTTTTCGCCGCACAGTGAAGAAACGAATTCAGTCAGAAGGAAGTCGCGAATTGTGTCAGATTCACAATTCGTGAGGCTCCGCACGTGCCCCCTTCGGTGCCCGCCTGCAAAGCGCGAAAAGTCGTAGGTCCTCCCGAGGAGCTGCGAATCCTTGCGAGTGCAGCAAGTCGGTCCAAGGCTGCAGCACGTACGTCCAAGGGATGTGGGTCCAAAAAAAAATTAGCATTTGCGAAAGTCAGTGCCCTCAACACTCGTCAGGGCGTATCCGCGAGTGATTTCGCGTTGCCATGGGGCGGTGGTGCAAAAAACGAAACGAAACGGTGATTTTCAGCCCCGCGAGGCCTCGCGAGTTTCAAGGTCGTTTCGTTTCGTTTTTTGCACCGTCCGGCGAGCCCCTCAGGCTAGGGAAGAGTTTTCCTGCCTCGTGATTTTTTTTTTCCCTTTTTTTTTTTTTGGTTGTACAAGTTGGTTCGTTTGGAGGTAGAACTGTCTTTCGTCAATTTCGAGGGGCCCGGGCAGAAGCATGGTAGTCCGCTGACTGTATATTATTAAGTAATTTAAGTTGTTATTATTACGTCATGCGGATTTTGAATTGACAGTGAGACTTGAGAAGAGTCATTGCTTGGAGAGAACTCGTGAGCTGGTGAACGAGCGAGGGGACATTGCCATAGCTGTACTGGAGGCCAAGAAGAGTTGTGACGCTTTGGATAATGATTGCAGCTCCTTAACTGAGGTAGGTAGTATTATTCCCCCTGCAACAACCCCCCCCCCCCCCCCCCC
>BFEA01000413.1:463352-477246 GCA_003427395.1 Chara braunii | reverse complement strand
GGTGTGTATGGGGGTGTTGGGGGGGGCTATGGGGGTGTGGATGGGGTTATTTCGGGTTCTGGACCGATCACCGACCGGTAGGCGCCGTTGGCGCCTACCGTCGGCTGGTCGGTAGCCGACGGGTCTTGGGCCGCCTACCGTCGGCGTGACTACCCTGGCGGCTAGGATCGGGCTCGTACTAGCGAGCTATTCTCTCTTTTCGTGGTTGGGTATGTCTTGACGGTTTTGTTGATTATATACGGCCTAATTCTTTGCCCTGCTGTAGAGCATGGGCTGTTTGGATGTTTACGGGTGGCCACAAGTTCTTTTTGCGAGGAATGTTTTTTTTGGGCTGACGTGGAAGGCTTTCCTAGTTTTTGGCACCCTTAGCAGGGGGGGGCGGTGCGTTCTTGCTGGAGGTATTCTGTCTTAGGTAAGTTGTCTCTTACCTTCGTCCTCCTTTGAGATGAATGTCGGGAATGCTGATGTTATATTTGTTTGTTTTTGGTAAACGAGTTTTTGGTTTTGCGGGCCAATGGGGAAGACTCTCCAAGTTTTTTCGGACCTTTGAGGGGGTCGGGTCGGTGCCTTCTTGCTGGAGTAGTCTTCTGTCTCTGGTACGTTGCCTTCTCTCCCCCATTCATGGACTTTGAAATATTTATGTATACATATATATGTGCAAGTGTGCCGCTTTGGCGGCAGACGGGTGTGGGCACTTGGCGCCGAACCACACAAACGTGGCCAACCTTGCATTTTTTTACTATTTTTATTATTTTGGCCATCTCTCACCGTTTTGTTTTATGGATGGCTTGTGATGATTTGTGGAGGGAATGAGAGAGAGAATCTGGGGTCTTTTAAAACAACACACACACACACACACACACACACACACACACACACACACACACACACACACACACACACACATGCAAGGAATATGAGAGTGAACGATATACAGAAAACCAAGTTGCGAAATCACACAGATGTCCAGATAGTCGTATCCAAGCAGAGGGTACAAAGTGCACCGAGAAACCATCCATATAGAGCAATACAATGAAGTAATGAGCCAATGTCCAAGCCCGTAGGCCACACCAACAGAGTATCCAAATTCGCTCCTCTGCGTCCGGCGCCCAACGCCCAACCTACTCTGCCCGACTATCCTACCCAGGTCTGGTTCACGCAACAGGCTCACTTCGACTCTCGAAGACCAATGTACATGGCTGTCAACTCCATAGCCGACCTCTCTTCATGCACCAGGTACGTATCTCGTCACCCTCAATCAGACCTTGATTACCCCACACAGTGCCTCCTTCTCTGAAGACCACCAGATCACCCGCTATACCCCCTGGCGCCCAGCAGCCCGGCTATGGCTGCCTGCGCCCCGCTGCCCTGCAGCGCCCCACTTCTCCTCTGCGCGCCCGTCAGCGCCTTTGGCAGCAGCGCAGCATCAAGCGAGAGTGCAGCAGCACTTCCGCATGGCCAGCACTGGCCAGAATGGCTGGCCTGGGCTGCCTCACTCCTTTTGTGGAAGTGGCAGCCTCCTGGATGCTGCGTGTGGCCTGGCTGGAAGCTTCCAGTAGCTTCCGGTGGGGTCCCAGACCCTGCGCCCAGGCCCGAGACTACAGTTGAGGGCCTGGGCCCCTTTGGAGTTAGGCACGGCCTGAGTCTCTGGACTTGGGCTGTTTGCTGCATCTGTGCAGGGCTCCCTGGCAGGTGCGTCGGCACTACTGCTTTTGCAAAGGACGAAGGCCTGCTTCCCAATGTATCCGCCCTGCTTTGTATACGTGTGCCCAGGCGTAACTGTCAAGGCCTGGGCCAACTGTACGACGCAGCAATGTGAGGCTCACGCGTCAGCCCAACTGGCGTGCTGCGAGAGCCTGAATACCCACATATGGAAATGTCGAATTTTGCCTTTGACGAATATTCAGGCCCGCCTTCACTTAGGGCGGGCACTTGGCTTGCTGGGGGCCTTAGCCCAGAACAATGTGATGTCTGATAGGGGCCCTTGAGGGCTTGTTCCTCACACACACACACACACAATCAGTTTTATGTCTTTCAGTCTTTTTCCTGTTTTCTGTCCTCCGGGCTCCTCCCTCTGATTTTTTCCAAAGTATTTTTCTGTGTGCCCAACTGAACGCCCTTAAGTAGTGCCAAACAGTCGGTGGTTCCTCGTTTGAAGTGCCTACTGCACTCTTAGGGGGGCCACTCGGTTCGGGATGTCTGTGTTGCCAGTGGGTGATGACGGATGCTCGTCGGAGTGTCCCCCTGGCTTAGTGGGCGGTGGGAACCAACAGTCTACGGGGTTCAATCGTGATGTGAGTAGGTCATGTGCTGCTTTGCTCCGTGTTGGATGTGTGGACGGCTTCGTATGTGCTCTGCCGCTGCCCTGCTGCCTGTCCCGCTTGCTTCGCATGTGGTTCTTTGCAGGTTGATGTGTTCGCTGTGTGGTGTGGCTGTGTTGTTGGTGTTGCCTTGAGCTTCGCTGCTCCGCTGCCTTGCTTCCATTCTACTGGTCGTGCCTTCCGTATTTGCTGCTTGCGGGCCCTGTTGGATGGTTGCCTTGATGCTGATGCCTTGTGCTTCGCTCCACGGTTGCTGAACCGCTGATCCGCTCGCCCTGTCGTCCCTTGCAGTGTGGTTGCCTTGATAACTTTGTGTTGCCTTGTGCTTCACTACACGGTTGCCGCACTGCATGTCCTGTGAAAGTCGGAGGCGCCGCGCTGCATGTCTTGTATACTCGTTTAAACCGCTAGTACACGGCCCCAGCCTTGCAGAAAGTCTTTGTCGCCACAAGCAAAACTCGGAGGCGCCGCGTGGTCAGGCCCGCTGTTGAAAATAAAAATTGGCGGCCTCGGAAGTGGTGCGGGTTTCGTGCTGATGCCCACAGGCCGATATGTGGTGTACTGGTGCGTTAGGACATAGTTTCACCCAGGGTAAAAATAGACGAACTCCCAAAGATGTGTTCCAGTGCTTTCCAGTTGGTGCAGCTTTGAGCATATGACGAACATCACCCCATCATAGTACATGCTTAACAACGGCTGTATATCATTCGCACAAAGTATCATAATGGCACAGGAACAACAAACAACCACGCAAAGGGTTAATCACAGACTGTTTCGTCACTTGCACCGACTCCTCTGGAGGCTGAACCTTTGACAGTCTGCAGAATTGCAGAATCCCCCTGTTGATGTTGTCATTCATGATCTCCTGAGAGCGCTGTTGTAAGTAGACGGCCAGCAGGTGAAATGACAAGCATCAAAGGCAAGGGTGATGCAACAAGGCACTGGACGGCAATCGACAGCAAGGCTCATTGGCCAAGGGCACAGGAGAGGTGGGTGGGAAGCCGAACAACAAGGAAAGCAGCAGGGTGTCACTATGACTCGGAGCAGTGGCCAACAAGGCAGCAAGCCGGCAAGTCAGCGTTAGGCATCAAGGCAGCAACCCTCAGGCAGGTAGGCAGCAAGGCAACCAAGTGACAAGCCAAGGAGCATTGTGACCCAATCAGCAGCGGGCAACAAGGCAGCAAGGCAAGAAGGCCATGGGGCAACAAGGCAGCAAGAAGACAGTGGGGCAACAAGGCAGTAGGCCAACAACGCAGCAAGCCAGTGAGGCAACAAGGCAGCGAGTCAACAAAAAGCGAGGCAACAAGGCTGCAGGGCACAAGAAAGAGATGAGCAGTGGCCAACAAGGCAACAAGGCGGCAGGGCACAAGAAAGAGATGAGCAGTGGCCAACAAGGCAGCAAGGCAGCGAGGCAGCAAGTCAGCGTCAGGCAGCAAGGCAGCAACCCCTAGGCAGCAAGGCAACCAAGCGACAAGCCAAGGTGCATTGTGACCCAAAACACAGCGGGCAACAAGGTACCAAGGCAAGAAGGCCGTGGGGCAACACAGGCAGCAAGGCAAGAAGACAGCGGGGCAGCAAGGCCGTAGGCCAACCAGGCAGCAAGCCAGTGAGGCACAAGGTAGCAAGGCCACAAGGACAAGGGCCCCGCAACAACTTGAAGGCAGCGGGGCACAAGGAAGAGTGGTGACAAGGCAGCAAAGCACAAGGCAGGCAAGCGACAGGGCAAGCAGCAGGGTGACACGATGAGCAGAAAAGCAACAAGGCAGCAAGGAAACGCCGAGGTAAAAAGGCAGAACGGACAGGGCAGCCAAACAACGAGGGAAGCAGACTAGCAGCACGGGAAGGCAAGTTAATCAGATGGGCGGTTTGCACATCAACACTGACCGAAGCACATCATCATCTACCCACAGTCTCACACCATGAGTAGAACTCGACAGACTGCAGGTTCACACCACCATTGGAACCAGGGAGTCACTTCAACCAATGTCTGTCTTCACCCAGGGGACACATGGACATAGGCATCCTGAACACGGCAGCCCCCTAATAGTGTTGAAACTTGCAAGCACTCTAAACAAACAGGCACTGACTATTTGGCACATCTTAGGGGTTCTCACCTAGACAGAGAAGAGAAGCACAGGGAAAGACCAGAGAATGCGTAAAGTGAACAACAGAAAGAAAATATTACTTGGATAGAGGCCCCGTTAGGCCATCTCAGGCTAGTCCAGGCCCTGGCGCGTTTCAGTTTAATGCCAGGCCTCTGTTTTCATTTGGGCGCCGTCTCAGGTTACACGCCAGCGGACTCAGACCCAGGCCTAGTTTGGCACTGGTTGGGCGCCAGTTGAGGTGCCAGATTCAAGGCCACAGAGAGAGAGAGAGAGAGAGAGAGAGAGAGAGAGAGAGAGAGAGAGAGAGAGAGAGAGAGAGAGAGAATTGACAGTGGAGATGAAGGGAGGACGCAGCACTGTGGAATTGGAGTGATTTTCTTTAAAAAAGCCTGAATGCAGTGTTCCCTACCATCTTGGCCTGTATACATCATGATGCACAACTCTTTTTTCTTTTTTCTTTCCCAAAAGGGGAATGGGATCGAGATGATCATCGTGGAGCTGACCGGCCCCAGGTAATTCAAGTACTTCAATCATCTCGTTCTGTCCGGATCCGAACTCAGGTCTGCATGTCAACACGTGATGGGTGTAGAAACTGAGCTAGGCCTGTTGGTTGATGCATGAACTTTCGCTCTAAAGCAAGCAAGAAAAAACAAGCAAATCGATGAAAAGACACAGGAAAAAGAAAAATTTGAAAAAAACTTTAAAAAAGTTCAAAAAAAACTACGATTGGAAATTACATCATTCCCACAGTGAAGGGATGATTTTTTTTAGTTTATAATTATTGTTATTATTAAACAGTGGCAGTTAATCCACCAAGGTGGAGCAATCAATGCTGTGCAGGTGTCCTTCGGCCAGACGGAAGGAAGCGGGAGTGTGTCTCAATGTAACATATATTTTGACTTGTCGGTGGAATAGGAACCGGACTGACGCTCCCCAGAATAGAAGGAGCCAGGACCATAAGGCCCTGTTTAGCCTCCTGATGAGTCGGTGAAACTCCGACGAAACAGTTTGTCACAGCCCCTCGTTTGTTGTCCTCTTCTCTCTCTCTGCCTACGGTTTACCGGGCAGTTCTGTTTGTGACGATATATATATATATATAGATATAGCCCCTCGTTTGTTGTCCTCTTCTCTCTCTCTGCCTACGGTTTACCGGGCAGTTCTGTTTGTGACGATATATATATAAAAACAGTGAAGGGATGTTTTGAACTTGAATTGTTTTCAACTTTTCAGTGTTTTCACCCTCCAGCACCGAGTGGCGTGTCAGACTTTGCCAGCCGACGCGGATCGGAAAGATCAATTGGTGTGCAGCTCACTACAATTATTGCTGCCACTACCGTCTCCACCCGAATAGGATGCCCAGTAATTATACCAGTATCTGGATTGAAAGTTGTGCAAAGTACAGCATTAATGACCGGGGGTTCTATTCGGGTGCAGACGGTAGGCTACGGATACTTTATTGCCCGTGAGTCCTCAGTTTTTCCTTTTTCTCACACAACGACAAACATCCTAATCTTTTGTTGTTGTTGCTGTTGTTTGTTTTTTCAGACTTTTCCTGAAGCGAATGGCACAGTATCGATCTGTCCCAAAAAAAAAAAAAAAAAAAGTATCGATCTGATCCATTTGGATTCGATCTGATGATGGTTTACTAACAGTTACATGACTCGGAGTATACCTTTTTTTTTTTTTCAACTTTTTTTTGTTTTCCCCCCCCTCAAACATCCTCAGCTGTCTTCTTTTGTTGTTTGTTTGTTTGTTGTTTTCTTTTTCTTGAGACCCAAAGCACTGAATCGATCTGATTGGTTTGGTTCTTCGGATTCAAGCTCATGATCTGTTTACTAACAGTTACATGACTTGGTGTATAGTACTGTATACCATTCAGCCACATGGGCTGGGTCTTGCCATCCCTTTTTTTTGTTTTAACTTTAATAAGTTATATAATAACTAAAAAAAAAAAAAAGTTTAATAACTAAGCTATATTCTTCTCTCAAGTATCCCTTTTCCTTTTCTTTTTCTTTTTTTTTTCCCTTTTTTAAAGTTTTTTTTCTTTTTCTTTTCATTATTAGTAAAAGGCACCCAGGTTGTTGTAGAGTGTTACATGCACAGATATGCAATGTACATAATAACCGAGGATCTGCAATGTGATGAAAAGGACAGAATGGACAATGCAGTGCGAGTAGAATCTCAACAGACAATGTGCATTCTCATACATACAAAAGCTGCAGAATACCGTACGGAAGACTTAGATACAAAGACTGACCTAACCGGGACTGACCTCGTTCACGTAGTACCAAGCAGCGAAGCAGAATGCTAGAATACTAATAACTAGCCCAATCAATGTTTGAACTCAGACCAAACATGCATCGTACCCATCACCAGGTGCGAAGGAGCCTGGCGCTGTACACAGGAAGAAAGCGCCAGGTCCAGACATACACAGACGAAGAGGAAGGGATCAGACGAAAGGAGGGAGAGAGATGGGAATGTCGTCAACACCAAGTCTTTGTCACCAATCCCAAATAATCCCTCGTTGCCATGTCTGAAGTCCCAAAAGTCGAGTCTGGATCCAATGTCACCAAGCTCTGTCTCTCTTCTCTCGCAGTCTGCAGATGCAGTGAAGTCAGAAGTTGAGAGGGGGAGCTCTGGTGGACTGAGAAGAGGAAGAAGAAGAACTCTCTCTCTCTCACTGTTACGAGCCAGATACTAACCTGTGATGTTGGCGCTGTGCTGCAGGTACCTCGAAGACGAAGCTGGAGCAACGGCGCTGCAGGTAAGTACCTCTGGCCTCCGCCCAAGCTCTCTCTCTCTCTCTAGTACTACCTAGCTATGGCCCAGCGCTGGAGACTACAGCTACCTACTGCGCCCAGCGACTACTACTCTGCAGCGCTCCCTCCAGAGTGCTGCTCCCGAATCCTGAAGACTACAACTGCCTGACTACCTACCTGGGAAGTGCCTGGGAAGTCCCTATGTACTACCTCAGCCTGCCTCCTGACTACTGGAGGGCGAGCCAGGCCGAGGAGGCAGCTCTTGCCAATGCCGAAGTGTGCCAGGGGCTGGCATGCAGCAGCCTGCTGAGGCTGGTGTGGGAAACAGGCTAAGAATAGCCTGTTCCCGAAACCCTGGTTCGGTGCCTGAGTTTCAGGGCCGGTCATTCTGATGAACGACCGAAAATGGCCCTTGGGTTCAGGCTAAAAAGGCTGTTGCCATTTTTAGTCTGAACCGACATAGGGGCTGTAGGCCCTGAAGTTCAGGCTTTCGGGTTGAACCGACGTGGGGCCTGTAAGCCCTGGATTTCAGGCTTTCGGCCTGAAATTCAGGCTTTTGGCCTGAAGGGCGCAGGGCCTGAAAAATGGCCTGCGTGTGCAGGCGCAGCATGTAACATAGAGGCAGGGTATCAGGCGCGGGAGTACTCTCCGGGCTTCAGTCACTCGAGGTTCGGAATGACCCACTTGGCCTTCTGGACCTTCCTTGACGGAGTCCTCTGTATTTTTTTGCTTTGCTTTTCCAAACGGGTTTCATAAGACAAAGTTACCTTCAATTGAAGGCCAAATAACTCATGGAGTTTCATATAATGCAACTTTTCACGTAATTGTTTTGTTTCTGTCTGTATGACAATCAATTGTTTATGGATTTTCATTTCAAATTGTTCTCTAGACTTATGGGCTTGAAGCCCGAAGTCCTATCGCAAGTCGTGTCCCTTCCACGCCTACAGCTTGTCACTAGAGATCGGATTCTGTCCCTACAGATCGAACCTCCACCTGGATGTATTGCAGGTCCACTCTAAGCAGCTTTGTCCCCCAACCATTGAATTAGCAGATCCCTAGCCGATCCCTCCTCGGACAGGCGTAGAGAGCCTATCTCCCTCCTATTCATGTACAGTACACCCCCCCTCAATCCCCCTATCCACCACCCACGACTCAGGAGACAGGCTCAGTACAAGTCCTACCCGAGCTACACATTATCGGCGTTCTCTCTACTAGTCCCTCCAGCCCCTATACCCATCTCAAAGCCCACCCTTTTTTTGGTCCCCTGGTGGGCCCTAGGACCCTGATGACGTAGCTATGAGAGTACCCCAATGTCTATCCACTGCCTAGAGACGACCAGCCAGCCAGGTGGTCCTAATCGATGAGACCAAGCATTCACTCGCACCTGCTGCTGGTCATCAGGCAGACTCTAACTACTTGGACTACCCCAGGTAGTATTTCTACCTGTGGCAATTTCCGACCCACCCATGTGGTCTCCGCAGGTGGCCCATGTGGCCACTTTATGTGTGAGTCAACTACTCCCCTCGAGCGGTGAACTACCCATTAAGCAACCTGAACAATTCAATCCCACCTACCATAATGTTGATGTACCCCTTCCCTCCCCTCACACACTCCCCCAAGATGAGACAGCCTTACCCTCGTGGCTCGAGACACACACGAGGGGGGACCCCTCGTGGCTCTAGACACACACAAGGGGGGACCACCCTTGGACATAGTACTCTCTGTGCCACACCCTCCCTCTATGAGAACCCCCATCTGGCCGGGAAACACCAGCGTTACCCAACACCGAGATAGTAGGCCCCCCAGGGGGAGGCAGGGAGTAGTTGTCTAGGGGTCCCGGGGCCTACACAGATCATACTACCGGGTAATACCACTATGTACCAGCGAGGTTCGAGCAGGGTTCAACGGGGTTTGTCAAGGCTTCGTTATACAGTATCATGGTAAGCAGCCTTATTACGCTACGGGTTAACACTTTTCTCTTTCTTTTTCTTTTTTTCCTTTTTCTTTTTTTTTAACTAAGCTATATTTTTCTCTCAAGTATCCCTTACACTACCTACCCCCATCTACCTAGCCAGGGCTTGCCATCGTAATTAGCTCAAGGGAATTTTTATTATTATTATTATTATTACTTTTTTTTTTTTTTTTTTTTTTTTAACTTTGTAGGTGGCTAGTAGCCTAGTACAACTATCATCAGTCCACTTCCAGGACAATGTCCCTCTACCATCATGTCTTTCACGAATAGAAACCACAGTCATCATGAACGTAGGCGAGGTAACACGAGCTATCTTTCTGATCTGGTACTGTCGGTATGAGGGTGCATTGTGTTTGGGGCTGGGGCTGGGGGAAGAGAGTAGCCTGCATTGGATTCATCGCTCCTGGTCATTGATCTGTATATATATTATATCAGTTATCTACGGTCAGAAATGAAGAATCCCGGTAAGTGGGACCTTGCCCCAGATGATATGTGTATGCAGTATGAATGAACCCGAGGGGTGAGGTCCCACTAGCAAAGTGCATTAGGGTTGACACCGGAACCTGGACTTGTTTGTGGACAGGTGCAGAAAATTGCAATTTGATCTGTTTTCTTAATCTCTGTGTAAAGCATGTCCAGATTCAGGCATTTAATGCAATCCTGTTTGCTAGTGGGGCTGCACCCCAGGAGCAACTGTGTGGGCTCTTCCTTTTTTGCAATCTTTCTTCTTAAAAAAGGATAGATTCTACAATTTGGCGGAAGGCGAGCACATCATTTGCAATTTTGCACAGTCCATGCGGGACGCGGCAGCCGACGCCGCTATTGTATTTTGCTGAAAACCAAGCCCCGTGTTTTTTTGTTTTTTTTTTAACCAAGCCCTGTGTTTTATTCGAAGCTTGAAGGGGGGAAAGCCCGGCGTTTTAATGTGCCTCTGAAGCTGACCAGTAGGCAAATGAAGCTTCACTGCACTTTCATGGTCACTTCGCTTCCACCGTACGTTCAAAACAGTATACCACAAAATAATTTTCCTCATACACTGCTGCAGATGGCTAGAGTCTTTTTGTGGAGTAGAGAATCTGCCAGCCCTGTCAACACGAGACACCATTCACGTATCTGACCGGTGTTCTGCACAGGTGCATGCATTCGTCACACATGTAGCAGCAGCAGATTCCCTCAGCAGGTTATGCATGAAAAACTGAGGGTTGAGCAACAAGGAATGCATCTGTAAACAAAAATGATCAGATGCATAAATGATGATATCTCATGTAGATCTCATGGAAATGTTTGCGGCATGTGGCATAGTAAGACGTGGATGGTGGGGGTGGGGGTGGGGGAGCGGGGGGGAAAGGCGGGGGGGGAGGAAGAGGAAGGGGGGAAGAGGAGTGAAGCAGTGTCTGGAAAAAGCAGAGCGAAAAAGAAGGGGATGCCAGAGATTCTGTGGCCTCAAGATGTCCGATCCTACGGGCCAGCATGAAAAATGTGGGACCTCTTGGAATCGAGGAGACAGCAAGGGCATACTCACAGTAGGACTTTCCTGGATGTATCTGATGGGAATTACGGCCTGACCTGGATGTATGTGACCACAAATTACGTTCAGAGCTCCTTCGAAAAGTCCTACCTTCGTCACCCGAATAGAACGCCTGATCATTATTGCTGTATTTGGTGTAACTTTCATTCTAGATAAAGCTATAATGATGGGGTGTTCTATTCAGGTGAAGACGGTAGTGTGAGTATGATGATACTATGATCTGAGGCTTGGACCCCACATCATCATTGTCGGTGTTCCACTGATAAAGCTGAGAGTCCTGGCATGCCGGGATCAGAAACCGAATAACCAAATTAAAATAGGACTCTAGAGGCTGTGTTGTGGAAGCACTTTTGCTGAAGGGCTCACCTCGGCAGGCTAAAAGCCCAGCGAGCCCAGCCACAGCACCCCCAGCAGCCATCAGATACTACCCCTCTACCCGTCCCACCCTCCCCCCTCTCTTCCGCAGGACACCCCTCCGATCATACCAGCCCCGCCCCCGAACTCGCAGTATCCCTCAT
Source organism: Chara braunii (assembly GCA_003427395.1). Taxonomy (NCBI): domain Eukaryota; kingdom Viridiplantae; phylum Streptophyta; class Charophyceae; order Charales; family Characeae; genus Chara; species Chara braunii. Next base: position 466,043 of record BFEA01000413.1, on the reverse strand, counting down.
GCCCTCCCAGCTCCCCCCCCGACGCCATCCTGACCACCCCCACCTCCTCCCCCCCCGTCTTCATGGCACGCAGAGCCAGCCAGGACGCAGGAACCATCATGGCAACAGCAGTAGGATCAGAATCAGCAGGAGGACGGGAGTATGGCCCTCTAAACACATGCCCTGGACACGACGGGGTTCGCCGTCATCACCGTCAGCCGAGTCGACAGGACCCTCCCTCCACATAATCGGTTAACAGGGACCTTCACTTTTCAGCCCTGGTTACGTACCACACAGCAACATACCCGGCAATTGGCAGAAAGAAGACGCCATGGTGTCGGGCCAGGAAAGCAACGGAGACTCTGCGACAGCAGAGACAGTAGCAGCAGTGGGATCAGTTCTCGCCTCCAACAGCCAAAGGTTCCTCTGAATCAGGGGACGGAGTCTCTCTCGACTCGGGAATGACAGGCGAAACCCTAAACAGAAAAGATGGCTCAGATGGGGTATCAGCGCCTACTCCGGAAATTGAACCCTTTCACAAACACGTGGGCCTCGCTCCAGTACTCGACATTCTATTATGGATCTGGACTGTATATATTCTTTTGGACCAGATACATTTGGACAAATCCAACGCTTTGAAGGTTGAACAGTTCGGGACCAGATACATTTGGACAGATCCAAATTTAGAAATTTTGTGCAGTGGAGCGGGCGTCCCGTTCACTTCACGTAAAACCAAACTTTGCGGTGTGGTTAGCCTCACAAAAAAGTTTGCGATGTCTTTCCCACCCACTAGCCCTTTGGGCAAAATCTTGTGCCCTCTCACCCCTGGGAAAACAGCAGGGTACCATTTTCACGGAGAAAAAAAACAACAACAAATGCTGAGTGAGAGTCTGAGGTCCTAGCCTGAATTAAGCCACCTGTCGGGGGACCCTAAATTACCAAACCTATTTTTTCTGCACGCATGAATAGAACCTGTCCTCGCCAGGTCGGTACATCGAAAGCATGCCCGCAATTGCATACGGCCACAAGTTTTCAACCTAGGGAGGCTCGAACAGAGGCATTTTGAGCAGCGTGGCGCTGAGTGGTGTCCGTTCGTGAGGTATTATGCACGTACGCTCCACTGCGAACACTTTGTTTTTTTTTTCTATGTTCTCTTCACTGGCTATGTTTCCTTCCATTTCCACTGCTGCTACAGTTAGGTTCCTTTTAAGTTTCACGCCGGCAAGCCACACCGCTAACTGTCTGTCTCTTGTCCTTTGGTGGCATGTGTCATGTGCTGTCCTTTCCTGAAATGGAAACTCGCGCAGGGAGGAGTATTCAGAGTTGTCCAAGAAGCTGTGGGCGAATTTACACCAGCATAAGGTAAAAATAAAATAAAAATAAAATAAAAAAAAGGAGGAGGTTAGCTGGCCTCGATCGTGAGGGCCTCCTGTTGCTGCGTGGATTGACCAAGTGCCACGCGCATTTCGGCAACGCTACCGATAGCTAGGGGTCCCTCATCGAATCACGCCCCCGAAAATGACCAGGCGTAGACCAAGGACGATTTTGTCTCTGGGACTTGCGATAACATAAGGCGTGGCGAAGCGTGGCTCAAATTTACCAGCTTGGAATTGCTGACTAAATTTTGAGACGTCAATCCGATCGCTCAGATCTTTGCCATCTCTATCCTGTTTCAGCCCGCCGCCCCTTCGACTCCCACCCCTACCTGAAACGGTTTTCACCTCTTTGCAGTAGCAGACGCAGATCCCAGGGTTCGATCCCTAGACCTTGCCCTACCTGTGTACAGTACCCGTGTAGACCCCTAGAGTTGAACCTGTGACCTGTGTATTCGTAAACAGTTGGTAGGCTGTCATAGGTCCGTAGGTAGCAGGGGTTCGATCTGTAGACCTGTAGAATAGAAGTCTTAGTGAGTTCCAGAACTCTTAGCTGTCGCCCTTCTAGAAGGTCAGCAAGTGGGCAAGTGGGCAAGTGGGCAAGTGGTGAGTCAAGTGGTGGACTAAACTGCAGTGCAATTGCAGTACAACCTCGGTGGGTTAGCAGTGAGTCTCCACTCAGTCAGCGGTAAGGTCCAGTCAGTCCCAGTTCGGTCCAGCAAGTACCACGACGGACTGTGAGCACCATGGGCCGATGGCAAAGGGCAGACCAACGAGTTTCAGAAGTATAAATCAAGAGGCAGCGCCCAGCCATTCATTCATTCCTGCGTGAGCCATGCGGAAGCGCTGCCACAGCGACTTGTGCAAGGAGGTCTGCAGTGAGCCCGGAGCTGAAGTGGGCGAGAGAGAAGGAGCGTAGCATAGCGATAGGGTAGTTGCGGCCATAGCTGCTATCGCTAGAGTTAGTGTGTAGCGAGTGTGTGTGTGTGTGTGAGTTCAGAGAGTCGCGTGTGGGATATCCAGGGTGATCCGGTGTATGTGAACAGTGAGTTGTTTGGGCGCTGAGTCGCCATAGCCAATTGAAAGTGAACTCGTACCTGGATGCCATATCTCTGAGTTTTGAGTGGGCGCGTGTCGCCAGTTTGCTGCGATACTGTTTACGTGCATGAAAAGTGTGAATGAAAGCGAGTCTGATTGCATTGGTATCGGAGCTGGTACCTGCTATTCCACGCGTCGAGTTGTGTGTCGCAGGAGTGATGCGCCATAGCAGAGGTGGCCGCCGAGAGTCATAGTCCGCCATAGCGGACCTGAAGGTTGGAGAGGCCGCCGCGCACCTGCA
>BFEA01000413.1:435794-445847 GCA_003427395.1 Chara braunii | reverse complement strand
GATTCGCCTGTGAGCCATGCGGAAGTGCTGCCTTGGTATCTTGTGCGTGGAGGTCTGCAGGTGCCCGGAGAGGAAGTGGGCAGTGAGGAAGACAGCGGCCATAGCTGGCCAGTGAGGTAGACGACGGCGGCCATAGCTAGGAGGAGGAAGACGATGGCGGCCGTAGCTGCCCAGCTATTGGTGTAGACAGGGTGTATAGAGTGTGTGTGTTTGTGCAGTGTGGACATTCAGGGTGATCCTCGTACGTGCGTGCAGGTGAAAGTGAGGGAGAGTGAGGCTGGTGGTAGAGACAGTGTTCGGCGGCCATAGCCGCAAGAATGTACAGTTGTTCTGAACAGAGTTTAAGAGCAAGTTCGTTGTTGATTCTGAGTTGACGAGTTTGGGTTGCCATCAGTTCTCATGTATGCATGTTTGTGAATAAGTTTGAAGTCAAGCTGATTGCATTGGTATCAGAGCTGGTACCTGTTGTCCACGCCGGTGGAGCTGCAGCAGCGAGTTGGAAGAAGAAAGAAGCCGCCATAGCTGGAGCTCGGCAGAGAGAGAGAGAGAGAGGAAGGGAGAGAAGGGGGGACGGCAGCCATAGCTGTCAAGCTCGGGAAAGGAGACGACCAGCAAGAAGAAAGAGATAGACGCAGAGAGAAGGAAGAAGAAAGTGACAAAGAGGGAGACGAAGTCAGCCATAGCCGAGGTGAAGAAGACGAAGGTTTTGACAAAGAAGGAGGTCTGCCATAGCCGGGAGGTTGCAAGGTTGACCAGGGGAGTTGACCAACGTTGACCAATATTTGACCAAGGGCGTTCACCAGGCGTTGACCAGGAGTATTGACCGGCAAATTGACTAAGACTGTTGACCGGAGCGTCGACCCAGCTGGAGCGAGAAGATTACCGGTACCATCCTTCCAAGCCCTGGCCTATTCCCTTACCCCGTGGATGTGCACCTTCTACATGGATGTGACTGTAGAGTTGTGAGTCCAACCCGAGTAGAGAGTACAAGCCCCCTAGAAACAAACTAACATGTACGGTCTACGTGTTGAGGCGTGGAATTGCTGTTGATTGTGCAATGTCACCATGGTGGACCTCGGGTCTGGAACTAGTACCACCCCCTACAGCAAGGAGCAAGAGGAGAGAGCTGCCGCTATCCTGTGAGAGACGAAGGAGAGAATGGAGAAGAGGGAACTGATTAAGCATGCCAAGATGCTGGCCCTGCTGGAGGAGCAAGAAGCGAAGAAGAAGCAGATGGAGGAGGAGTTGAAGAAATGGACGAAGGAACAGGAGGAGAAGATGGCAGCCATACAAGCGGAGGTGGAGAAAGAAGAAGAAGAAGAAGAAAGGAAGGTGGAAGAAGAAGTACACTGGAGAGGAGAAGAGAGGTGGAGCCAGTACGAGTAAGGAGGAAGAGATTGAAAAGACCACACAAGAATGTACCGCACATTTGGAGCTGGGAGAAGATAGGGAGGCCGAGAGAGAAGCGGCAAGGAGAGAGTTAGAAGCAAAAAGGGACCCGGTGAGGAGAAAGGCGAAAGAGGAGGAACAACAACGGGCATGGAAGTGGTGTTTGTCCCAAGAAAGAGGTAGGTGTTGGAGGCGGCGGAGCGAGCAGAAAGGGACCTGAAAACGGTGGAGACTAGGATGGGGAAGATCAGGGAAGAGACTGAGATAGCCACTAAACTCAATACCCTGACCCAGAGTGTGGAATCTTTACTAATCGCACATTGTGAGCAAACACAGTACATCCGCAGCTTAGATGTAAGGATAGATGCGATACGTGTTGGGTTTAAAGATTTCGCATGTGATATGATGAAGTACCTGGTAGAACAGGTCCACCTGGCAATTAGTAAGACGAAAGAATTTTGTACCGGCGCTATTGAAGGCGCCAAGTTAGCGGCTCCTACGGAAGAGGAGCCAGCCCCACCACGTCGTGAGAAGGTCAAAGTCTGTTTCCCCGAACCCTTCAGTGGAAAGAAGGGAGGGGATTTTGATAATTGGGAGACCAATGTGCACTCCTATCTGTATTTACAGGCAGTCACGCCTGAAGACCACGTTTTGGTGGCCTTCCAGGCCCTTCGAGATGAGGCGACCAGCTATGCTAGGTCGCTCGCCCGCGCTGCAAATTGCAAAAACGATATGGTCACCTATTCTAGACCGACACCCCTCTCTGAGTTCCTGAAATCGCTCAGGGAGCAATTCTCGGATGTGACGCGGGGACTCAAAGCCTCCGACAAGCTCCAAATGATACACACTCGCTAGTGGAAGAGTGTGCATGCGCTTAAGTCCGCTATGGACGAATTGATTGCGGTCCCTGGGCATGGAGTAATCGATGCCCAACTTCTTAACCTCTTCTATCGTGCACTCCTGAAAACATTCAAGGACGTTTCTTTGGGAAAAAAAATCAGCAGGGCATGACCTATGATACTCTCAGTTGGGAGGCAGTTGCATTTGCCGCACAAGAGTCACCAGTTACCACGTTCTGGCACAAGGATCTATCAAAGGGAAAAACTTGGAAGGGACGCACCATCTTCAGCCAAATTAAGGCCAAAGATAGCTGGATTCTGACGATGGAGGAAGATGGTGCTGATGAGGTTCCCTACTCTGACATTGAGTGGGGACTAGAGGAGGAGGACTATAGCACTAGACAGGGGAGAACCTACGTTGTTGTCGCGGTCGGAGGGAGGCCGCAAGGAGGAGGACAACGGTCCGGCGAGAATGGTCGGGCCCAAGGTGGCCGAAGACAAGGTGGTCAGGGGGTTGGCGGTAATGGTAACCGCCAAGCGGGAGGAAGGAGAGGTCCCCCGTCTAACCGTCCGCATTTTAGTCTGTCACCTCCCAGACAAGGATGGTGGCACTGTGGCACCCAGGCCGCCCCGAGGGCCGACCTTGGGAAGATCTGGGTATCGACAAGGGCGTATGGCAAAAACGCATTAATAGTTCTCAGTGCGTATTCTACGGGGACCCAGGCCACATCATAAAATTATGTCCCAAGTATAGGGACCGTGTTGCGTCTGGGGCAGCAAAAGACAGCCGTCGGTAGGGGTCGCAACTGCCCCTACCCAGGAGTATGTGGATTTGAGCGTGCGCGCGAAGTAGAGTCTCCCACTCCACGTATCTCCATGGCAGATGTTGCAGGCCGGCGTCTAGTAGGTTGTCCAGAGACTGCTTGTGTTAGGGTCTCTCTAGACGCTTCCCTCATAGGCTTAGCTGAAGAGCTGAGAGAGAGGAGGCAAGCCTGGGCCAAGATGAAGAAGGATAGTAAAGGGCAGTTAATCCTCGCAGACGTAGAGATTGTTAGAACTAGAGTAGGATCCCTGATAGACAATGGGGCGACTTGGAGTTATATCAATCGTAAAGCGCTAAAAAAGTTGAAGCTAAATCTAAACGTCCAGCGATTAGAGGAACCTGTAGTCAGCATCCTTGCAGACAATAGTAGGATGCGCATTGAAGAGTATGTTGAGGGGGTCCACGCCTAGTTTCACCTCTAGAAAGATGGGAAGGTAGTGCACTCCTTGACCCTCATAGAAGAGAGTCTCCCGTTTGATATTGTCCTAGGCACAGATTGGGGAGAGGCAGCGGGAGCCACACTTCACCTTAGAGAGCACGAGTGCAGGCTCCCTAGTGCGTTAGGCGAAGTCAAGAAGGTCCACCTGTTCCATGAGTCCGGGGTAGATAATCCCCTTGCCCATTGCTGCCTTAGCTCTCCTGCGTTCGCCAGACTTGTGCGAAAGGAGTAGTTTGAAGAGCAGGTGTTTTTAGCCTATGTTAGGCCGATTTCTGACGAGCCTAAAGAGGAAGAGAAAATCCATACTACTATCGCCCGTCTAATGGAAGAGTACAAGGACTTATCTGAAGCACCTTCAGGAGTAGTGCCCCGACCGATCCAGCACCGTATTTCTGACGAGCCTAAAGAGAAAGAGAAGATCCATCCTACTATCGCCCGTCTAATGGAAGAGTACAAGGACTTATCTGAAGCACATTCAGGAGTAGTGCCCCGACCGATCCAACACCGTACAGAGATAGAACCTGGCAATAGAACGCCTAAGGGGGCAGTCTATAGGATGTCTCCTAAGGAGTTAGAGGAGCTCCGCAGACAATTAGATGAGCTCCTAGAGAAAGGATGGATCAGGCCTAGCTCGTCACCGTTTGGCGCACTTGTTCAGTTCGTCCCAAAGAAGGAGGGAGAATTACGCATGTTTATAGACTACAGGGGACTGAACGCCATCACAATTAAGAATGCAAAGTCGTTGCCATGTATAGATGACTTGTTACATCACGTGCAGGGATGCACGTACTTCTCAAAGATAGATTTGAAATCGGGGTACCATCAGATAGAAGTGAATCCTGATGATCAGTATAAGACGGTGTTCAAGACAAGGTATGGGCATTACGAGTTCATAGTGATGTCGTTTGGACTTACTAATACACCGGTTACATTTCAGCGCTGCATGAACGACTTGTTTAGACCGTGGTTAGATAGATTCGTCGTAGTTTATTTAGACGACATCTTAGTGTTCAGCAAGACCCTCAGTATTTAAACGTCTGGAAGCTTCCCTGTGCCACACGTTTTGGCCCAGGCCCACACGTTTTTGAGGCAGGTCCGGGTACCTCCGAAGAAGTATAAATAAAGAGGCAGCGTCCAGCCATTCATTGATTCGCCTGTGAGCCATGTGGAAGTGCTGCCTTGGTATCTTGTGTGTGGATGTCTGCAGGTGCCCGGAGAGGAAGTGGGCAGTGAGGAAGACAGCGGCCATAGCTGGCCAGTGAGGTAGACGACGGCGGCCATAGCCGGCCAGCTATTGGTGTAGACAGGGTGTACAGAGTGTGTGTGTTTGTGCAGCGTGGACATTCAGGGTGATCCTCGTTCGTGCGTGCAGGTGAGAGTGAGGAAGAGTGAGGCTGGTGGTAGAGACAGTGTTCGGCGGCCATAGCCGCAAGAGTGTACAGTTATTCTGAACAGAGTTTAAGAGCAAGTTCGTTGTTGATTCAGAGTTGACGAGTTTGGGTTGCCATCAGTTCTCATGTATGCATGTGGTGAGCAAGTCTGAAGTCAAGTCTGATTACATATGTAGCATTTACTTCATTATGTTTGATCATTTATCATGACCATGAAAAATGACCCCGCATAATTTGTGAAGAGGCACGAAGGAGAGGGGGGCAGAAGGGGGGGGCATGGGCGGTAAGTGGATGGATGGAGGTAGAAGGGGGGAATGAAATGGGGAGAGGGGGTCGAATTTGTGCACGGTTGATGCCACAATGTCATGTTGACCAGTTAGTAATCGTGACTCATATATATGCCGCACCCTGTTCGTGGAAACCAATGGCTTCGCCGATCCACTGGAAGTCTGTAAGGGGTGCCCTAATGCAAGCAGCTCTGATAGAAAGAAGGGGTCCTCCTGCTTCTATTTCCTCCTTTGGGCTGATGAGTCATGACCAACCAAAACAACTGAAAGCCTCCTCCCTAATGTACAAACTGCAAGGCTCCATGCCTTGTTCTCCTGCTTCCATTTTCTCTGCAGAATCTGGAATCAAGGTCTGATTCACATCACGCTCAATGCTTTGTTGGTTGATGACAAATTGATGTTCAGCGATCTCTGTGCGTGTGTATGGATGGTACCCGTCTTTCTATCACCAACGTTGCTGCGTCCGGATTTCAAAATTTGCGTCTGGATTTCAAAATTGCTGGTTTTGAAGGTGACAGAGAGAGGGAAAGTGGACAAAGGGATGCTGGTGATGGCGTCGCCGCAAATGAAAGAAGTGAAGATTCTTCAACGAGTCGTGAAGAAGTCGATCAGGTGAGCATGTGAATGACACAAGACTGAATGACTCCCTTGCCTCCTTGAGATGAAGCGCCAAGCCTCTTATGGCTTCATGATGCATAAAACATGCATCATTGATCACAAGCAATCTACCAATCAAGCAATCAAGCAGAGGGATTGGTTCCTTGATTGGCTGGTTGGTTGATTGGTTGGTTGGTTGATTGGTTGGTTGGTTGGTTGATTCGTTGATTGAATGCTTGATTGCTTGTGATTGGATGGATCGTGGATTGATTGTTTATTTATGGCAAGCAATCAAGCAATCAAGCAATCAACCAACCAAGCAAAATCAATCAAGCAACTAATCAATCAATTGTTAGGCTGATGTAATGAAACCTGCAGATTCTCAGTGGACTGTACATTAGGCTGAGGGCGAAGCCTGGGGCTTGCCTTGGTCTGGTCGCGTCGTAGGTTAGATTCGTGATTTTGTGTTTTCTGTGTTTTGTTGTCTGTGCGGTTGCTGTGTTTTTTTTTTAACGCATTGAGGTGCGATGACGTGCTGATTTCTGCTGCCGTGACTAACGACGAGGTTGTACCCTGTTGTGTGTGCCTGTTGTGTTTTGCAGCATGCTTTGTTGTGTGTGTGCGTGCAGAGTTTTGGGTCACACTGAGGCCTATATGCTGTTCTAAAAATAGACCGGCTCCAGCCCTGCGATTGCAGGCCCAGTCTTCCCCGACGTCATARAGGCCCTAAGGGCCTACAGTGGGTAGAGCCCGTAGCTGGGAAGGGCCTAGAGGCCCTAAGTCGAAACGGTACTGGTAGAGCAGTTTCGGTCCAGTAGGTCTAGGGTAGAATCTAGAAATAGGACAGGCCGAGTAGGTTTAGGATTTTTGGCATTTCATTTTCGCATGCAGGGTTTTGCGGCCAACCAAGTGRGCAGCGCTGAAGACCTACAGCGGCACCTGAGGTTTCAGCAGCCGTGAAGCAGCCATAGCCGCCTACCTGAGACAGCCATAGCTGGGGCTGTACTCAGCACATCTATCCCCTGGGGATATCTGCGTTGGCAGGACTATATCGAGGCTCTTCACTGAGGACATGTGGGTACCAGTGCTGCGGTAGCAGCCAGGCAGCCATAGCTGCCTTCTTCATCGTCAGAGTGACTCATCGGCACTGGAGACTACTTCGCTGTTCATGATCTGCATCTGGGTGTATGGCGCTGGCCTCTGGGAGGCTGTTCCTATGCAGCGCTAGACTCTGAGAGTGTAGTACTGAGTGGAGTGTGTGGTACTCAAGTGGCGAGATACTGGGTTGAACTCTGGAACGATAATTGGGGTTAATTGTGTTGAGTTGGCTCATCATCTGGGTTACTTTCTAATTGTGATCTTCGCAGTGTCTTCCTGTGATTGGCTGTTGGGAGTTTATCAGAGAGAGAGAGCACTGTGTGTATTCTCCCCATCTGTGCATGGTTGCTATTCCGCTGTTTATCTCTGGTCTGTGTGCAGGTGGACTCTGTCTCTTCCTCCCCTTTCTCTCATGCATGTATGGGCGTGTGTGAGTGTGTCTGAGTGTGAGTGGCAATCGAATTGCCAAACAGCCAAGTTCATAACACTGAGCAGGTCAGTCAGTCAGTTGGGTTGGTCAGCTGGGTCGGTCGGATCAGTCGCTACCTGGTCGGGTCAGTTGGCTGGTCGGTTGGGCGGTTGGCCGGTCGGTTGGTCCGTTGGTCCGTTGGTCCATCAGTCAGGTTGGCAGATCGATCGATCGATCGGTTGAATGATTGAGTTGCGGGATCAATCTCACACAGGTGGTTACAGGCCATGCGTCTTGATCCCGATGATTGCCACTCTTTCTTTACCAGATGAGGTAGTCTGGTGGGAGTGCATCCTCGCCAAACGGTCGACGGTCGGGGTCGGCGGTCCGCAGGTATGCAACGCTGCCTGGACAAAGTAAACAAGATACAGCGCCTACGGACCCCATGTGGCTGAATGGCTCACACAACTTCACAGTACTACACACATGTAACCGTTGAGAAACAGATGCAGCACCTTCCTGTGGAATCGTGTGGATCAGATTGAACCCCGGTGGAATCAGATTCAGGAGTTTGAATCGTGGCGGAATCAAATGGATACCATAATGCTAGATTCTACCCGCTTTTGCAACACCCTTCCTGTATGTACTGTTTTTGTCAATCGTAGGCACAACGGCACATCCGCCACTGTCACATGATGAAATTTTCCACATCACAATGTTTATCAGTTTTATTAATATGCATATATAATTAATGCCAGAAATTTTACATAAGTATTGTCTTCAATTATGTATTCCATGGTTTTCAATCACTGACAGAGGGCCTACCAGTCCGAGTTGGCTGGAGTCCCCATTTCTGCCCTTTGATCTTCACAATCAATCTACAGTCAGGAATCAAGAATTCGGGTAAGTGGGACTCGGCTGGGAGATCCATGTTTTGTTGTACCATAATCTCATACGCCTCCAGAATTCAGAGGTTTAAAATTTTAAAATTAGGAAAAAAAAAAAAAAAAAGTGCAAGATGTGGAGCAGTAGCCAAGCAAGAGGAAATACCCCACCGCACGCTCGTTTGAAAAAAAAAAAAATAATAATAATAATTGAAAGCATAGAAGAGGGGGCATGGTGGAGGTGATATGTTTCTATGTTCAATATTCTGATGTACTGTACTATTTTCCAACCCATTTTTTTGTGCCTTATGGAATGTGGATGTAGTTTTGTTTTTTTTTGTTGCCTTGTGTATGTTGGTTGTTTTTTTTTTTTTTTTTTTTTTTTTTTTTTTTATAATATTAAAATATTTTTTTTTTTTTTTTTTTTTTTTTTTTTTTTTTTTTTTTTTTTTGGTGCCTTGTGGATGTTTTTTTTTTTTTTTTTGTGTGTGTGTGTGCCTCATGGATGTAGTTAGAGCTGAGGGAACTCGAGCAGAGATACCAAGAGGTTGGTTTGCGCAAAGTTGCATGTTCTGACGAAATGAAGGATCTGATCGCACGCTGCGAAGACTTGGAATTGAAGAATAAAGAGGTTGGTGTTGCTGTGCTATAACTGAACTGAGCCCATGCTCCTTCGTCCTCTGTCATTTAAAGTTTTACCTTTAAACCGATTACTTTTTTGGTGTTTCTTTTTTGGGTGGCGAAAAAGTGAGAGAAAGGGGGGGGGGGRGGGGAGAGAACAAGGAAGAAGAAAGGCAAGGAAAGCATTTAATTTGGCCATACGCATGCTTCGAAACATACACATTTTTTTCAAAAACGAAAGTCACATACATCATTTCGTGTTCGTGGACTCAGGACGTGTTTGGACCGGCAGCTGCGCTCCAGTCCTCGTCAGGAGGCTAACCCTCTACCAGCCTTGAGGGGCACATTCCTCCCCGGAACGTAATGCATAGTCGATGTAATCGAATACAACACAATGGGCCTCTTTCTAATCGAATACAACGCCTATGCGCTCTATTCGAACAGCCCTTCTATTCACATACACCACGTATGCGTTCAACTTGAATCATAGTTTTTTTCTTTTGCGAAAACTCGAATACAACGCATATGCGGCGTTATGTTCGGGGGACACAACGGTAGCCCCTTCCTGACCTTATTGTATTCATCCGATTCCATCGGGATTCCATTGCGAAAACTCGAATACAACACGTATGTGTGTACCGTTCATCGATAGCAACTGGGTTGGTGTGGCATACTGCGTAGCCACACGGGCCTACAGGGCCCGTCCCGTTCATTTCAGCCTGGATGCTGAAAAACGAGGGCCTGCAGGCCCTACCTCGTTTCAGCCTATTTCTGGGTCTTTTCAGACCCAGAGTTTTCAGCCTGAAACGGAGGGCCATTTTCAGGCCCTCATTGTTTCGACCTGTCCCTAAGACTCAGGCACGGAAACAGGGATGCGGAACAGGCCCAAAATAGCCTGTTCCTCACGTGCTCGAGCAGGAGCTGCAGCTGCAGCCCCTGCCTTCCTTCGGCAGGCTCAAGAGGCACACCCGTAGTACATAGGAGGGTCCCATGCACTTCACGGGTAGGTAGTCAGTAGGCAGAGGTAGTCAGTAGGCAGAGGTAGTCAGTAGGCAGAGGTAGTCTTCAGGATTCGGCCGCAGCACTCAGGAGGAGCGCTGCAGTAGTCTTCAGCGCTAGGCAGTAGTGGTAGCGCTAGCTGTAGTCTTCGGCGCTGGGCGCCATAGCTGTAGCTGTAGTCTTCAGCGGTGGGCGCTGGTAGGTAGTAGATCGTAGAGTGGAGAGAGACTGGCGGAGGCCAGTGTTACTTACCTGTGGCGCCATCGCTCCAGCTCCA
>BFEA01000413.1:380610-407331 GCA_003427395.1 Chara braunii | reverse complement strand
CTGAGCTGCCATCTTGTATACGAATGTTGCGCATAAGGTCATTCTTTTTCTCTTTTTGCTTTGAATTCTTCCACAAAATAAGCACGTTGCAAGCGAGGAGAGAGAGGGGCGGGGGGAGGTGCGGGCGGAAAAGGGAGAATGGAACAAAAGAAGTGAAAGGAGAAGAAGGGAAAACGAAAGAAAAAGTGAGAACGAAGAGGAAGAAGAGGAGAAAAACAAGGAGCGCAATTGAGCAACTGATTGATGATAGTGGATTTGTTTGTCTGCTTTTTCTTTTTCTTTTTCTTTCTCTTTCTCTTTTTCTTTTTCTTTTTCTTTTTCTTTTTCTTTTTCTTTTTCATTTCGTGTGTGTGTGCAGGGATTGGAACGTCAGCAATTCGAATGTAATTCTTGCAGCCTCATGATTGTGGTCGATCCTGCCAAGCTAAGCACAGAATGATTATACAGTATATTCTTACATACGGAAAAGTACTTCGGAATTCGGGAGATTCAGATGTTTTTTTTTTTTTTTTTTTTTTAATCGCATGGTTTCTTATTGATCCATTTCTCAAAATCAATTCTATCTTTTTGTCAGTGGTACGATTGCGTTCAGACCTATGATAATTACTGACACCTTGTAGAATCTAATTGCGCTGCTAGAGGAGCGCAAGCACTCCACTCAGCCATAAATTCTTTTCGTTACGCACGTTCTGCTATTGTCTATATAATATATAATATATATATCTATTTGATGATATATATATTAAATTTTAAAATTAAAAATAATGATAAATAATAAAATTGATGCTGTATTTGATTGTTTGTGAGATCTTGGCTAGATTACCTCTCTCAGTTTTTCAATGTGCAGGAGGAGGTTCTAATAAATAAAAAAAAAGAAAAAGGCAGTCTTCGGATGCCAATCTGCCGATTGGTGTGTTTTATTCCGAATTTGGCAATCCGCTAAAAAATGTACAAATTTTCAGTTTCCGCTCCTTCGAGCAGTTTTCCAAATTGCAGATTGCAGTTCACAGCTTTTCAAATTGGCGCAGGCCTTGTGCTTCGTTTTTTTTTTTTTTTTTTTTTTGGTAGCTGCCTGAATTTTAGCCCCTGTTATATTACAGCAGGCCTCGTCTCCAGGATGTTGATGTTGATGTTCATGTTCATGTTCATGTTCATGTTCACGTTCATGCTTTTAATGAGCACCAGCTGCATGGTTATCATGCCCCGTCCAGTCATCACGACCTTGCTGGGGACACTGATGGTCACCTCTTGATGTTGTTCATCGTCATTCTTAAAGTTTGTCATTCACTCCCAGGCCTGACAATGGTTGCTGTTATTTGTTGATTGTGCTAGATTGCTGCACATTATCTTGATCTTTGATGATGGAAAATTGACACGCACTGGTTGCTCTTCGTTCTAGACTTGTTCATTGCGGGTGAACATGGACTCTGAGCGGGGTGTTCTGCACTTTTTAGTAAGACCTCGATGCTCTTTCGCAAAGGCTATCTGATTCATCAATTTGGCTTAAAGCACCAGCACTTGGCCCAGCTATGGGCCGCGGAAAAAAATAGAGTAGAAACGTTTCTAGTTGGATGAATTTGGGCGCTTCTGTAGTGGCCCGTACGTTTCCTAAAATCGTGGCGCGTTAACGAGCACGACTCTAAGAAGTACTGGTGGTTTAATACCCCTCTTTGGAAGAAAGGATTGTCCAACTTGGACTACGGGCCCATGGAAGCCCGAACAGGCTTTCCCTCCCTCCGGGAACCCTCATCTCTATAACCCCTTTATCAGGCTCTACCTCATTTCCTCCCATTATCCAACTACCTTCTCTGTCACCTTCTCTCATTTTGGGTGCCGCTTGAGAGTCGAGAAGGATTCCCATTTTTTTTTTTTGGGGGGGGGTCATTACCAACGGTCAAAAATGAGGAGACCCTCTGGGACACACGGGTTGTGGCCATTCAGACAGGGCAGAGGACTACAAGTCCTGTATGAAGACTCACTCAGAGTAGTGCTAAATCACACTGTGCTATAAATTAATTAATAATTATAATAATAATAATAATAATAATAATAATAATAAAAACGCACACTGCAACTGTATGACGAAGAGCATGATGAAAACGCAATCACGATATATTCGTTGAACTCAACGAATATATAGTATACACATGAAGGACTGAGACTGTTCTGGCAAAGATGACAGCCGTAATGGGTAGCCTGTACCACTGCTGGCCGAAAATAGCACGGATCGGATGAAGTTCCTGGTCCAGATTTTGACACTTCATTGTGAGTTCCGGGCCAAAGGGTTTCCAGAGCCTTGTTTTCAGAAGGGACTGAAAACCTTCCCAAAATAGTGCGTCGAGTTTTGGGCGTTGATGGCCATATTGTTAGCACATATGCCGGGTTTTGTTTTGTTTGCCTTTTCATTGTGTGTTTGCGTTGTTTGTGTTGTACTCTGTAGTTACTACCGGCAGTATCTTTTTTTTTTTTTTTTTTTTTTTTTTTTTTTTTTGTGTGTGTGTGTGTTGCGCTTCCCGATCAAACAAGGTGACCCGGGCGACCCAGCTGGTAGCCCAGCTGTGCTCACTATGGGTCTCGCTCCACCACACTAGAAATCTCAAAAAATTCGGGAGTTCTGCCTCAGTCCACTTACACTAGATAAACCGCTCCCAAATTCGGGAGTGCTGTCAGAAAGTGTGCTAGACCGGCACTTTCGACTCCTCTAGTGTTCGCCCTCCTGCAACACACGTTTCCTCGAGGGTCCTCGGCGCTGGTCTGGAAACGGTGCTGAAATTGGCGAGTCCACCGCAAGTCTGGGAGGACAAACCAGGCTGGCGGTGTCCTTTTGTGGAATCCCGCTGCTGTAGACTGTCCAAAGTGCGGCCCCATGAATATTTCCATGTTGTAGCAGAAGATTCATTCTCGATTTGCAGATTTGGCCAGTGGTTTCCTTGGCTCCACTACACTAGACTCCACTTTAGAGTGTTAGAGAGTTCGTCAAGAGTAGCGCCCTCTAGTGTAAGTGGAGCGAAGCCTACTTTTTTGCTATTTTCTAGAGTCTGCCAACGCTACACTGACTCTAGACTATTTTCTAGAGTCTAGTGTAGTGGAGCGAGACCCTATAACTACGAGGCCTATAACTACCTGACTATTTTCTAGAGTCCAGGGTAGTGGAGCGAGACCCTATAACTACGAAATTAATGGAGACTCCATGTGGTCGAAATTGTCAGGTAGGCTATTAAAGTTTAAACAAAAAAAGTAAAAAAAAANGCACAAGGGAGGACATGCCTCCAGCCAGCTCAACAGTATTTCAAGCGGTACGGCAACCACAAAAAAAAGAGACCTCCCTTGTGAAAGCCTTGTCCTGCCTTGCGCAAGACAGGACATGCCTCCCGCCCAACAGTACGTCAAGCAGTACTCAGTAGGCAGTGTCTTGCATGCGCCTGGATGGATTTTAATGAAATGGCACGCCGGCACAGGCCGAACGCCGCAGCTGCATGAATGGTGTGCGTCTTAGAAAAATGGCTTGGAAACAGACTGGTTTGTTTGCGGAAAAGACGTGACCGCATTTCTTTTTTTTTTCCAGGCCGAGGGGGGGTTGTAGTTGTCTCATCTTAGGGTGTTATGCATAGCCTGTAACCTATGGTGAAAATCAAAGTCGCAGAGATGCATGTCGCAACTCTTCTGGAAGTACCAGGGCGTCGTTTCACTGGACATCCATACAGGCAAAATGGGCCTCGCATGCGACCCCTTTTGCCCGGATGGATGGATGTGCCGCGAAAAGAAACCCCAGTACTTCCTGCGAGTCGGGGCAGCATGCAGGCCGCGACTTTTATTTTCTAGCTGGGAAACGTACTGGTAGTTTAAACAGTTTTTTAGGGAATCCGATAGTCTAGCCATGACCTGGGTTGAGTCACATAGTTATAGGACTGTCTGGATTTGGATCTGAAGGTGGAGGGGAACAGCTCCTGCTGTTAGCAGGGGCAAGTGTCCCTTGAAACAACAATACACTCCCAAATTGGTTGATGGTTGGAAGTGGGAGGAAAGGCTGAGCTGCAGACTTATTCAACCTGAAGTCGTCATTTAGCAAAAAGAAAGAAAAAAGGAGGGGGGTGCAGGATTACCTGTGCTACGCTTTCTGATACTCTCCCACATTCCAAAGTAAGGCAAAAAAAAAAAAAAAAAAAAAGGGAAACAAGAGAATGCAATCTGGATACTACACCAATCTAATAGGTAGGAGGGAGGAACAGATCTTCAACGCACTGCGTGGATCTGAGGGCCGCGAAATTGTCTGTAGCTGTCCAATCATTGAAGATCAGATTGGGGTTGCCCACTCAGGGGATACTTGCACTCTCCTGGATGCATCTGACCGCTTTTATGGCCAGTCCTGGATGCACCTGACCCCTATTGCATCCAAAGAGAAGTTGAACAAGTCCTAGTGTGAGTATCCCCTCACTCCTCTCCCTGTCCCCCTGGCCACCTCCCTTGCTGTTCCACTGCTGGAAAATTTGTGCGCCTGTACACAGCTCCACGCGCGGGGGGGGGGCGCGGGGAGGAGGGAGGGAGGGAGGGACAGTATGAAACTTCCGCAAGAGAGAGAGAGCATGAATCTTCCCGTGGAATTGCGGAAGATTCATTCTCGTTATGCACGCGCTGGCACAGAGAGAGAGAGAGAGAGAGAGAGAGAGAGAGAGAGAGAGAGAGAGAGAGAGAGAGAAACAATTTTTGTGAAGTTTTCTTCTCTTAATTCTCTACCTACAGGTCCAAAAACATGTGTTCCTCTTGGATTTGCATCTTGATTAATAATTACTGCTGCATTATGATTGAACCCTCTCTCTCTCTCTCTCTCTCTCTCTCTCTCTCTCTCTCTCTCTCTCTCTCTCTCTCTCTCTCTCTCTCTCTCTCTCTCTCCTTGACTTGAGGATGTCTTCCTTTCGTTTCTTGTTTTTAGATTCCAATTTCATTTGTTTTTTTCTATTTTCTGGCACAGCGGCCGGGCGTTTGGCAATCGGGGTCCCCGACCTCCCCATGTTACCCGGCGCGCCGGAAATTTCAAGCGGGGAAAGGTGCTGGTGGTTTAAACTGACTTCCTCTCTTCCCCTTCCCCCCTGGCCCCCTCCCAGTGCACCACCCTCAACTCATAGCATTCCACAATTTGATCCATCCCTTTTCTCTCTCTATATTTGGGTTAGCATTCCTACCATGTGGCAACCGAATGACCAATCTTTGAATCACTTGTAAACCTTTCTCCTTTGACGTGGTTTTGTGTCATTTCCCGATAAGTTGATAAGACTTCTGCAATTACACATACTTCGCATGGAAGTGGGGAACTGGCCCTGCCACCTATTGGGCTCGTAATCGCTGTAGCAATAGTACTATGATCAAGTGGTGGTGTGACGATTCCTATGAACTTTTCACCCAAGCATTTTTAGCTCACATGTTTCCGCGCTTTTATCAG
This sequence comes from Chara braunii, assembly GCA_003427395.1. Lineage (NCBI taxonomy): Eukaryota > Viridiplantae > Streptophyta > Charophyceae > Charales > Characeae > Chara > Chara braunii. The sequence goes on along the minus strand of BFEA01000413.1, from coordinate 401,894 downwards.
CTCTCACACTGTGTGGATGGTGCCATCACCCATGTTGTGGTGTTGTGCTAATTTTCACCGTGTGCGAAGGCGTGTGACGTGGAATGATTAGGTGAGATATTTAGAGGAATGTCACACAACTACTAAGTCGTAGTGCTGTTGCTATGTTGACAGCCGAGTGGCTTTGTGACAATTCCTATGAACTCTCACCTGATCATTTGATCTTACATGTTTTTTGTGTTCTTCGTCTCTCATGTCGTGTTGATGGGGGCAGCAATCATGATGTGTTGTTGTGCGGATTAGCACTCCATGGTATTACGACATAATCGACATTTATGTACATAATAATCGGCGGATCAATAATACTATGATTGAGGGGTTATGCAATAATTATTATACATATTACACCTAATCATTTCACCTTACAAGGCTTACATGCCATTTTTATAAATATTATACCTGATCATTTCACCTTACATGCCCTTTGTGTTTGTCATCTCATATGGCATGTGGATGGTAATGTCACTTATCATGTGATGTCATGCGAATTAGCACTTGATGTCATTATGACATTTATGCAATGAATAACAAGGGTAGCAATAGTATAAAGACCAAGTGCTTGTATGACAGTTCTTTTTTTTTTTTTTTTTTTTTTTTTTTGAACACGTCCCCGTCAGTGTTAGTGGTGCTGATAAGAGCAGACATCGCTAACACCTGGGGGGGCCTCCATCTATTGGTGGGGAGCGACACCTGCTGGAAAACGGGTCCAGCGTCCCTTACATAGGCAGAATTCGAACCATATCAGAAAAACAGAGATGTGGAATATTCCTGCCAGCATTGATTACCCTGGGGTCCAGGGGATTGACTGAGCAGGATGTTGGGGGGGGGGAGGGAGAGAGAACCTCTTCACCCTGCACCTGGTGCCAGATACCTGCTGCTACACCCTGGTTCCTCCCACCCCCTATTTAAGATATACCTTCTATTGCTGCTGCTGGCCCACTCATATCCCATTGCATGTCTACCCCCTGCTGGAAACCGGGTCCAGCATCCCTCTTAAGCAAAAACTTGAGATGAGTTGCGGAAGAACACAGGTGCTGGAAACCGGGTCCAGCGTCCCATCACATTTGTGACTAACAACCCTCGCAGTGCTAGCGGCGCTGGTGGAACCGTTACGGACTGATACTAAGGGTGTCAGATAGACCGTTCCTGACTGATACTAGGGCCTGTCACTAAACAGACCCTCCACCAGACAACCCATGCCATCCTGACAGCTGTCCTAGCCTGCCCCATATCTGCCCAACCTTGTCCCTGCTGTCCGCTACCAACCTGCTCTGTGCCTCCCCCACATTGCCCATTCAATCCGCTCCATACCATTGCATGTCTACCATAGCCAGGTTGTGAGGCGGGAAAGGGTTGGGAAAATCTGATGCCGGTCGCAGTGGAATAGCCTGGCCGACAGTAGTCCAATCCTTAAAGCAGATCCGGTATTCTCTCTTGAACTCCACCAGGTTGCACGCCTGGGTTGGCTTTCCATCCCATCTTATACCTGCAATCCATCCCCCTTCCTCGCTGCCCAGCCAGTCCCCGGAGAATTGGTGTATGACAATTCTTAAAACCTTTTTCACCTAGTCATTGGACCTTCCTTGTCTTTTGTCTTCTTTAGCGCTCACCTCGTGTGGATGGTACCACCACTCATTATGTGGTGTTATGCGGATTAACATGTGTTGTTATTACGACATTTATGCACACAATAGTCGGCATACCAATAGCACTACGACCAAGTACATGTGCGAAATTGTTATAAATATTTAGATCATTCCACCTTGTATGTGTTTTGCCTTTTTCCCCATGTGTCATGTGGATGGCACCAACACTCATCATGTGGTGTTTTGAGGACAAGCGCTCGATTTTATTAGGATATTAAGATAATAGTTAGTGTGGCGATAATACTATGACCAAGTGATTGTGTAACGGTTCCTATATGTTTTTTTATCTTATACGTTTGTTATCTTTCTCATTTCTCATGTCATGTGGATAGTGTCATGACTCATGATGTGGTGTTTTGCAAATTAACACTCAATGTATCATATCATCTATACCTTTTTCATTTTTCATGTCATGTGAATGTTGTCATCACTCCGGATTTGTTATTGTGTGAATTAACATAAGAAGGTTGTTATAACATTTATGCATGCAATAATCGACATAGGAATAGTACTATGAACAAGTGGCCATGAAACAATTCCTATAATTTTTCATCAAATAATTTCACCTTGCACGTTTTTCTTATTTTTGTTTCTCAATCTGTGTGGATGGTGTCATGTGTGGTATTCTACGATTTAGCATACAATTTTATTACAACAGCCATTGGAATTTAAAGCCTTGGTTTCAGCATATCCCTTGTTGATAGGAAAACATATATTACATCTAGTTTATATTCCTTCTAATGTTAAGAGATCTTTGAGTTTGAGGGGTCTTATCCTTGAAGTGAATTTTCATATATAACTTTATTGAAGTTTATTCTTACATATTGAAGTTTATTCTTACAGCTTTATTTTTCAAAGTCACACTATCCCTTCCCCTTCACAAACTTCACACTATCCTTTGCTCTGTAAATTGAGTAGCGGACATATCGAAGATATGTAAACGTCTTTTAAATGTTTTTTTGAGTATTTTTTAATTATTTATATTTGGGGAATATATCATTTTTATTATGATTTGTATTCTTAACTGATTCAAAAACTTCTTATCGTATCATTACTAAGCTCGCAATTTATTATGTTTCGTGTATCGTGTATGTCATTACTGTTATTTTTATCTCATGCATATTATTTACAAGTTTTTTAAATATTTTTTTTTTTTAATTATGTTGGGGGAGGATAAAGTAAGCATGAAAGGGTTTCAGTTATATCCAAATTCACTTACCCAATATTGGCCTTTAAGATGTAGTGCAGCCCCTTAGCCATGGGGTTCTTTAAAGCCCTGAGCAACCTACCATGTGGCACTGCAGATGACCACGTGCGCAGACAGCAGCAGCCACCTAAGGGGGCGGAGGGGGGGGACAGAGGGAGAGGGGGGGGGAGGCGGAGGTGGTAGATAGCGGATGCAGGGGGGAAAGGGGGTGTAAATAATTGGTGTTACATTGTTTAACATCGACGTGCAACTCTGCTAGCTCATCTATAGATTTTGGTCCGTGTGGTAAGGCACTGGCTATGCATGCGTATTTAGTAGTTGCCCAAGTTCAAACCCTAGCAATTGCATTTTGGAGTTTTATTGATATTTATATGGGAGTGAGGCGGGTCAGGGCCGCGAGGCAAGGTGGGCGCGGGTGCGCGCGCGTGCGACGGTCTTGCACATGTTTTATGTTTCCCTGCGTTCGATCACGCTTCCTTTTGCGCTCTGGAATACGTCGAAGTTGTGATTTGCTTGTCGCTTCCTACGCAACGGGGTGGGTTGGGTGGGAGTGGGGAATTTACCCGCTCTGATACCAGTGTGATGGACTTGTCAGAATGATATTCCGTCGGTTTCAAGACGAAGGGGTGAGGAAGAAAGAGATGAAAATGGAGTTGGAGAGGACAATGCAGCTCGACGGAGACTCAACACGCACGTTCTCCAAGTTGTGCAAATAATGATTGAATAAAAATATAAACTACAGCTAGGGTATACCCCAGCGGATTGACTGGAATGGACAAGACTGGTACCGATGATGGTACCGGACTGGACTGGACATACGCAAGTATGGTCAGCATAAGAACTTGGGCCAAACATCTCCGGTACCATGTGATTGGAGTCCAATTGCACGCCAAGTGCCCATGCTTACCCCAACCACTTCAGTAAATGTGATGTTGGATGAGAAAAAAAGACGAAGTCTTGCCTAGTTAGTGGGGACCAAGGCAATCAATGCTTGCAGGTCGACACTTGATTGCATTAAAAAAATAAAAAGTGAAAATACAAATCAGAAACGTTGCCCAATTCATATTTTCCTACCTAAAGTATCTATGTCCACCCATTGCCCTTTTCTGTCACTGTTGGGTTGTGTCTACCCCAGCCCCAGATCAGAGCAACCCCTAAAATTCCCCCCCACCCCCTCTAGGGCATACACCTTCCACCTTGTGTAACCACTGCAGTGTAAAGCTCGCCCCCTCAACACCAACCACCATCCTGTCTGGAAAAAAACGTTATCCCGTTAAGGGGAGAACTAAAAGTTAATAATGGAGAAAAAAAAGATCATGGAATTTAGAAATTTAGGAGGATGGATTTCGAAATCCAGAATTTCGAAAGATGGATCTCTTCTATTATTAACTGATGGTAATTCTTTATATCTACTCTTCGTTGCTAATTTCATTATGTATGATACTAATCCATATAGAAGTAGACACTAAAGAGGAAAGTAGAGTTAAAAATTTGAGACTGGAGTTGAAAATAAACGAGTTTTAAATATTATATCATTCGGTATTGAAAGAAAACCTTTCAAAAAAGCATGAATTATCTCATGGAGCCCTCAACCGCCGGCCTTCAGAGTGAGACTCCACTTAGCCCTTGCTTGCATCAACACATATAAGACAGATTTAAGCAAACTGCAAGTAGGTTGTTGGTATTGGGACACCATGACCAGTGAAGTTCACACTATTTGTGACCAACACGAGGGGGGGGGGGGGGGAAGGCAGATAATATGTTACAATCTGCTCATTAACTATTAATTTTTGGGCTACGCACGAGAGTGGGAGACAAACGGGTGTCTTTAAAGATCCAGGACAAACGTAGCATAACACTCGAACTTGTTTTTTCTTACGTGGATGATTTTTCTTTTTTGCAAGTCATGAGGTCATCTCTATGCAATGCAAAAATGTGAAATGTATTACCCTACCATGGCATTGTTGTATCTTATGCATATGGTGTTATAATGCAAATGTGTGTAGGCTTACAGTTAGATGGATACCATTTGAACTTGAGCTTGGCGAAAAGGAATGTTTGGTGTTCTTTGTTGGAGTTGTCCATGGAAGAGGAACCTTTGCAATACGGAAAACAATTTGTTTTTGAATCTTAATTTCTCCGCTGATTGCATGTTCAAACTTTGCTTAGCCCCACAATCCTAGAACATGTGACCAAGTCCCACTAGCTTGCATTTGTTATTTTTGGACGTTGAACTCTCTAATCTAGGATTCGAAAATGAGAGGACATGTAAATGGGACATGGCCTGTGGGACGTGCAAATAACTGGTGCGCACACACTTGATCCAAGTAAGTATGTGACGAACTCCTTTCTATTTTGCGCGATTTTCTTCGCATTTGCATCTCAAAGGCTGGGGGGAGGGGCATGATCTAATCACACAAGTACCCTCATTCTTTTCCTTTCCTTCCTTGTTGTGAGAAAACCTGGTCTCACGGCGGTTGGTAGTTAGGACGCACCTTAGCGAGCGCAAAAATAATGATTGACGCGGCTTCTTTCTTTTTCTGTTGGAAACGGGGAAGGGAACTTTTGCGCGGTCATCGCGTAGGAAAATATTTTTTGAATTTTGAAATGCTGGGAAAAATACGGGAGTAATAGGAATTATGACTTTAATTAGATTATGATATTGGGGTCATCGTATTTTATGTTTAGTAATTGCACGGTGCTCCTTACTCTTGCACATTCTTCCGCGCTCAGTCTCGCACTTTACTCCCACCACGCCTTAATTATAATCTCAACTGTAGTCTCTTCGTTTTCCTCTCTCCATGAGTGCGGGTGTGACTGTAATTTTCTCACCTCAGGCTTCTCAGACACGCAGCCCCCTCTCCCTCCCTCTCATTGGCCACAGCGGTGCATGACTGGATCGATGCGTGGAGAGTGGCTACGTCCCCCACGCCGCGGCTCAGGCATGCCTACTGCAAGCACTCCCTTCTCTCTTCTTTTCTCTGTCTCAGCATAATCTCGAATATCTCGCGTTGATGCTAAAATTTCGCAAGCGCGATAAAATATCTCTCTAATCAAATCTAGAAGGCTAGCGCGGTCGAGAGGATAGACTAACGGGTACGGTCGACGGAAAGGTGAGTGCAGAGTTGGGTGATTTGACGAGCCGGCGGTGTGTGTGCGGGATTGCTGTGTGGCCATGACGGACTGTGGAACACGGGCGAATCCGGCGTGCGTACTTGCGCTAAGCGGGGTGACAACTCGGAGTCGTTGATAGGTGCGAGGCGACGGATTGCCTGCACGGGAATGCTTAGGGGGTTGAAGAGAGGGAAGAGAAAGGGAGAGCGTGGGATTTATTTTTGTAATGACAGATGAACATCTGGCTGTGTAAATTTTGTTCTTCCTTCGGGACATCCTTCACGTTTCTTTTCATGTTGATATGATGTTGTTCTTCCTTCAGGACATCTGGCTTTTTTAATAATTTTGATCGTTTGTACCTGTGTGTGCCCGCTTCCGGATTCTGATTGGAAAACATGGATGCTTGTCTGATATTGGATTACTAAAAATACAAAGGAAGGCATGTTGGTCGCTTTGTTTAAAGTCTGAGGGGAGGAATTCATGCGAACTCGTGCATGCGCTACAACTCACCGACAATGCGGCCCATGGTACGTGCACGCGCTTGCATATTCCTTTTTTTTTTTTTTGGGACAAATGCTCCAATCTATTCGTGGGGAGCAACACGTGCTGGGAATCGGGCCCAGCGTCCCTTATTCCTTTTCTTTTGTAGTTCTGCAATTATCCTCTCTGCACGAGTAGGAGGGCTCTTCGCGAGTACGAGCCCTTAGTGGCGAAATCTGACGACCGCAACTACATACACCGGAAACTCAGAGCGATCCCTTCCCTGCCCGGACCACTTGCATCCTCGTCCTTAGGACATTGGCACCGAAGATTCCAGTTCCGGTCTGGGACTCCGCCCCTTTTTCCTAAAATCCTTGGCACACCGACTTTCTTGCTACTTCCAGACCCACATCCCACTCCAATCAGGAAGTCACACTGGGCGTGAGGTTGGGCGTCACAAGTAGAGATATAAACTCCTTTGTTAACAATAGAGGGTTCAAAGAAGTAGGCTCAACCTTTGTCGAGGGGATGACGTAGAGCATCAACATTCCTACAAGGCGGACCTCGTGAATGGATGTTCATTGCCCCCATCCTCTCTTAGTAATTCCCTTTTTCACCTATCCTCTTTTGTCGCTTGAAGGCTTGCCCCTGCATGTTTTTGTAATGGCACGTGAAGGTTACGGAGAGCTGGAAGAGCACATGGAACTACGGCTTCAGATTTCACAATCGCGATGGTCCATCAACACCAAGTCATCGTATGTGTGTACAACTATTGCCAAACCCTTAGTTCTTTCCCCCCCCTCCTACAGGCGAAAGGTGTGCAGCACCGGGCCTTGCTCAGCTCTCACTAATATGTGACTATCATGAGGCTTGGGTATAAAACAATACCATAGCACAAGCCTCCAGGACCAGGCGCCACTGCTGTTCTGCTCATGGTTAGAAAGCACTGGGCCCCAGGCACTGCATGCACCTGGTCTTAGTTAGTGGCAAGGTTCATGCTTTTTTAGCATGAACATAGGACCAGGGGAACCCACTCCTTCGTTAAACCACAAGCACCTTTCCGAGCTATTTGTCAGAGATGTGGCTCGTTAATGGCTGCAACTTTTGGCGCTGGGCCGAGTGATGATAAGCCCCAGGCTGGCTTCCCTTCATCCCCTCAAGCTTTTGAGTCTCCCTCAGCTCAGGCCTCGCTGATAGTATGTTTATGCCAGTACAAACCATGTCACTTTTACATCCAGGTTCATCCTTCTAAGCATGAACATGTGGGACCTGCCCCTTAGTACAGGCAACATGGTCTTTGTTGTAGAACCCCCTGCTCGGTAAGTTGGCGGCTTTGCTTTGTTGAATTTGCACCTGGAGGTGCCAGCTCTATTGTGGAGTTCTCTCAAGATTGGCCAGGACTCGCCTCTTTGCCTGCTCTGGGTAGCATGAAGGACCAGTTTGGGACCAGTTGCTGGGTTGTGGGCCCACAGTGTATGCGTTGCCTCCGAACCGATGTGATGATGGACCTGATTCCCAGTAGGTGAGGATCCCCACCTTTGGAGCAATTGAACCACCAGTACTTGGCCCATCTATTGGCCGCTGAAAAAATAGAGTAGAAATGTTTCTAGTCAAATGAATTTGGGCACTTCAGAATCTGTAGTGGCCCATACGTTTCCTAAAGTTGCGGCGTGTTTACGGGCATGACTTTAGGAAGTACTGGTGGTTTAAACTACCAGCACCTTTCTGCGCTTGAAAAACAAAGTCACGGCTCGTTTACAGCTGCATTTTTCAGGGGTTCGGATACCAGACCGCAATGGCTGGCAGTGCCAGCCAAAAGCAGGCCCGCTTCTTCATCTGTTTTCGGCGCGCAGGGCGAATTCAGGCTCGTCATCAATAGTTGGGCGGGGTTCTGGTGTTTTTATACCACCAGTACGTTTCCCAGCCATTTTTCGAAGACGTGGCCGTGCACGCCAGCTCGTTCTTTTTTGGCACGCAGGGCATTTCCAGGCTCAACAAGGGAGGGGTCAAAGGTTCTGGTGGTTTATAAAAAAAAGGGGACAGTTTCATTTATGCGTGCCCAAAATGCAGTGGACTGGCACAACTTCAGAAGTAGTCCATATTCGCTTCCTCCAATTCTCCAAGTCGCAAGCATGTATTTGAGAAATCATCCCTCAGCAGCCCCTCTGTCCAGGTGGTGGTGAGGAAACCACCCAGATTGAACCACCAGTACCTTTCCCAGCTATTTTGCTGAGACGCGCCGGGTGACACAGGGGCCAAGCGGGGGAGGGCCGCTGTAGATAAATATAATCGGCGGCCCGTTTTTCATTTCGGCCTTCCGAAACGGCCTTCCGAAACGGCCCGTGGCTGACATATGGGAAGGTACTGGTGGTTTGAGGTCTGCGGGTGGGATTGCTCCAATTTACTGGTGGGGAACTGCACCTCCTGGGAAATGGCTCCAGCGTTCAGAGATTGTGTGCTTTAGGTAGGGCTACAAGAGTCCCCTCAGATACTCTGCATCCTCATTATACCACCTGTACTTCCAAGCCTTTATAGTCCCTCAAGGGTTCGGCCAAGGACACACCAGCCTGGGTTCCGAATCTTTCAAGAGCCCCTCTTGAAAAAGGGTTTCAAGAGCCACGGTGACTCTGACAGCTCTTGAAAGTCCTTAGTTTCAAGAGAGAGGCTGTGTGGCCACGCAGCGCAGCAACTCTTGAAAACGAGTTTTCAAGAGGGGTGGTGAGGCCCTTTATCACCTCACAAAGCTGGGGCTCACTGGCATTCTTTGTTGATGTTCTGCGGGCAATTATATAACACCAAAAGTGTTTTTCTTTTTCCTTGCTTTTTTGAAGTGTTTTCTTTTTGAAAGAAAACTTAGGAAAAGCGTTTATCTCCCGAGGTACTCGTATAAACGAGGCTTGTACTCTAGTGCCTCAACTGGGGCTGAATAGGGGAGCTCATTCGTGCCCGCGTCCGCCGTCTGGTCAGGTTGCTCCAGTACAGAGTGATATTCCTTGCATGGGGATTTGGTACTTGGCTGGTCACACGGCGCCATCCAGAAATTGTGCAAGAGCTTTTGTGAACGAATTTTTGCCAAATTTTGAAGAAAATGCGAAAAAATAAATAGGGCATTTGCGGTCACCTCCAGGGGCACGGTCACACTAGCCACATGATAAGATGTTGCTCTACCCCCGCTAGAGCTGTGGACACTGAAATGTCCCGGAAAAAAAAGGTAAAGAGAAAATATTTGTGGGCAATTCACATTCGGCATAAGCAGGTTTGAATGTATTTTGGCGGTGTTTCCGTCCAGATACAGCTCAAGGGTTGTTTCTGGACATGCCTGCACGGGGAGGAGGGCCCGAACAGTTGCAAAACAGTTTTTTTTTTTAAAGGAATGGCCCATGCGATATCCCTCCCCCACGTCAATCAAATTTCAACGTCGGTGGTTGGCGGGAGGGTGGGCATTTTGAGGTTTTGGGGCCTTGCAAGGCCAGGACCGCGTAGGAGGGCCCAAACATTGTAAAACAGTTATACTTTGGCCAGCTTTTCCCGCCCAAACAAAGCCTAACACATGAAAACAATTTGCAGCCCGTCAGGGTTGCATTTTGCACCCCTGAGACATTTCAACGTCAATCAAATTTCAACGCCGTGGTCGTCGGGAGGGTGGGCATTTTGAGGTTTTGGGGCCTTGCAAGGGCCAGGAACGCGTGTGACGAACCACTTCATGAAACCGTGCTATCTTTCGTACCCTTTCTTTTGCTTGTATCCTACCAACCCCAGGAAAAACCCCGTTTTGATTTCTTGCTTTCGAGTGCTGCATTTTCCTTTTTTTTTTAGAGCTCTTTCGACTGCTGAGTTCTGTTTTTCCTTTTGCAAATCCGGGAAATACATGGGAAATTGCGCGCGCCTTAGCAAGCGCGCTGGGAATTGGGCTCGGTAGTTGGGAACTCCGGGATAAGCGGAACTTCGACGTGTCCTTTTTGGGTGTGTAAATGTTCTTGGGCACATCGGGGAAAACTCTCAGAATTTTGCGTAAATACGAATAAGCGTAGGATTTTTTTTTCCCGCGTCGTTTTTTTTTTCGCGCGCGGATATGGTGATTTCAATTTTTGAATTGGGATAGAAGCAAGCTGTAACTGTTTCGGTGCCTTTTTCTTTTTTTGTTGACGGCGCCGTACATGCAAAAGCTTCTTCCTCTCTATCCCCCGCATTGCTCCCTCACGCGCCTCCCTTCCCTTCTCCCTCCTTTTTTTCTCTCCCCGCAACTGTTTTTCCTTCTCCCTCTCTCTCTCCTGCCTTGCTTTCGCGCGCCCATTTCCCTTTCTCGATCATCTGAATCTTGGACCCGTCTTGCGCCACCTCTCGCGCGTTTTTTCTTCTCACCCTCTGAGCCTGGCGTACGACGCCCAATCGATCCCCCGATAACTCCCGCTCGCTAATCAGGTGCGTGGATCGACAGGACCTACCTATCGCGCGACGGATCTGATTGGTTGAACCTTGAGTTCCGAGGGATCAACATGGCGTTCTCGGAGCACTCTTCTCAAAGTCTTATCCTCCTTCTCCTCCTACACCCCCGCCTTCCCGTCGTTCTCTCCCCCTCCTATCTCCTTTCTTGCAACTATAAAATCCGCAAGCGCGCCCGCAAATGTCTCTTACGTTCTCAATTCCTAAGCTAGCTTTCGGGAAGCAGTGGCTAGGCAGAGTGGATTGATGCGAGTCGGAAAGTCCTGTCGGGCTGACGATAGGCTGGCCGGTTGCGCGCTTGATCACCACGAAGGACTGTGGGATCCGGGCGAACCGTGTCGAGTTTACGACAGCGGGGTGACGATCGCAGTGGTGGGAGTTAGCATGCGACGGCCGGGATCGTCGGTGCGGATATGAGGGTTGATGATTAAAGTTGAGTGAGTGAATGGCCCGGGGCCATAGTGGAATTAACGGCGAATGCGCCTTAGTTGCGGATTGTTACCCTTGGCGTGAGTGTAAGGAGGCGACGCCGAACTTTTCTCTTTTCGGACCTTGTCATCTTCTATTTGACTCTCTCTCTCTCCTCTTGAATGATGATGCGTCTGAATGATTGTCCCGCTCTTGAATGAAAATGAGTTGGCATTCTGTGTTAAGGAACTTCTTCCGGAACTCTTCCATTGGTTTCCTGGGTAATCCTCCTACGCAAGGACCCTGTTTTCTTGTCTATTGAACGGTGGATGCCTGTGTACTGAGTGATGCGATCATCTTTTCCTATGCATGTCTCATTTTTGCACCTTCCACAGTGAATGCATGTAGGGAATGAGTGACTCTCCTCTTGAATGATGATGCGTCTGAATGATTGTCCCGCTCTTGAATGGAAATGAGTTGGCATTCTGTGTGAAGGAACTTCTTCCGGAACTCTTCCATTAGTTTCCTGGTAATCCTCCTACGCAAGGACCCTGTTTTCTTGTCTATTGAACGGTGGATGCCTGTGTACTGAGTGATGGGATCATCTTTTCCTGTGCATGTCTCATTTTTGCACCTTCCACAGTAAATGCATGTAGGGAACGAGTGACTCTTCTGTTGAATAGACGATTGTCGTCGGGATTCTATTCGAGAATGCAAGAGTGTTTAGATTCGTAGCTCTGTTTACACTGCGCATGCCATCTACCTTATGATGCACGACATCGGCAGCTGAGTCACGAGGTGGCCCTGAGAAACAAGGCGCCATGGGACCAACGTTGTGTTGGGCTGATTGAACCCGTAGCCATATGCGTGCTCAAGCCGATCTGTGTTTGCTCTCTCTCTCTCTCTCTCTCTCTCTCTCTCTCTCTCTCTCTCTCTCTCTCTCTCTCTCTCTCTCTCTCTCTCTTTCTCATGTCAAGAAGGATTGATTGGGTGTTGCGCGAATGATTTTTGTTTTTAATGACGTCTCGGGATATTCTGTGATTAATGGATATGTGGACTGACAAGCATCCTTCGACTGGGCGTCAGCCTCTCGTATCTCCCATCCCAACGCGAACTTTTCCTTACAGTGAGGAAAGGACACGTGTATGCGAGTGGGACGTACGAGAAGCCGTTGCACGAATCGACGGACAGTATTACTTCCCTCCCGAAAATCGTTGTTCTAGATTCGTAGATGCGGGCTTTGTTATTATCGATACGGACTTCCCACCTTACTCGGTATTGTTGTCATTTAACGAGTTGATCGTCATTCCGTGGACGGCAGTAGAACCCCRCTGGTCGCGCACTCTGTGCACCGAATGTCAGCGTTTTGAGCGCTACGAGTCCAGGGGTTTCCACTACCGTGTGCGGAGTGAAGACGAGCATAAAGAAAGAGCCACATGGCTGAGACCATCCATGTCGGACTCGGAACTAACCAACGAGCGACGACGAGATTTGATACGGAAACGAGACATGCGAAGCGTGCCAAAACCTTTTTGCTCCAAACGACGGGCGGTAGCTCGGTGGGAAGCCCGACAATATTTTTTGGATTGAATTTGGGTCTTTCTGTTTTCGCGTCACGTCTGCGCGCGCATTTCGTGACACGCGAAACTAACCAACTTGCTCCATCGGACCAACACGGGGGATTTCAGTTTCGTCTGTGTCCCCACACTCAATTTTCAAAAATCCTTGGCACGCCCCATCTTGCTGTTTTTCTAGGCCTCTTTTCGCATGACTAACACTCCGAACGGAAGACAGCACAGGGCGTGAGGTTGGTATCGGAGCCGACACATGTCGGTTCTGATGACAGCAAGTCGAAGTGGCGAGAGGAAGGAGAGACCCTCAACTAGCTCGTCCAGATCGCCCCTTAACCAGGTCTCAGTCTAGTGCGGTTGTGCCAACAATACCAATGGTGGACGGTACTAGGGTGATCGTTAGAATCCCTGCCCCCTTCCCCTTCTTCCCCAACCATACCCATCCCGAGGCTTGGCTGGAAGCTGTCGAAGCTCAAAACTACAGCGCAACCGATTTTCCCCGTGTTCTGACATTGCTACTCCGCAATACCTCGCACGACTGGTTCAGAAAGCATACATGGGTAGATTGGGAGACTTTTAAGCATGCATTCTTGGCTCGATTCGATACGGTTGGTGAAGATGTCGCCTGGTACGTGCTCAAAGATCGACCCCAAGGACCCGGGAAACTGTTACCCGATTTCGTTGATCGATTTCAAACCACATTGGATAAATCCGGGCGAGACGAGAATTCCGCTCGAGACTTGTTTATTGATCACCTTCAAAGTCCAACCTTGAAAGGGAAACTGCAGAAAAAGGTTCCACCAAAAACAACCCAGTTGTCGGCTATCATCACTAAAGCGTTGGAGCTAGACTTGGCTGATACAAAAAAATATATCAGCCAGGGAGACGAGGATATAACAGATACCATACGGGATGTAACGGCCAAGAGGCGATCTTGGCTACAGGCGGTCGAACGGTTTTATCCCCGCCCCGATCATGACCTTCCCAGCGAAATCGTCTCTGATATCCCGGTTGCTTCTTCTCCCTCTCCCTCGGTGAATCAACCAATCGCAGCCGTTAGAAGTGGAACCCCATCCGAACCGCCCTCGCCAGCCATAACCAATTTGCATCTTGCTCAGATGATTCATACGGCCACTACTAAGCAGTCCGAATGGATGAGTAACCTGATCCAAATGTAGGCGGCTCACATGGAACGGATGGAGCAGATGATGAGCCAGCTCATTAAGCCTAGCCCGGCTCCGGCCCGACCTGCCCCTGCATCGTTTTCGCTCTTACCGGCTCCAGGATTCGCTCCTCAGTTTCCCCTTCTAGCTAATGCGGCATGAAAGATCGAGTGTTTCAACTGCAAACAGCCCGGGCACTTCGCCCGAGACTGTCCGCAGCCAAAACGTAATCAGTCTCCCCCTGCTGCGGCCCCAGTCGCCCTTAATCAAGGACGAGTGGCCGCTCTAATGGACACGGACCAGGGAGGAGAGGCCGTAGCATACGCTCCATAACAGCCTTCCCCTTCGACGACAATGGCGTCGACATCCGGAGTCTCTTCCTCTGACGCTGCTGACGTGGTCAATCCCCTCGAGTATCTTCATCTTGCCGGAATGATCGGAGCAATCCGATCGGCCCAAGATGATCTCGAATGGGTCGATCGCGAGTCCAATCTTGGACCAAAGTTTCGGACAGGGGATATTGATGTACTGAAAACGCTCAAGCAACTAGACATTCGCGTGCCCATCCCAGTGGGACATCTGCTCACCATATCTGAAACATCGAACGATAAACTGTCACAACATTGTTAGAAAAATCAAAAGCGCTTCACCTATCAGCGCTTACAACGGATGTTGAAGAAGAAGGAAGAAGGTGAGGAGGTTGCACCCCTCGAGCCAGACACAAAAGAACCTGAACCCGAAGCCGCACGTATAGCAGCGATCTCTTTAGCAGAAAAGGACCACTTTGTACGAGCTCGACCGGTACAATGGAAAAACGCGGAATGTGACTGTGAAGTTTGGGGTAAGCCGTTTAATGCCCTAATCGACACAAGGTCTTCTGCACTGGCCATATCATTGGAGACTGTTAAAAAGACGGGACGACTTGGATCCATTCTTCCTTAATCTGACAAAGACAACTAGGTCTCTGCCGACGAGGAAATAATGAACATCGTAGGCGTTATCGAGAACGTAGCTGTAAAAGTGGGACGAGTACACGTCCTTGTTAACGCACTTGTAATAGATGTACGTTCCTACTCTGTATTGTTGGGATTGCCTTGGGCAATGGCAGGTGGCGCACGTCTGCATTTCGATTCGAAACAATTGGTGCTCACACAGACTGGGGGAGAGTCTCAAACTGTTCCCTTGCGGGTTTCCACCCAAACGATAAAACGGGTTCCTAACTCGCTCCAAATAGGGATGATCCGATACATTGATCCCGAGGAATGCTCCCCCTCGCACCTCGGGGATGGAATCGGGGAACGAGAATACAAAGAAGAGATGCCCAGTAAAGAGGAATGGAAGCATCTAGTCGAACTTTTCGAACATGAAACCCCCGAAAAATTTCGAGTGTGTCCCAACATCGCTCGAAGCTTCCACGTGGATTCCGAAGACAGTACATTCACGCCTCTAACAACCCAGGTCAGTCCTTCTGTCCTCCTCGGGGAACCTATGTTACAAGTTCCCGATCTGGCTGATGATTTGGAGCCCCCTCGCACCTTGTACGAGGGAGCTCTTTCCTTACGAACGCGTTATCAGCAAACGGAACAGTATTTGGACATTTCTGTTTTCTCACCCCGATCATTACTAACGACAGGAGCCACCATCACCTTGGTTAAACAAGAAGCGGAAGCACCGGTAAGTGATGTGCCGAATCTAATGCAAAAAATGACAGATCTAACAGGACTAACTGTGAAACCGACTTCGGTTGGTTCAGAGACTGACGCTGAAACTAAAGAAACGGAGATGATCAGCCCCGCTGAGTCCCAGATGATAGCAACTGTCTTTTCTGTTCGCACCAGTAGTTCCGTTTTTTCTAGTGTACATGAGCGGCGGGAACGGTCGGTTGACTGGATCGATATGCCCCTTAATATGTCCGGGGAATCGACGATCCCCCTCCCGAGTCACGTTCCCGCGGAATTTCGGAAGTCGCTAATCTGTGTATTGAATGGTTACGCAGAAGTGCTAAGCGTGCATGACAATGACATTGGGTTAACTAATGCAATTGAACATGTCATTCTCACGGGAGATCATCCGCCCATTAGCTGCGCTCCCTATCGATACTCACCAGCTCAACGAGCGGCTGCTTTTCAGCGGATTAAGGAGTTCGAAGCTAATGGATGGATCGAACCCGCTATAGGACCATGGTCCTTCCCTGTAGTGATCGTACCTAAGAAGGCTGGGGGGATTCGCATTTGCATTGATTATCGAAAGCTGAATGATATCACGATTAAAGATGTGTATCCCCTCCCCCGAATTGATGAGTTATTCGATGCGATTGGGAGTGCTCGATTTTTCAGCAAGTTTGATGTTCGTCATGGGTTCCATCATCTTCTTGTCCGAGAGGAAGATCGACCGAAAACAGCGTTTGTGCTTTTCGAAGGCACGTGGCAATGGATTCGATGTCCGATGGGTATCTGCAATGCTCCTGCAACTTTTCAGCGGGCCATGAACATGGCCTTTCAGAATTTCGTATAGAAGACTCGTTTGGCACAGAGCATCATCAACTACTGCGTGATTGTGTACATGGATGACATCCTAGTGTATTTGAGTTCTTATGAGGGACACGTGCAGCACATCGAATGGGCAATGCATGCGTTACAAGATGCAGGTTTCAAGGTGGCGCTTGAGAAGTGTCATTTTTTCCTCACCACCATTTCTTTCCTAGGGTACGTGGTGACAGACAAGGGACTCCAACCGGAGCCGCAGAAGGTGGCAGTTGTCAGGGACGCGCCAGTGCCAACCACTATCACGCAAATTTGCGTCTTTCTGGGCCTAGCATCGTACTACCGAAGATTCATCAAGGGCTTCGTGGCAATAGCGGGACCCTTCACAAATCTCCTGCGCAAGGATCGGTCGTTGATCTGGACACCCGAGTGTGATCGAGCGTTTTCCACGATCAAGGCTGCTCTCATTTCGGCTCCGGTCCTTATAAGACCGGATCCCGAAAAGCCTTTTGTTCTCATCACTGACTGGCAGCCAGAGACGATTCCGGCGATCCTTGCCCAGTTGGAACCAAGCGGACTCGAGAGTGTGGTGGAGTATGCGTCCAAATCAGTACCCGCCTGCAAGCGCAACTATGCCGCTCCGACGGGAGAATGCTATGCGGCTCTCTGGGGAATCAATCACTTCCATGCTTACCTGTATGGGCGAAAGTTCACCCTGGTGACTGATCATGAGCCCCTGTTGGCTCTGAAGAAATCAAAGGATTACTCGGGCATAATTGGGCGATGGGCAACGGTGCTGCAGAGCATGGACTTTGACATCCGCCATCGGAAGCACGAGAGACACGGGAACGCGGACGGATTGACACGGTTACACAGGCCTGAGAAAGTTTTGAAAAGTGAGGAGGTGATCCCATGGAACGAACCCGAGCAGAAAATTGGACCTCGGTATGACCAAGTGGAGATTTTGTCGAAGCAGTAAGTGACACGAGGACTAATTTGCCTGCTCTACTCTCTCCACAATTCAGTCCCGTCTCTTCCCCTCTGTCATCATGACCACTCCTCCTGCCTTCACAGCCCCTTCTTCTCCTACTAATTCTGCCCTACTTACTTCCTCAGCTTTCTTCGTCACCCTCCCCGATAAATTCTATTATTTTTGCACGTGCATTGCACGGGTTTATGGGGTCGACTGTCATCCCTTCGAAACTGGGTTTGTCGATTGGGTGGAATGTGCCACGTGTGTTAATCGTGCGCACGGGGCCTGTGTACGATATCGAGCGAATAGCAAGGAATGGAAGTGCCCCCTATGTAGAACGAACAAGCTCCCCACGGAGGTTCGATTCGAGGCCGCCCGTACGGACGGCCGTGAATACGACGAAACATACCGACGAGCGGAGGTCTGGACAGATAAAATTTTATTGGCGAAATTAGCAGGGTTACCATTGCGTCACCTCACCAAACACGACAGACGTAGGGCAACCGAGAGATCTCGGGATTATCAATGGATCAACGATCATTTGGAAAAGCGTAAAACTGACGGATCGGGTTCGTGGTTGACGGTTCCTCATCCATTCCAGAGATATGATTGGATCCGATCTGCTCACGAGGAACAGGCCTCTCATTTCGCGATACGAGTCACGGAGGCAACTGTAGACCAGAACCGATAGTCCAATAAACGAGATGATGTCAAACACATTGTCGCTAATTGTCTGGTTTGTGCCGCTGATCACGCCCCCAAACGGGGACCAAACACGATCGTACCAACGGAAGTAGAGCGTCCTTTCCAGCGAGTCAGTATGGACACGACCGATATTGACGTGCCACCTGGCCCAAACCGCTGTGAATATTCTATTTTATTAGTATTAATTGACCACTTTTCCAAGTATATCGACGTCTATCCCTGTAAGACCCAAAAGGCCGCAAAAATAGCCATGTACATTGAACGGTTTCTCTATACCCATCTAGATACGGAAGAAATTTTAACCGACAATGGATCTGAATTTAAAGGTGAGGTAGAAGAACTACTTACGCGAAGGGGCATCACGCTTCGACATACGGCACCCCACGTGTCCCAATCGAACAGGTTGGCCGAGAATGCCAACCGTATGATTAAAACCGCCCTTCGCAGGAACTTAGCGGCACACGACACGCGCCCGAAATCGTATATCAGATCGTCGGGATCCACCGGGCCACCCCTCACGAGTCTACGGGGTTCACCCCCTTTCAGCTTTGAACTAATAGCCTCCCCTGTGTCAATTACCAGGGTAACTCGGAAATTGTCGAAGCAGGGAATAGAGACACGCGTGCAACCCTCAAAGCGAAGGCCAAGAGGTACGCCGACTTAATGGAACGGGCCGTTCCGAAGCTAGCCCGGAAAAGGCAAAGGATGACCGAACTGGCCCACGGTAGACAGGTCCGTAGCTATGAGGCTCAGAACGGGAATGCTGGGCCCCAGTACCAATATAAATTGGGGGACCTAGTGCAGGTACGTAAATGTGCACGTGACCGGAAACTCGCTCCCAAGTTCTCTGGTTATTTTCGCATTGTCGAACTCGGACCCAACGGCGCCAACACGGTGCGCGTTGCGCCTGAGGCTAGCGTCAGTCATAGCTCCGTCCCCATCGTCCGGCATACCTTCTACCTCCGTCTCCTTCCTCCTTCCGATCTTCCTCCCTCTTCTCCTTCGGAAAGCGAGAAAAACAACGACGATCTGACCCTCTCTCCTCTTTCTCCCTCTTGTCCCTCGTCCTCCTCTCCAACCTCGCCATGAGTTTTATCACGGAGCGGGTTCTTGACTTACAGCTGCGGCAGCCACGTGGCTACATCTAAGAAATTCGGCAAGTTTGTCACCCTCGGCTCAATACGGATCTCCGCCGTTTGATGCGATTCTTCTGCGACGAAGGTATATGTGTCGCCGCTGCGTTTCGGATAGAAGGAAGCCCTCACGCGATAGTGTTCGCAGAGGTTACTGCAGTTCATCGGCGAGCGGGTCCCAGAACGAGCCACGTCACCACAGCGGCGGGATTCACCAGTGATATCAGCTCGGTCAACCTGCAGAGGCATACCGCGATCTTAGCCTCGCTGCGCGAGTGGACGGAGCAAGTCTCCAACGTGTGGCAGCACGTCCTCGCTCGAGAAGGATATAACATCATTCCGATCTCTGCATTAGACCTTGACGGCATTCGCCGAGCACCGCGCGAGCGGCCAATTGTGGTTCCAACCCTCGTCCCCTTTCCCCATCCCCAATGAACCACACCAATTTTCTCGCTCCTCTCTCTATCTTTGGTCTTCCCTCTTTCTTCCCCACCTTCTGGCAATCCGATCTTCACCCTTCTCTCTCCTTCTCATTCGAGCCTCTTTCGGTCCCTCTTATCCATCCCGGACATTGGCGACTGTGGCGCGAAACTTTTGAGGAATTGTCTTTCTGTCTGGCCCGAGTACAAGTAAAGTGGACGGGCACTATTGAGCATCCCACGTGGATCGAGAATCCGGAGTTGCTGATCATACAGGGGAGGACTAACGCGGAAGGAGATCTTATTGGATTCCTCTTCGGATTGGTACAACCGGGTCGCCGTCAGTTGATTGCACAGGAGCTCATTGCACCGATCGTACAATTGGTGGACGATCTCTCGCCCGACATCTACTTTCAGAGTGACGACAGTCCTGCTCCGTACATTTTCGAGCGATCCTTGGACCCGTACCTTCAATGGACTTCGTGCTTGGAAGAACCTAGAGACGAGGATACGCTACCATCGCGGCAGGAGTATCTGAAGCCGTATGAGATCATCCCTTACGTCTTCTAGCCGAGGGCAGAAGAAGTGGTGATCCACGACGACGACAACGAAGAAGAAGACAACGACGAGGAAACATCGGAGGAGGGAAGCCATAGTGAACGTAGCGAGGGCGAGCTGAGTGAGGAGGAAGAGAAAGAAGAAGGAACCGGGGCCGAGAGGGAAGCCCCGCTGGTGGAAGCGGCGCGAAAGCGCGAAGAGATTGCCTCCGGAAAGCGCCAGCTGGAGTCCACTAGCGAAGCCAGCCTACGCATCGGTAGCGATCCGACCAGGGAGCCAGAGCCGCCGAGGCCCGAAGATGGCGGCCCTGCAGCTGCCACCTCAAGTACCGCGCGACGGAGACGGCGCCGATCCCACCTCCTCCAGCCCCACCCATCCCCCAGTTCGCCCACGTACCGATGCGGGCGATAGGCCTTTGTCCTCGGACGCTGTCCCGCCGGCCCCTTGATTTCCTCACCCTCGAACAGATCCGTACCCCCGTCACCTTCTCTTCCCACCCTTTCCATCCCCATCTCTTCCGTGACTTCTACTCAACCCATTTACTCGCCACCGTCCACCCCCACGCCTCCCTTTAGTCCGCTGCTCCTACATTCTGCTGGCATCTCCTGCTGTTCAGCGCTGCATGGGAGCGAAGCAACGTAATAGAGGTCTACTGCGTTGCCACGGGGACAATCCCTGTCTGTCGCCACCTCGAGATCTTTCGAGCGGCACTTTTTCGCACCCTCTCCTCCTTCTATCGCGATTACCTCGCTTCCCTTCCCCGAAGTGGCGATCATTTCCCCCGCTTGCATCGGATCATCCGATACGAAGAGCTCCCGGTGACCATGGAAGAGATGAATCACTTCCTACCCCCACTCCCTCCCCGTCATCCCCACGAAATCCCCGAAATGTACCGCCTCTACTGGCCCATTCCCACTAGGCGGTGGTAGATCCCATTCACTT
>BFEA01000413.1:336994-357879 GCA_003427395.1 Chara braunii | reverse complement strand
TGGCAACGGATTCTGCCAATCCGTGGCAATCAATCCTGCTTACGTGGAATCAATTCTGGCAATCCTGCGTACGTGGCAAACAGTTCTGTCAATCCTGCTTGCGTGCCGAGCAATGCTGAAATCAATGCTGCTTACGTGGAATCGGTTCGGGCAAACAGTTCTGCCAGTCCTGCTTGTGCGCCGAGGAATGCTGAAATCAATGCTGCTTACGTGGAATCGGTTCGGGCAATCCTGCTTATGTGGCAAACAATTCTGCCAATCCTCCTTCCGAGGAAATCAACCCTGTTTGCGTGGCAATCAGTGCTCTGCTTACGTGGCAATCGATCGTGCTTACCGTCATGACGTTCGCTTGCCAAATCGAAATTGGGCGACGTTTGTATTCACATCGTGATCGTACTATTGATAGGTTGTTGGTAGGTTTATCGTTGAAGCCCAGTGACTTACAGCGTGGACGCAGGACATCCATGAGATCTTCCGCAGGCAGCAGCATCCACGCAGAATCCAAGACCCTCCGCACTTGCCAACCAGCATCCCACAGTGTGTCAACTATGCTTCCTTACGTGGCAATCCATTGTACGCGCATGGGAAGCAACCCTGCTTACGTGGCAATCAATTGTACATACGTGGCAACCAACCCTGCTTACGTGGCAGTCGACCCTGCTACTCTGCTTATGTGGCAATCTGTTGTACGTACGTGGGAAACAACCCTGCTCACGTGGCGATCAATTGTACGTACGTGGCAACCAATCCTGCATACGTGGCAATCGGCCTGCTACTCTGCTTATGTGGCAATCAACTGTATGTGCGTGGCAACCCTGCTTACGTGGCATGACACTCAATCAGGGAGGTGGCGAGCAATCCTGCTTACGTGGCAATTAATCATGCAGACATGCCGTGTCCTTCGCTTGTCAAATAGGGGGGAAAATAAGAAGAAAAGTCATGCGGTGTTTGTACTCACGTGATGACAATTAGTCCTGTTTACGTGTCATTGTCTCGTCGTGGTGTGTCTATTGTTCTTACGTGGCAGTTAATCCTGCTTACGTGGCGTGGTTTGAACTTGCCAAATAGTTTCATTCTGATGAGCCGTTTGTATTCATTTGAACCATAGCTCGATTTATGCGTGTCATCCTTGCGCAGGGCCAATGCTAGATCCAGCGGCCTAGCTCAGGTGGTTAGGCACGGAAGTGGCATTCAGGAGGTCGCGGGTTCAACCCCCGCGGCCACCTGTGGCACGCTCGGTGCCAACCAACTGAGATAGTCAGCTGGATCCTCCCAGTCGGTATTAGTAGTAAGGTCTTCAGCCAACACGGGTGTGAGTGCGCGTGTGAGTGTGTTGTGTGTAGTGTGTGGGAGAGTGTTGGCCTTAGAAACTGCTGTTATTCGGTTGGGGGCGGAGGACGATGAAAAGGGAGGTGCAGCTACTGGCAAACTGCTCGGTCCTTGTGTTAGCCGGGCCCCCACCGGCGGCCCCAACCCTGCACCCTAACCCTGCACCCTAAACGCTGGGACAAAGGGGCAAACATGCCGTTACCTCCCTCCACCGAGAGAGGTAATCTCCCTTCACCAAAGAGGTAGAAAGCTATGCTTGCAGAAGTCCCCTGTATAGCCTTAGGAGTAGTGGTAGGTCGTGAAAGGAAAGAGATATGTTCCATGACATGGCGGAACGCCTGTTAAAATATGTGAGGTATATATAGCTGTCCCCTGATGAGGAGAAGACAAAAACAAAAAAAAACTTTTCTGTATCGTTCCAATTTTAACGGATGTCCCGAAGAACTGTATTCATTTGATGATCGTCCCTACACTTGTGGAAATCGCTAACGTGAGAAATCAGACATCCGGACTGTCTGCGGTCCTACTGGGCCGACGACCCGGATCGTTGTTGGATATCTGAAGTTTTTAAAATCGTACGAAGATCTGGCCCTTCCGTGGTCCTGCTGGGCCAACGGCCCGGATCGTTGCACGATCTTAAGATTTTAAAGATCAGGGATCTTAAGATTTTAAAGATCAGGGCTGTCCGTCTGGCACCATAGGCCAATGGTCCAGATTAGAACTCTGCAGGCAAAAAAAGGTCCTGGGCCGCTCCCCTATTCCGTAGTGCCGGGCTTGGACTTGGTCGCCAGTAAAGGAACTGCGGCGCCATTCAACCCTTCGGCTGCTCAGGAGTAACGCACACCACACGGACACACACACACACTCAGGCATGCATGCGAACACAAGCACATGCACGGACACGCACGCACCGCACGCACGCACGGGAACCTCCTGATGAGTTGGTGAAAGTCTGGCGAAACAGTCTAGCACAGTCATGCTTTTGTTTGTGGAGTTGTGTACAGTGAACGTGACAACAAGCATGCACGAATACACACATGCACACACACGCACATGCACGCCCACACACACGCACACAAATGTCCATGTGTGTGTGTGTGTGTGTGTGTGTGTGTGTGTGTGTGTGTGTGTGTGAGAGAGAGAGAGAGAGAGAGAGAGAGAGAGAGAGAGAGAGAGAGAGAGAGAGAGAGAGAGAGAGAGAGTAGTTTTCTGGACGCATGTGAGCATGATTCCGGTCACTTTCAGCTGCTGCTCAACTTTGAGTCTGATGGATACCTCCTAATGATATTCGATGGAAACAAGCAACAATCCGCACACATGAATTTTGTGCAAAGAAAACAAAAAAACATTCGTAGAACGGTATGCAGTGAGACCATTGGGAAAAGCTGTGCTGTCCTTTTTGGATGATGATGATTGACTGATTGAATCTGTGCGCAACTTCTCCACAAAGCTGCATCTTTGAAAGAGTGAGGCAAAAAAAAAAAAAAAAAACACTATGCGGAAGTCACAAAACTGAGTTATAATTGCACTATCGGCCAAGATACAGTTCCCAATTGCAGTTTGGGCAATGCATACAACCCAAAAAGAAAGAGTGAGCACCTTGCTCCATTTCTCAACGTTGACAATGTATCTGTTCTGGATCGTGTCCTGAATGCAGTCAAACTGATCCAAAATTCCAAAAGTATGCCCTGAGTGTCAGTATGTGAAGGAGGCCGACAAGGAGGAAAACTTTAAGGTGGTAATAATGAGGAGGAAAGGTGGTAATAACGAGGAAGAGGAGGAGGGAAGATGGTAATAAAAAAGGGGAAACTACGCTCTGACGAAACAATCTTTCATCATCAGTTTTATCTTTTCAGTCTTTGCCTTGTTTATACTTGTATTTTTTTCATTGTCGTTGTTTGTCTTGCTGTTGTTTCCTTCGCTGCCTTACGCTGTTTGTTTGCCCATCCATTTACCCCATGCCTTTCACCCAGTGTGCTTTGTTGTTTTGTGTTGTTTGCCTGCCCACCTGCCTCCCCCATGCCCTCCAACCCATGTGTTTTGCTTCACTGTCGGTTGTGCCTTGTTGTTTTGTCGAGCTACCGTCTGCTTAAATGACATGCCTGGGTAAATAGAGGATCTAGCCTGTGAATGTATGAGGGCATTAGGGAAAGTTGTGGAGTGTATCCCTGTCTCTTATACACATCTAGATGTGTATAAGAGAGAGGTTGTGCCTTGTTGTTTTGTCGAGCTACCGTCTGCTTAAATGACATGCCTGGGTAAATAGAGGATCTAGCCTGTGAATGTATGAGGGCATTAGGGAAAGTTGTGGAGTGTGTCCTGTGTCATGACGGTACGTGGAGTGCATTTTTATCATGTGCTGAGACGTTGTGCCTTGTTGTTTTGTCGAGCTACCGTCTGCTTAAATGACATGCCTGGGTAAATAGAGGATCTAGCCTGTGAATGTATGAGGGCATTAGGGAAAGTTGTGGAGTGTGTCCTGTGTCATGACGGTACGTGGAGTGCATGTTTATCATGTGCTGAGACGTTGTGCCTTATTGTTTTGTCGAGCTACCGTCTGCTTAAATGACATGCCTGGGTAAATAGAGGATCTAGCNTTTGTCGAGCTACCGTCTGCTTAAATGACATGCCTGGGTAAATAGAGGATCTAGCCTGTGAATGTATGAGGGCATTAGGGAAAGTTGTGGAGTGTATCCTGTGTTGTGACGATACGTAGAGTGCATGTTTATCATGTGCTGAGACGTCCTTAATATGTGCTGGGACCAAAGGTGGGGTTTGCATTTTAATAGATAAAGACGTAGAAGTGAATATGTTAGATCGTTATACAAACTGTGAAGGGCGCTGGGCCTGGGTAAAACTGGCGGTCGATCAGGAAGATTGGGCTATTATGACAATATACGCCCCGGTGAACTACAAGGAAAAAATAAATTTTTTCACTGAACTCCTGGCATGTTTACCAGATGTGGAAAACCTGATAGTCATGGGTGATTGGAATACAGTGCTCAGCCCGGGGTTAGGGTCACGTTAGACACTCCTAAAAATGCTTGTTTTTAGGATTGCGTCTTGGTTGCACGCAATCCTAAATCCAATTTTAAGATCGAAAATGTGAAAACGGCGTTAGGACGAGTCCTAAAGGATTTAGGATTCCCCAGGCAAAATCGTCCTAAATTTTCCAGTTACTGAAAAATTTAGGATTCCCCGTAGCCCCCGACCTACTGAAAAATTTAGGATTCTCGCGTTTCACGGACTCGTTGCATCGTGTGCATGGCACCGTCGACACGGAGTTGCTGGTGCAGAAGCGGTCCGTCAGGTCAGTGGTCGGACATCGAAGGTTTTCTGCGGGTCGACGCGGGCAACAGCCACGAACGGTAGCTGTTGGTGGGGATTGGACGAACATTGGCAGGAATGGACGGACATTGGCGACGCGGCTGCGTATACGCATATGAAAACCGGTCGTGGGAGACCATTTAGGACGAATCCTAAAAGATGACTTTTAGGATTGCGTGTAACGACGCCGCACGAAATCCTAAAAATCCTTTAGGACTCGTCCTAAAAATTTTAGGATTCTTTTAGGAGTGTCTAACGAGACCCTTAGACACACCCTCTCCAATACCACTCAGAGAAGACACAGTAAGGTTGTTATCTGTTCTGGAATCCCAAGGTTTGACGGATGTGTATAGGACTATGAACGCTGACTCTAATGGCTACACGTGGTATGGTCCTAAGCCAACATCTAAAGCCCCACAACCTCGAAAGAAGTTAGACTTAATTCTGGCAAGGAGTGCAGTTTGGGACAAATGTATATGGTCTAATTATTTCGTTATCGCTTTCTGATCACTACCCAGTCCTAATGGATATTATTTCCAAAGATATTATTGACAGACATAGACCTCCGTTTAGGCTGAATGTGACTATCTTAAAGGATAAGGGTATCCCGGAATGGGTAAGCGACCAAATGAAAACCTGGTTTAGCACAATGAACCTGTTTGAGGAAGAGGACAGGTGGGTGGAAGTGGGGTTGGGAATAGTACAGGCAGCCCTCAAGGTCTTCTCCAGGATGAAAGCTGCAAATCTCACCTGGAAAGAAAGGACACTAACCAGAGAAATTGAAGAACCAGAGAATAAGATGGCGAAAGACTCTTTTTCAGATTACTATTGGTCAGCAAGGAGGAAAGACAATCTGGCTCAGCTTGAGGCCTTAGAACTTCAAAAACAAACCAGTGGCTAAAATGGCTCAAGGTAAGGGGAATGGTAGGATACGATCGAATGACCAAAATGGCGTTCAGGTCCCTCCTATTGAGACAGAGCAGACCACCCATCAGAACAGTCATTTCGTCAAAACGGACATATTATATTTTTTGGACGAAATCAAAACTGACTTTTTTTGCCAAAATCTGGTCGGAAGTTTTTGCTCCTGAGGGTCCGGCGTTGCATGTATCTGGTCTATGTTTGAGACCAGATACTTTTTTTTTTTTTTTTTTTTTATTATTATTATTATTATTATTATTATTATTTTGTTTTTTGTCTCAACCATAGACCAGATACATGTAGGGGGTCCGGCGTTCTGGGAACGCCGGACCCTCAGAAGCAAAAAATTCCGACCGGATTTTGGCAAAAAAAGTCAGTTTTGATTTCGTTCAAAAAATATAATATGTCCGTTTTGACGAAATGACTGTTTCAGGGAGTTGGTTCACCCTTTTGCCTGGAATGCCCCAGTGGCAAGCACCACGGAGCAAATGTGTGGCTACGCAATGGAATACTTTCAGGATATTGTTTCCACACGAAGACCATTTGACTGCCTGAATTCTGACCTGTCAGAAGACTCAAACTTTTGGTCTTGTTCACACTCAAGGATATCTACCACGGACTGCGCTAGGCTGGAGCAACCCTTGACAGAGAGTGAACTATGGAAGGCAGCGAAACAGATGGCCCTAGGGAAGTGCCCAGGTATAGACGGAATGCCTATTGAACTGTTCCTAAGTACCTGGGAGGCTTTTGCCCCTTTCCTAATGCCAATCTACAATAGGGCCTTGGAAACAGGAGCACTCCCAAAGAATATATCAAAAGGGGTTATCTCCTTGTTGTACAAAAAAGGAGATAAACAGGAGGTAAGAAATTATAGACCCATATCGGTTCTCAATGTGGTGTATAAACTCCTTGAAGCCTTAGCCCTACGACTCGCCGACCTCCTTCTGAATTTGATAGGTTGGGAACAGGGGGCGTTCGTTAAAGGAAGGTCGATATTTGACAACATCTTGACGACGGTTCAAGCCCTGGAGGTTATCAGTAAGGAAAAAAGGGAAGTGGCGGTACTACTATTGGACATGGAGAAGGCCTAATATGACAAAGTGGGGTGGGTCTTTGTCTTTACTACCCTGAAGAGACAAGGCTTTGGCCAGGGTTTCTGCAGATGGGTGAAGGCAATATACGCAGAGGCCTCCACCATGGTCATAGACTCATAGTAAATGGGAAACTCTCAGGGGAGTTTAGATTGACTAGGTCTCTCCGCCAAGGGTGCCCACTAAACCCTCTATTATTTGTGATTCAATTAGATACTTTGTTAGACAATCTAAGGGCAAACCCTAGGATCAAAGGTCTGTGATTTCCCCCCGCCCTCCAATGGAAAGGGGGGGCTTTAGCTGATGATATGACAGTTGCTGTTGAAAATACTCCTATAGTATTGCATGAACTACATGTGGTATTGGATGAATATTGTCTATTATCGAAAACCTCAATAAATTGGGATAAGTCGGTTTATTTTTTACGCTCACCCTATAAGCTCTGTATGGACTAGGGGTTACGACAAGTGGTTGGGCTCACAACTTCAAGTTGTCCTTGAGGGCCTTGGTGCTATCCACGGCGGCTTTCTCTATCTTATGGTGCCCCCTAACGATCCACCTATTAGGGGATGATGCCTACTTAAAGATTACGAGAGCAGGCTCCAGATATCTGTGGAAACCGGCTACATGAGAAGACAAGAACTTCATCTCGAAAGTGGAGTGGGATGCTGTCTCACTTCCACGGGAGCAAGGTGGCTTGGGGATCTTGGACCCAAAACGCCAGAATGTGTATGTACTGGCCAAATGGTCAGTCCAAGGAATGACAGAGAGTTCCAACAAAATATGGATGCAACTAGCAGAATATATACTCGGAAAAGAGTGAGACTTGTCTCATAGTTCACACGTATGGCTCGGCTTGTTAATGCAGTCCTATACAACGAAGCGCCCAAGATCAAGAACCTGGAAGAACATTTTAGTGACATGGAATAAGTTGCGGCCACATTTATTAAGAGAGTCCTCTACATTTACGGAGGTCGGCAACCAAATTCTGTTTGAAAATGTTTTTATCAAACAGGACAACGGGGCAGTATTCCCTACAAATGGTTCCTCGGGTTCCTTTGGGCAAGCTTGGATCAAGAAAGGAATTATGAAGATCAAAGATATTTGGGAATATGAGCAAGGCTGTTGGTGTTCCAAGCAAGATATGAAAATGAAAATCCCTAGACTACGGTTGGTGAAAACCAATTTGGAGAAAATAGCAAGAGTTATCCCATCACACTGGACTTCCGTGATGAAGAATGAGCATTCGAGAAATCAGGGTACTTGGCTTAGATCCCCTGATGGCTCCAAAGTATGGAGGGTGGAGGGCTAGGATGGTACAGCGGGAATCAGAGTCCAAACCTGGATGGAGGGGAACAGGGCAGGAGGTCAGAGTTTCTTACGCCTTGAAGGAGAAAGAGTGGTGCAAGAGTTGGACGACCTTACTGAGCTAAGGGTCCTCGAACAAAGAGGAGCGGCGGTCAGAGTTTCTTACGTTCATATGTTCATAGGGGAACAGGGCAGGAGGTCAGAGTTTCTTACGTTCATATGTTTGGGGGAAGCGGAGAATTTCAAAATTGAACCTCTAATGTATGGTTGGGAGAAGAGTCAGACTCAACTACCGGAAGATACTACGCTGATCAAGTACAAACCAAGAGTGGGAGTGGCGGTGCAGACGGTCTCGGTGTTAGACGGTCTCCATGTTGGACCCGCCATCAACGAAAGCAGCAAGGAGATTTCGTAAAGATCAAGACGAGACAAGGCCAATGCCACAATGGAACAAGTTCTGGAAGGCACTGAGGAGATTACCCTCACAGAAACAGGCTAGCCTGATCTGGCAGCAAGCTCTACAGGCTGTCCCGGTGGCTACTTGGCTGGCAGGCAAAGGGACTGAAACCTGCAAAAGATGCGATAAAGATAAAAAATTTTCTATTCATCTCTGGCTCCTATGCCCACTGTCCACCCAACTATGGGAATGGTGGAAAATACATTGGAGGAACATCGCAGATAACACAGTTGATTGGACAGATGAGTGGATTTTACACAGCTCCACCTCCCAGACGTCAAGCTTCACAGCTGGATGGTACTATGTAGCCCTGGTATGCAGGAGAGTGATCATGGACGTCATAAGAAACGCTAAGGTATTCTCCAGTGTAGATACGGTGCTCCAAAAGTAGACACACCAAATTCGAGGAAATATTCGACTTGCTATTCGAACAGATTGGGAAAGATGTTGTTTGTCTAAGGGCAAAGGACGGAGTTGGTTCCTCGGGACTTGGATCCTCAGGGCTTGGATGCAAGGGAATAAGTTGGCTAAGGTTACATTGGAAGAAAAAATGAGAATTGGTCCATGGCTCCTTGGGGGAGAGGTTGGGAGTTAGAAGGACACCGGCTATACGTAGGGCAGGTTGGGAGTTAGAAGGACACCGGCTATACGTAGGGCCGTCGAGATCCCGCTAGTATTTCAGGTGTCCACTCCCATGAACCCCGAAGGACCCAAGACCCCGTGTCCCGTTTGTTGGTTACTCTTTAACAAACCAAATTTGGTGAATTCAGAGGAAATAGTGGCCCTAACCTTCCAGGTCAGTGCTCAGACTATTGCTTAAGATACAAGAGGGTTTGGACCCACTAACTTTCCCTTTTCTTACAGAGCTTTCAGGCTTAAATATTGACGTTGCTCTGTTAGCCTAGGCTAGTAGGGCTCTTTTTTTTTTTAACTGCACTTTAAGGATTAAATTTTGGGAAGTTTCTTGCATGGGATGCTGCACCCGGTTTCCAGTAAAAGTATGATAAGAGGTACAATGTTGGTGAGAAATGAGCTTTGCTCGCAAGCTAAACTGGTTGAGGCTGCCAGGTTATCTCCGGGTTGAATTGTGAGGTCCCCAGCCTCGTCCCAGCGAAGTTGGTAATGAATTGGCAAGCTTTCCCCCCCCCCCCCCCCCCCCCCCCCCCCCAAAAAAAAAAAAAAATGTAGTACAGTACAACTTTTTTTTTTTTTTTTTTTTTTTTTCAAACTGAACAACTTTTCTTTCAAATGTGATTCGAGGCCGGGGACATCACAACTCTACCCAGGGTTATCTGACAGCATCAACCAGCTTAGCTTACAGGCGAAACACATGTGGATCTCTTGCTACAGAGACTTCCCAGCGAACCAGGTTATCCTCAATAGTTGAATCCGAGTTAACCTTCTAAATGTTGAACCACCTTATCTGTTTCGAATCATTCCATCTCCAATGAGTAGCCCGATACCTCCATCATAGCACCTCCACAAGCTAGTCTAGCCTATATCTGGGACTAGCACGGCCTAGAGGACATGGTCCGGACCTACTGGCACTCTTCTAGTGGCCTACCTTGACCCTGGTGAACCGAGTGTCTGGTACCTTCGTGCCACTCTACCCTTCTAACCTTTGTCTGCTACCTATGATTGTCTATTAACCATTAGTCTTGACGCTGCGAAGTATCACCGTTCCCCCAAGCCACCTCAGTCTGCCGCTCATTCCCCTGGGTTGTTCAGCTCCTGAACTCAGCGCGATATCCCCAGGTTTCCTCGTGCACCAATGTAGGCCAACTTCTGGTTACAGGCCCAGGTACACCTGAACCATCTCAACTGGCTTCTTTATCCTTTTTCGGCTTTGGCCTTCCACCTCCAATCGACCCGAATTGCCTGAGAAAGTTTTTTATTGGAACCGCGCCCTGTTTCTGTCCCTCCAGACCACTTCGCAAATTATGCCTCTTGTGACATGCGCAACATACCCCACCCCTGGTGACCCTTAACGTTGGCAGGCAAAAAACCCAGCAACACCCATTTCTCTCCCCAGACTATAGATTGGTCTCCGAATTTTGACCAGTGGTAGGCCCACCATGCCCATACCCGTTTAGACGCTGGGCAGTCCCACCACAGGTGTCTAGTTGATTCAAATGGCCATCTATACCTTGAGCAGCCAAGGTCTGTAGCCATACCTTTGCTAGCCAGCCATACCGCCGATGGCGTGACCATCAGAGAGAGCAACACAGTACACTCACTTGCTTACCATTTGGCAGGGTTGTCAAGATTTCCCACAGTCTGTCGAACTCTGGTCCTGCTTGGGAGAGGTCCTCGCTCCATACTGCCTGCCACCTGGATGTGGCGATCTGGGCTGGAGTTCTCCTGTTGGGGGCCGCCCTCAGATATCCTTGGGAGGTTGAGTAGTCCACCAGACTCAATGGCGCCTCCTCCCCTGCAGCGGGCGACCAGCTCCAGGCTAAGGGTTCTATCTGCAGTTGTCTTAACGTTGTTCCTCCGATCCAGCACGGTGCCTTCCTTGTACGAGACCACCTGTTCGTTTCCACCACTCTCACTTGTGCTGGATTGTCCCAGGCCCACACTGTCGTCTCCTCCAGTAAGCGCAGGGAGTTGGAGACTCCCTCACTGCACCACCTCTCAACGTTTCTGAACCCACTGGGTATAATTTCCTTGACCTTCCACAACACTTTCTCTGCCTGTTTTGTGCTTGAGAGGTACCAAGTCTCAGTGGGGTCTACCCCTTGTGGTCCCAACATGTCCAACCAATCAGCAGGGATTGATTGCAACACCATTCTCCAATGTTCCTCCACCCTTTGTAGCCCTCTCAAGGTTCTCTTTATCTCTCCTAGAGGCCTCCAGCTCCCCATGCTTGTTGACCACATGTCCTCAATCTTGACTATACCTCGCTTGACCCAGACTTGCCCAAAGGTTCCTGGAGAACCTTGAGCTACTAGCAGGTCGCTGGAGCTGTCGTGAATCGCTGCATTGTCGAATACCAGCTGGTTCAGAACCTCATCCCTTGTAGAGGGCGGGTTCTGAACATCCAGAGGGTGTTGCTTCCACGCCTTGCAGACTGCTTTCCAAAACATCGACTTGAGTTTCTTCTTGCGAAATGAGGGCATTAGAAAGCAGGACCACACATCTTTTGGCCTGATGAGCCCCCATTCTTTCATCAGGATCCTTTCTGCCAGCGGCATCCATTGCTCCCTGATACTGCAGTTGGCCGCTTTGGCCAGCCAGCCCCGGAGCTGAGCCTGGTTCTTCTGGACTGGGTCCACCAGTCCCAGTCCTCCTTTCGATCTTGGGAAAGTTAGTGTGTCCAATGCTACCTTCGAAATGAAGCCCTCTGTGGATTAAGCCCGTGGTTTCCACAGGAACCTGGCCACCAAACGTCTAATCGCTTTTACCACCCCAGCTGCTAATTCCCTTACTGTGGACACAAACCACAATATAGAGAACAGTGCAACATTAGCAACCAAGGTCCTCCCTATCAGCGATAGATGCCAGACACTTCCCCATATCTTGAGCCTTGCCGCGATACGCTGCTGCAACACTGCTCCTTGTGTTATCCCCACTTGGAGGCTGATCAGCACCCCGAGGAATCTTTCCTCTTCGCCTCTTTCCACTCTTTTCATCCCCCATTCTACGCTGCGTGAAAACTGTTCTGGCAATAAATAGGTAGATTTATGACAGTTAACTGATCCCTCAGAAAAGGTGGAGTACTCCCTTAGGATGCCCTTCAACGCGAGTAGGGAACTGAGAGTGTTGTCGCTTACTACAAAGAGGTCGTCCGCCAGCGTTTTTGCTCTGCACTCCTCTCCATTGTGCAGTGATAGTCCCCTGATGTTCGGATTACGCCTAACTCTGTTGAGCAGTACCTCCATTTGTAGAACGAAGACCACGGGGGCAAGAGGGCACCCTTGTCTCAGCGAGCGAGATAACTGGAACGGTCTTGAGAGGTGTTCGTTAATCACCACCGCGGAGGAGGATTACCTTAATCCATGAGCAAAACCTTGTGCCAACCCCATCCTCTTCAAGGTGGTAAGGACAAATGTCCAACCCACCTTGTCGTATGCTTTCTCCAGGTCCAACAACAAGACCGCCGTGTCCAGGCCCTCAGACTGTACAATCTCCACTGTTTCAATAACAGTCATAATATTATTAAATATTAACTGCCCTTGCACAAACTTGAAAGCCCCCTGGTCCCTTTCCACCTGGAAGGTGCTTGGACAATCTGCGTGCAAACGACTTTGTGAGGATCTTATAGGACACGTTCAATAAAGAAATTGGGCGCCAATTTCTGACCTCAAACTTATCCTTTTTTTTTAACAGAACTGTGATCACCCCATGTGTCATCCCTTTCCCCAGTCTCCCACCTACCAACACTTCGTTGTACAACTCCACTAGTAGTGACCCGAACACCCTCCAACTCGTGAAGTAGAACTCTACGGTAAGGCCGTCAACCCCGGGGGACTTCCCTCGCGCCACAGACTTCAGCTTTTGGGTGAGTTCCTCCAGGGTAACTGGTCTATCCATATCCAGCTTCACTACTATGTCTAGTTGTACTGTGGTGTCCTCCCACATGTCAGATTGCTGAGACAGGTCTGTGTTTACATCCTCGTTCGGTCTTCTGGTCCTAAGAATGTCCTCGTAGTGCAAATTTGCATACTTCAACATTCCTACCGCCGTACAGGCTGTGGGGGTCGAATCATCAAACGGGTGTCTCAGTTCTATCATTTGCTGCCGCACTCTTCTTGGCTGGAGTTTTTGAAAGGATTCCTTGCTCATTTTATCTTTCGTTTCCACTCCCTTCTCCTTTAGGATTTGCATCCATCTTTGTTGTTTATCCACATGCATCCTGTGCCAATCTGCCATTTTCCTTTCACGCTCCGCTGTCCATACCCTCTCTGATATTGGGTGTCCCTCCATCTTCTCTTCCGCCTCCTCTACCTTCCTGAGACACTCAGCCTCTCTCTTGTTTCTACTCCTCGCTAAGATCCGTGAACATACATCAAGAACCCCAGATGTGATTGCCAAACCCCCATCCAGCCACTCTGCGTTTGACTCAAACAACAAAAAAATTCCCACGAGAAATGAAAGTTGGAAAAACATTCCATAAAAAAAAAATCTTCATATTTATAAATTATCATTCAAATGTTTGTCCAATTCTAAAATTTCCAGTTTTATTTGATAAGTTACCGTCTAAATATGACTTTTCCCTTCCAACTACATCCATTTGTTCAAGATGGAATGGAAGTCTGGATGAGTTTATGAAATGTCTCAATTAAACTTTTATTCTACTACAACAAATATCTTCTAATTTAGATTGGATCAACCTATTTATGACTAAAAATCCTTACTTAGAATAACATTCCAATTAAAATATTTCATGAAGTGATCCAGACTTTCATTCCATCTCTAGCATCCAGTTCAAATAAGAAGGGAYACCCCATTCTTGGAAGGAAAGTTTTCAAGCAAGACGGAAAATTTTAAAATTGGAATGACATTTTTTAAGATGGAATGAAAATTTAAAATTTAGAATGTAATTTTACTATAGAATGATTATTTAATTCTAGGAAATTTTTCTATTGAAGTGTTGCCTAGCATCTTTCCACCCTTCCATGTGTTTTTCCACCCATTCCATAATCCCTGGTTCTTCGAGAACCTGACTGTTCAGCCGGAAGAAACCCCTCCCCCTCTCAATTCCCAGCCTGATCCGTATGTCTGACACCACCGGTTTTTGGTCAGACATCGGGTGGCTTACCTGTTTGGTCATGATAGTGCTCTCCATTACTTGTTCACTGAGGAGATAAAAATTCAATCGCCTCCTCGTAATTGTTTGTCTATCCCTGTGCAGATTTGAGAACGAGGAGTAGCCCGGATTGTCCGGGTTGAGCACCAGGAAAGGATCCGTCAAGGATAACTCTATGCATAAATCCATCAGTGTCTTGACGTGGTTGCGTTTGCTGTCCGTGAGTTTGGTCTGAGTGCCTTGTCCAATGACACATTCCAGTCCCCTGCTAACAGCAGCCTGTCCGTTTTTGGTGCATGCGTCATCAGTCTGGCTATGAACTTAGCTCTCTCGCTGACTACCATTGGAGCGTAGACAGTCATAAGTACCCAAACTTCCCCTCCAATCTCTACTTTCATCCACCCAGACAGTCAATCACGTGTGCCTGCAGATCCCGGTGGAGCAGGATCCCTACTCCCCTTCGAGACCCCTGGGCTGGGGACCACACCTGTGGTCCGTCCCACCACATCTCAATCTCTTTCAGTTTAGTCTCGTTTAACTTGGATTCCTGCAGAAAAAATGCAGTCGCAGTTAACTTTCCACTCGTGTAGCCACGACTTGAGCCTCCTCCGTTTCAGTCTCCCGTTGGCATCCCCGAGACCTCGCACATTCCAAGTTACCGCTCTAATTTTCTCCATTCTCTACTACTTTCTCCGCCTGGTCTTGGATGCGGGGGGTTGGTTTCGTTCCTCTCAGGGAAGCAGACCTATATCCTGTTCTGATGGAACCTCTTGAGTGGCGCTGCGAGTTCCCTTTAGCAGAACTTGTTTCTGATGATGAGCGCCAGTCTTCGATCAGGCTTGTGGCCAGGAATCCGGAGTGGAGGTTTTCTTCCCCCATGAGTTTCTCGTTGACATTCACCAGGACCATAGCGGAGATATCCGGCAGGACTTGGATTTTTTCCAGTTCCTGCCAATTCCTCTCCCTAAGCAAGTTCACTTGGAAACTGCGTACTCCTGTCTGGTTAAGCACTGATGTTGTCTCTGGGGCTATCCACGCGCCAAGGAGCGGGAAGTACCGTTTGTTGTATCCCTGCACCGTCTCGACTATCACGTGAGCCATTGTGGATTTTGGTATTAACCGAATTGGGACGTGTTCCCCATACAACGATCTTACAACACCCATAATCATCGCCGGTGTTGGGGTTTTGTCAATCACTTTGGATGGAATCTGAGGAACCCCTTCTACGTTCACCAAAGACAAAAACTTCACCCCATCCTCTGAGCTCGTGCACAAAATTGGGACTAAACCCCTCTCCACCGCTTCCATTTGGTTCCTCTCCAACGCGTCTGCATGTTGACTCTTGTCTGGTATTCTTCTGCTGCTAACCACTTGGTCTGTCTGCTTTCTAACCCCCGACCCTGCTGAACTCTCCATGGAAGATGTTTCGTCCGACTTGTGTGCATCCCCATAATCCTCGTAGCATTCACTCCCCCACCTGATTCTTGACTGGGACGATTCTAGCGTCTTTGTCAGTTCCGCCTGTGCTTTCCCTGCTCTTCGATTCGGGGACTCTGCATCCCAGTGTCCCTGGCTGCCTTCCTCCTCTCTGATTCCCGGACAGTGAGTTGTCAGGTTGCGACGCCATGGTTGCAACGTATCCCCTCTGTTTCGCCAGTTGTCCTCCCTGCCTGTTTCCCACCTCCCATTGTTCCCTCTCTGCGTTCTTCTTATCGATCCTCCTTTCTCCTCCCATCTGGTGTGACTTAGGGGTAGTCCCCCTCTGCCCGAGGACTGTGGCGCAAAATTTCTCCAATCGTATGCCTCCGATGGATAGTCGGGGATCAGTCCCTCAATTTGGAACTGTTGCGTGCAGGGAGGCGGTGCATTGCAGTGCTGGAACGAGTTCCCTGGTCTCATTTCTTGAGGACTAGGGTACGGGTCTTGCCATTGCGCATGCATCTGTGCATTGCCCAACTCTCTCCAGGAAGTTCCAATGAGACCCGCTTCATTGGCATGACCCGGATTATTGCTCTGTGTCTGCTCCTCCCTCAAGGACCAAGGAGGTAGGAAGGTACGCACTTGTTCCGGTTCTTGTGCATCCCCCCATCTCTGTGGCCTCAGGTGCATCTCCTCCTCTCGGAACTGGGAGTGAAGCGGGTCTTCATCCTGTTGGTCTGTTGAGTCCTGGTACACTCGCTCTGATCGGTGTGCGTTCCTCTTGTCTGCAGTAACCCCCCTCGCTGCACCTCGCAGTACTTGGCTGAGACCTCGGGGGGAAAGACCCCCAGAGTCGCTTGTTCCACCGATATTGGCCCGCCTGCCGGTTTCATCTTGTCTGGTCGCCTCACCCATCCGTCCAGTTCTCGAGAGTTGTTGTGACGCGTGGTTGCCTGCATTTCCCGTCGTCACTCCTTGTGTCGCTCTGCCTTGACTTTCCAAGTGTTGTCTGTACCTCTCCTTATGCCCCCCTTGTCTTTCCCTATTGCTTTTGCGTCCCTCCTCTGTCTCTGTTTCTGGGGCAGCTATCTTCAATGTGGAAGTACCACCGGCAGCGGCGACACCAGTCCATGTACGGCGTCACTATGTCAACCTTCCAGCGTTCCTCCTCCGGTGACTGTATTACGAGGACGTCATCGATTTTTGATTTTGATCCGACCGGCATGTCGAACTTGACATTCATCTGTTTCAGTTTGTCTCTATCGTGTTCCGCAGGGTGCGTCTCTGTGATTTCCCCAAATAGGCCCGCGACCGCACTTCCCAGAAAATAGTATGCGTCTAGCGGCACTCTCAGAGCCATTATCCAGAACTTTGATTCCGCCTCCAGGATGCGGAGGTCTTGCAACTCCTTCTTCGACAGCCTTGGTTTGAACGCCACGATGTACTCCTTTTTATCATCAAGCTTGATCTTTATCTTTTTCTGTTTAATCAAGCAGGCGGCAATGTCTTTGGACTTGGCCACGTACGATGCTACGTTCTGTCCTTCAAACTTGACCCTTCCCCGCCTTGCTTCTGGTTGAAACAACTTCTTTGCAGTCCAGTCGTCCTCATATGCTCTAATAAAGTCTTCCTTCACTGCCCTCGACAGATTCCTGGCCTCCTCCTGGAGTATTACCATTACTGATCTTTCCCTCAGCCATTGTTCCTTTACTTTATTCACTTCCTCATTCACTACGAATCACCTTCCTTCCTCATCCTCCACCACTGTGCCAAGATTCTCGTCGTGTGGGCAAACGCCTTCATCGTAGCAACATTCTAGTACTGAGTTCCTGACTCTGTCCCAATCCTTTGGAACTTCCTTTGAGTTGGGGAGTGCTGCCCCACTTCCTCCAGGGTTCTCCATGACTCTTCCTCTGGCTGACGACCGTCCTCACGACTTCAACTTTCCTGCCCTTTCCGCCCTTCTTCTTACTTCGTTACACTGCAGGTCCAGTTCTTGCCGGGATTCGCTACACCTACTCGCGTCGCCTGTCCCAGGTGAGGTACTTTCGAGTACCCTTCCCCTCGCGTCACAGTTCCCTCGTGTATGATTGCATTCGCCTGCGAGTTGGTAACTGTCTGGCCTTGACTCTGCTTCTCCTCCGTTAGCCCCCGCTTTACCCTGTTGTAGGCTTCCCTAATTTCGTAGATGCTGCTTAGTATCGTGATATTACTAGATTCCTTTCGGATACCATATCATGTTCTACCATGTATCCTTACTGGGGTCTAATCACCGGTGGCTTACTTCTTCGCATTCTTCCTTCGTCCTTCTTGTAGCTTGCGTGCCTGTTTTCCGTTCATCACCAGGCCATATATGCGCTTGCTTGCTTGTCCTTGCTACCGACCGCTGTCCTCCGTGGCATTTCCGGAATTTCCCGCAAGTGTCATCCCCTCGCCTCTAACCTTTATATCTAACCCGTTCTTTCCGCATGATCGATTTGAACACTGAGGCTCTGCGTGCCCCCCTTCCCCTGCGCTCGACCAGGTACGCCCTTTCCTCCCCGACTGGATGAGCCGACATGTGCTTCTCATCGACGAGGATGACGGCCCGGTGTTGTGGCCCTGCTACCGTGCACTGTCCTCCGTGGCATTTCTGGGATTTCCCAGGAAGTGTCGTCCCCTCGCCTCTATCCCTTGTATCTAATCGGTTCTTCCCGCTTGATCAGTCCGAGGGCTGGGGCTCTGCATGACTCCCCTTCCTCTACATTCGACCACGTACACCCTTTCCTCCCCGACTGGATGGACCGACCTGTGCTTCTCATCAACGGGGGTGTCGGCCCGGTACCGCCTCCCACTCTATTCGTGGAGTCGACTAACTCCTGGAGTACTGCTTTGTTCGTGCCCTGGTATCTTTCCCCTCCCTGCTCGCCTACACGTTGTGTACTTTTTCTGGGATCAGAATTAACCCTGGAGCTGGTAACTGTCTAGCGGCTCCGATAATTACTCGCCAGGATTATCCGTTCTGCTCTACCATGAGCTCTCCAGAATCCTTGATCGTCAACTCTTAACCTGTACTCGTAGTTGTCTACCACTCCTCTCCCGCGGTCGACCGTTCCCTTTGATCTGCGGATGGTACCTTCCAGGTGGTTTTAGTTACCCTCTTTCTCCGTTCCGCGAAGTAGTAATTAACTTCTACCTTTTCATTATCCCTCCTTCTGCTCTCTCATCCCTGTTACTGCTACCGTCTACTACTGGTAGCTCCTTTTAGGTTAACTCCTAGGGTAGCTTCCAGTAGCTTCCTCTTTGAACATCTCCTCCCCATCCCATTCACTTTCGTTCATCCAGTCTCCACACTTGAAAACACAACATCAATTGCAGTAATTTCTTCACCGTCTTCGAAGATCGACCTGATTCAACCTACACTCACAGCTATGGACTACCAGGGTAACAAATAAGCCATCAATGGGCAGAGCCCCTTCTTCGTCGGGAAGAAGGGCAGCTTGTCCTCCGTTCCTCGTCTTGTTGGCGAGGGTGTCGGCCCGGTAGCGACTCACGCGCTATTCGCGAGAGACGACGGACACTGCGGAGAGCTACGCTGCTCGCCCGCTAGCGCCGTTCCGGCCAAACTCCTTGAGCGAAGTTCCGTCACTCCGTAATATCCCTATAACATTTCTCATCATCTACTTCGGAATCAAAACACGTGGAGTAAAAAAAAAAAAAAAAAAGAACACGTTGAGTTCCGAACTCTGATCTGTATTTCGACAGTTCAGGGGCAAGGTCCCACTAGCAAAGAGGATCGGAATGTCTGAATCTGGACGAGTTTATCGAGATGTGCATGAAATCGAGATTGAACTGCTTTTCTGCATCAAATCCAGATTCAGGAGCTCGATCCTCTCCTTTTTGCTAATGGCACCTCCGCCCAGGGGGTGTACCAACTGAGCTACCTTCTTCCCTCGAATACAACGTACGGTCACTATAGCTGTATTTTTCAGACTGAAAGATGCCCCAAATACAGCTATACAGCTATAATGACCATACGTTGTTTTGGGGGGAAGAAGTGGTAGGCCAGTTGGTGTCTTCCCTACGGTAGTGTGGCCTTCACCATCGTTCAAATTTTCTAAGTCCCTTTTAACGTTTTCTCTCCCAATCTCCTGATCTGAGACCTAGGTAGCGTACTATCTGGACCGTACGTGCACCATTCCCGACGGCCCGATAAGAAGCAGACCGAAGAGAACCTTCCCGACCCTTTTTTTTTTCTTTCGAAGAACCTCCCCGACTTGCGACGCGTCCGACCTATATACGTATGATACGAGATTATGGCGGAAGTACCCTACCGGTAGTATCCCATAGGAAGCACGCGGATGGGTCTGGCTCCAGTACACTCCCAATGCACAAAAGACAAAAAATATGGCCGTGTATCTTCCCATGTTCTAGCGGGAGATTCATTTCCATTTTGCACATTTCGTGAGTAGTCGCGCGGAGCGACGACAGCTGTCTTTTTTTTTTTAATCATATATATATATTTTGATTATTATTATTTTTTATGATACGACAGCTGTCTTCAGTTCGGGATGACGGCGGTCTTCAGTTCGGACTGTCCCCCCTTGTTCAAGGCTATACTCTTCTCCGGCCCGTCGCCCTAGCGTCTTCCTCCGAACATAACGGGCAGTGATGATGAATGTATACAAGCGATATTTCCGGTCAGGTACGGCGCAAATAAATGTATACGAGCGATATTTTCGGTCAGGTACGGCGCAAAATGAGGGTGACCCGCCTTACACCTCGACAATGACAAGTTCGCCGCGGCAGTTGTTGCTCGCGCAGTCATTGAGCCCGACAACTACGCGGCTCGCCTCCCCCGTGCTGCGCCCCCCGGGTATGACGATGGGCTCCGCGATGAAGAAGAAACCCAGGCTGTAAGCGCGCGCGCCACCGACCTTGAGGAGCACTAAGGCGCCGCTGTCCGCTTCATCCCTTATCGTCGATCCTCTCCAGCCGTTGATCTCCTCTACAGCCGTCGATCTTCTCTAGCCCTCTTCCTTATCGTCGATCCTCTCCAGCAATCGATCTCCTCTCCAGTCGTCGATCTCCTCTCCAACCCCCTTATCGTCGATCCTTTCCAGCCGTTGCTCTCCTCTCCAGCCGTCGATCTTCTCTAGCCCCCCTCCCTTATCGTCGATCCTCTCCAGCGATCGATCTCCTCTCCAGCCGTCGATCTCCTCTCCAGCCCCCTTATCGTCGATTCTCTCCAGCCGTTGATCTCCTCTCCAGCCGTCGATCTTCTCTCGCCCCCTTCCTTATAGTC
>BFEA01000413.1:239502-259126 GCA_003427395.1 Chara braunii | reverse complement strand
CAGGCAACTTGGACCGAACAGCAGTGATAGGCACCAGCTGAGGGCTGATAGATTGCCCAGCCCAGGTGGAAGGGGAATCGGACGATAGGCACCAGCTGAGGGCTGATAGATTGCCCAGCCCAGGTGGAAGGGGAATCGGACGATAGGCACCAGCTGAGGGCTGATAGATTGCCCAACCCAGGTGGAAGCGGAATCGGACGAACCTTGTCGAACGGGAACTTCGGACGCCAGGCCCAGACAATGAACTACAGGCCCCATATACATATTGCCACCAGACAGTTCTATCCGAATGTCAGCAGGAACTGCACCCAATGACACACTGTCCAACCTACCTGAACCTACTGCAGGCACTAGACGCCAGCGGTGACTAACTCCCCAGCCAGTTTTTTGTGTATATATTCTGTGAATCTGTGTAGACAGTATCATGTGTGGAAACTTGTGTATGTAACCTGTAAGCGATATATATATATATATATATATATATATATATATACTTCGCAACCTATGTGTGTATGCCCGAAAGCTATATGTACTCTGTGAATCATGTATCGAGGAGAGAACGGGGCCAGCTGGACAAGGACCCCCCCCAAGGACCGAACCGAGCTGGAACCCGTGACCTTGTAACATGTAATCCAAGACTCTACCGTATAAGCAACTACTGGAAATGGAATGATTATGTGATATGCCAGACTGGGTGGGGAGAACATCAGAACACCCGGCGGGACCACCACCCCAAGCAAACCCTGTGAAACCCACAACCAACATACAACGCCGTTACCCTTGGGTGGTGCGCAGGCAGTGTCTGTAATAGTACCATGCGTCAGCCCAAGCGGATGTGTGTCAAGCTGTGCGTCAATCTAACGCCCTGTCGGTGTCCATGTGCAAGGCTGCAGGGTTTTGAACCCGCAACCTTGTACCACAATGCGCATTTCCAACCGGTGCTCTAACCACAGAGCTACATCAACTGGACCAGGCAGATGCCCTCAGCTTGTGTAGGGTACGATCTCCACTCGACCACTGGACGGCTGAAAAGCACCTAAAGGGGACTTGAACCTGGTGTGGGAAACAGACCAGGTTCAAGGTTTGACAACCGGACAAGGTTTGTGGTGTAGGCCAAAGACCAGGTTCATGGTCTGGTAAACAGACAACGTTCATTGTCGGAGAGAAGCAGACCAGGTTCGTTACGTTCATGGCTTGCAAAATGGACCAGGTTCACAATCTGGGAGAATCACGGATTTTTTTTGCGGGGTTCATGGTCCATGTTCCGGGAGACCAACAAAGTTCCTCAAGTTCATGGTTGCAAGTTTGGGTAGGAAAGCATGACATGTACATAGACTTGTCAGGTAAACAGGACATGGCCCTTTTTTTTTCAATTCTTTTCCACTCCACTAGAATAGGCCACCTACCCTACCCATCCCCACGTTATTACTCCCAGCGCACCCCCTGCCCTACTATCCCACCTCAGTGTGACCAGTACACAGGACCATCACCCTACCAGTATGGAGGGCAACTTGAACCAGACAGCAGTGACAAGCACCAAGGTTGGGCCAACATGGGGGACAGCCATATATTTTTCTCTCACCTCATATATTTTTAACTGGTGTTCTGACATGTCATGGAACATATATTTCTTTCATTGCCTACCTACCACTACTCCTAAGGGTATACACGAGACCCCTGCAAGCATAGCTTTCTACCTCTCTTCCGTGAAGGGAGGTTACCTCTCTCGGTTGAGAGGGGGAACGGCATGTTTGCCCCTTTTTGCCCTAGTGTCTAGGGTGCAGGGTTGGGGCCGTCGGTGGGGGCCCGGCGAACACCAGGACTGAGCATTTGGCCAGTAACCGTGTCTCCCTTTTCATCTTCCCCTACCCCCATCGAGTAACAGTAGTGTCTAAAGCCAACATTCTTTTAAGACCGCTATATTTTTCTCGCAAATCTTTCATCATCTTTCAAATTCTTTCAATTCACCTTCACTACCTACCTACCTACCACTACTCCGAAGGC
The DNA here is from genome assembly GCA_003427395.1 of Chara braunii. Lineage (NCBI taxonomy): Eukaryota > Viridiplantae > Streptophyta > Charophyceae > Charales > Characeae > Chara > Chara braunii. Next base: position 257,122 of record BFEA01000413.1, on the reverse strand, counting down.
TTACTTATACAGGGGACCCCTGCAAACATAGCTTTGCTGTCTCCCTCCAGCCATCAGAGGGGATGTATGTTGCCCCCACCCCAACCATGGTGGTCAAGGATGGATTGGGGCTTTTTTTTTTTTTTTTTTTTTTTTACCCATAAGAAGATTGAGGCCGGGGTCCTCACAGTCTGCCCGGAGTAACCGAACCGAACTTGCTGAGAACCGGGCTCAGCGTCCCTCATATGGTGATGATAATGATCATGATGATGATAATGATACTACTGATGATGATAAGAAGGAGACTATGCTGTATCATCACTTTTGACCTCCTAATCCTAGAACAACTCCTAGCCCTCCCTGTACCAGGACATTGCAACTCAGAGACAGTACTAACCTAACTGACGTCTACCATGGCTGTTCTCTTCTCGCTCCCTTCCTCCCTCAGCAACCCCCAGATCTCTCTACAATGCCTCACACTCCTACCATTTGCAGGTTATAGGGCAACGCCCCAGCTCCGGCCAGCGTCGTTCTGGCATCGGCAAACCAGGGGCACAGAACAGAGCAACTCTGTAGACAGCAGTCCAGGTTCGACCATCTCTGAATTCCTATATCCCGAATGTGGAAGAAGTSTAGATGCKGCCAAAAATTTCAGAACACCAGAAAGCTTAATATAACATGATTGAGATGATGATACTAATGATGATGATGATGATGATGATGATGATGATGATGATTAGTATGTAAAAAAAGTAGAAGACTATGCTATATCAGCACTTCTGACCTCCTAATCCTAGAACACCTCCTAGCCCTCCCTGTACAAAGACATTACATCTCAGAGACAATACCCTCCTTACCAATGTCAACCGTAGCTGACCTGTTTTCGCCACCTAGACTATCCCTGACCCCAGAGGTTGTCAAGGCAGCCCCCCCGGTTCGCCACTAGATTGCCTTCCTCCCTCAGCATATCCCCATATCTCTCTACAAGGCCTCATACTCCTGCCAATTGCAGATTACAGGGCAACGCCCCAGCTCCGGCCAGCGCCGTTCTGGCATCGGCAAGCCAGGGGCACAGAACAAGGCAACTCTGTAGATATCAGCCCAGATTCGACCATCTCTGAGATCCTATATCCCGAACGAGGAAGGAAGCCGGATGCCGCCAAGGATTACAGAGCACCAGAAAGCATGCTATAACATGGATGATGATAATGATGATGATGATGATTATAATGAGAAGATTATAAAAAAAAACTTCTCCCTGCCTTCCTCCATTCCCTCCATTCCCCTGTCTATCCCTTTACCCTAGTATGCCCCCGCTGGGATTTAATGCCCCACCCTAGAATAGAGTATTCCTCACAATCTGCCCGTGCCCCCTCCAGGGTTTCACCCCCCTCCTAATGAAACCCCTGCGGAGCAGGGCTCTCCCCACCAAATTGTCATTCGCTTGGATTTTGTAGGATTTTGTTGAGGACAATGGACTCACCCCCCTCCTAATGAAACCCCTGCAGAGCACCCTGAAGATAATGATAATGAGGATGATGGTGACGACCCACTCACCTGCTGATGCGAAAGGCAAACGATGCCTTGAAGAGCAACATCTAATGATAACAAACTGATGATGATGACAATAATGATGAGTGTGAAGACGGAATGATGATGCTGATCATACCAAAGAGCAGCACCAACAACCCTTACGATTACAAACTGATGATGATGATGATGATGATGATGATGATGATAATGATGATGGTGATACCGGTAATGATGATGATGATGATGATGATGATGATGATGATGATGATGATGACGATGATGATGAAGATGATGATGATGATGATGATGATGATGATGATGATGATGATGATGATTTTGATGACGCACAGTGTCCTATGACTACAAGATGATGATGGTGTAATGACGAGCACCTTGGATGATAACCTAAAAATGATGATGATGATGATGATGATGATGATGATGATGATGATGATGATGATATGGATGAGCAATGCCCTATGATGACGTCAAGCTTTGCCAACCGTGCCTTATGATGGAGAGATATTGACGATGGTGATACAACGATGAGTGACGAGCAGCACCCCTGATGCATGGCTCCTTGATAATAATGATGATATTAGCGCCGAACAGGCATGAAGACGTACGCCTTGATGATAATGGCGAGCAGTAGTCTGATGCTGATGATGGTGATGACGAGCAACGCCCTGATGATAATGACAAACCATTAATGTGATGATGATGTCAAACCATGCCCTGTTGATGATGATGGTGACGAGCAACACCCTAATGATGATGACGCCGATGATGGTGAAACTGAAAACCAACCAAAGCCAACGAAGTCGAGGAGAACATCCCACTTCATGAAGCGCAGCAGCAACACTCTGAAGCTGCCTTCACTTGAAGATTCGTGCCACTATTACAACAACACCAACCCCCCTTCTCTACCCGCGCAGGCCTGCGGCGCCAGGAGATTCGCACAAAACAGGATGAAGAAGACACTTGTCTCCCCCTCCACTGTCAACCAAGAACCCGTGACCTTCGTGCTGACATGCCAGCATCCGTACACACGCACATACTTATGGCAGCTTCCAGCATCGTCGCCCGCTTGATAGCGCCCGCTCGCCGTGCTAGCATGGCAGCGCACGTGGTCTACACTAGCGCACGAGCTCACGCTCGCGGCAGTGCATGCGACAAACACCAGTGCACGTGTGCGTGTGCGTGGCAGCGCGGCAGCGTGACGACGCCCTGGCACCCGGGCGACCGGCGCCATTGTGACCTGTCAGTTTGAGAAATCAGGATTGGTGGGAGTCTGGCTAACTCAAAGACTCGGCATTTTGGCAGTAGTTGCGCCTCCCTTTTCATCGCCCTCCACCCCCAACCGAATCACAGCAGTGTCCAAGGCCAACATGCTGCATAGTGAGCATACTATTTGTATTTCTCTGTTTTTTGCTAGGTACTTGGCTCGTCTTGGCAAGTCGTCGGGGGGTCACCACTACGGGTCACCCCGTGCAGGCAAAAATCAGCCCTTTTCTTTTCTTTTCTTTTCTTTTCTTTATTTGGGTGGGGGGTTTTCGTGTATGACCAGAGGAGCACAAATCCGGGATCCTTTGTTTTTTGGAGCATTGGCTGTCAAAGGGGGGAAACGGGGGAATAAATTGGTTTCTAAGGGGCTAAAGGGGTCTAAAGGGGAGTGCCTTAGTCTAATTCTAGAGTTTTTTTTTCTATCTTTGATCCCGTTAGGAATTATGATGTGACCCTCAACCAAATGCCGTTTGCATTGCAATTCTATACAAGTACATTTTTTCCGGGCGTTGGGGCTGCCTGAAAACCTGCCCAGGGTTCATGCCCAACCGGGTTTCTGGGCATGTACCTGGGCACAAGTTGGGTGCCCGGGCACCCAGCCAAAAAGCCTAGGTTTTTTTCCATTTTTTAATTATTTGCTTTCTAGTTTTTTTTGGGGGAAAAACTACGCGAGAGTCACATAAATGAGTTATACTTGTATATGGGTCAGGATACAGTTTCGAATTGCAGTTCAGGCAATGTATACAACCTTGTTTTCTGGGCAGGTAGGGTGCCCGAAGTGCAATTGCAAACTGTATCCTGCCCCATAGTAACTCATTCTTGTGAAGTTACCCGTTTTTTTTTTAACTCGCCTGTACGTTTTAACAAAGACAAAACTTCGAGTTTGTTCAGAATATCGGGATGGCTCTCTGGCAAAACTTGTTTCAAGTTGTTTTTTTTTGTAACTTCACAAGAGTTACAAAAACGAGTTATAATTATGGCACAAGGTACAGTTTGCAATTGCACTTCGAGCACCCTACCTGGTCAGAAAGTTGGGTTGTATACATTGCCCGAAAATGCAATTCAAAACTGCATCTTGGCCCATAGTGCAATTATAACTCATTTTTGTGACTCCCGTGTAGTTCCCCCCCTTCCCCCCCCCCCCCCCCCCCAAAAAAAAAAATAAAAATGGAAAAAAGTATGTTATGCTGCCACCACTGCCATCCTTGGTTACCATGGTTGGGGCGGGGGAAAACATGCATCCTCTCTGATGGCTGGAGGGAGACAACAAAGTTATGTTCGCAGGGGTCCCTTGTATAGTCCTTACGAGTAGTGGTAGGTAAGTAGTGAAGGTGAAGTAAAACAAATTGAAAGACGATGAAAGATTTGAGCGAAGAATATAGCGTAGTTTATAAATAAGAAAAGGAAAACTACACGGGAGTCACAAAAACAAGTCATAATTGCAGTATGGGCCAAGATATCCTTTGCAATTGCAGTTCGGGCAATGTATACAACCCAACTTTCTGGCCAGGTAGGGTGCCCAAAGTGCAATTGCAAACTGTATCTTGTCCCATAGTGCAATTATAATTTTTTTTTGTGACTCCCGTGTAGTTACCCCATAAAAAAAAGTATGTTATGCTACATAAAAAAAAAGGGGAACCTACGTGGGAGTCACAAAAACGAGTTATAACTGCACTATGGGCCAAGATACGGTTTGCAATGACAGTTTGGGCAATGTATACAACCCAGTTTTCTGGCCAGGTAGGGTGTCAAAAGTGCAATTGCAAACTGTAGCTGGCCCCATAGTGCAATTATAACTCATTTTTGTGACTCTACTGAAGTTACCCTTTTTTTTGTTTTATCGTACTCTTGTGTATAGGAGTATGTGTACGCGCGTACGTGTCACAGAAGGGCATATTTGTACACTTATACATGAAAAAAGCATACATGTACGTCGTGTTACCCAACTTTGGATAAATGGTGAATCAGGGGGTCATAACCCTTTATATAAAATGTGGAGGGGGAACAAGATAAACTATTGTCGGATAACATTATTGCTCGTGTCTTGGAAAGCGGTGACGAAAACCTCACTATTGGTCACTTTCTTATATTGTGGAAGGTTGTTTTTTTCAACATCAGTTGGTCCTGCTAGGGGTAGTGATACGAGCACCCACCCCTAGCAGGCCTCCTGTTGGCTCCATTCTATTGGTGGGGAGCTGCACCTGCTGGAAAACGAGTCCAGCGTTCGTTATACATAGCTTTCCATAAAAGTATGATGAGTATTCGAGTACGTTAGAAGTTAGAAATTATGTCAGTGCTCCTACAAACCTCATGAGGATGATCTCATACGGGCGATGAGATCAAAAGTCATCATGCTATTTTTCATACGAAAGTTTTTTTTGCGTTATTTGAGTCTTTGTCACCTTTCCTGCTTATTCTCTCTCTCTCTCTCTCTCTCTCTCTCTCTCTCTCTCTCTCTCTCTCTCTCTCTCTCTCTCTCTCTCTCTCTCTCTCTCTCTTGTGCGCCATTGATTGGATCTTCAAGGGGCTTTATGGTAAAGTGGTCGCTCGGTCCATGCTCAAGTCGATTCGCAGGATTCACTCCCTACTCGGTACTGCTGTCGCAGTGCTGCACTTACTTCGACTCTCGGCCTTTTGCATCTATTTCTCTTGACATACTTTTTTTTTTTGCCCCCCCAAGAGATTCAAACTGTCAAACATTACAATTTTAATGAAAACCAATAGGATCAAACCACCTCTTCATAACAGACCGCCATATAGGACGTGCATCTCTTGCAGTTCTATCCCTCTTGATAATGAGGATTCATTCCTCATTGTTCATCACCCCCCGCCCCCCAACCATTAAAGCTCTACCAAGGCTAAATCCGAAGGGGAGAATGGTTCAAAAAGCATGCAGCATCTCTGAAGGACTCCCTTGGCTGAATATTAAACCAGTCATTAAACTACAAAAAGTAACTCTTATTGAGAGGCATCATCGACTCATGCTCATTAGGCCATACCACCTGCCTCATACCCTGTTCTTGTGATCCCCTTAGCCAGTCCATTGTGAATTTGAGAATAGATTGTCTGATGCCTTTCTTTTGAGTTAGAGATTTTAATTTGCCTTTAAACCAAAGGTCCCCCTAACGTAAAAAACCTCGGGGCACCGGTAGCGCCGTTTCACGACGGGTACCGGTCGTACAGCGCGGAAAACCGGGCGGGCCTCCGTACGAAATTTGCGACAAAAAATGGAAATAAACCAAATAGGCACAACGAATATTTCACCGTCAAAATGATTTTTTTTTTTCTGATATTTTTCCCTGAAAGATCACGACCTAATCTACGGACCCTCAAATTTTCAGATATTTTCATGACTTCTTTTGAGCACAAAAAATCGGCAAAGTTGCCGCTTGCAAAATGGCGGGATTGGACCCGTCGGCCTCCGTACAACCCAGCGCCTCCGTACGGTCGCCGCCCCTCTGTACAACCCGGCCCTAACTCACAGGGACTAGGGGTTTTCGGTGGCGGGGGGACCTGTGGTTTAAGATTAGTCCATTGGGCTCGAATTTATGTTTCCACGAATTGTTTGACTTTCTGTAAAAATTTCATCCCTTCCATGTGTACATCCTTTATTACATGTACACACCTCCTTTGCCATATGGCCCATATGATAGCTTTCCTACCAATACGAAACAAATTTGACTGAAAGGTTGAAAGAGACAGATCAACCAGATTCCAATGGCCCAGTAAAAGGGTTTTCCACTCCCAAAGTCACTCGAGACCAGTTAGTCTACGCCAAATACAGTCCCAACGATGCCACATAAGAATGGTCCCTGGGCACTGAGTGACGATGTGTTCAATGGTTTCATGATATTTACGTGAGGGAAATGCCATGTGGCAAGAACGGCACCACAGTAATGCTAATCCTCTCTGTTCTAGCGTTGAGTGATCTATCAGCCAGTCATTCGTAGGCAGACATCTATGCATAATCTACCATTGAAGTGAAGCAAATTTGATTGGTCTTTCGTTACTAGATTGAAACCAACGTACTGTACGAAGTTGGTCTATGTGAATGTTGAGATGTCTTACCCATATGTCTTGCACCACTGCAGGAGCATCGACTTTAGGTTTTAATAACATATATTCAAAAGGGGGTAGACCACCTGAATCCCCGAAAGTACTATGGTTGGGCTTAGAGGCACCATCGAGAGTGTTGGGAGTATCTCTATCTGCCTCCGGCAAACCTGTCTCTAATGATGATTGAATCTCCAGATCAGCAATAGAAAAAATGAGCCAATGGAAAAATCAACATGCCTCCCTTTTTGGCAGATCATTAGTAATAAACAACGTGGTTTTGGCCTCAATATGGTATAAGTCATCTATGTGGGCTATAAGTAAACCACGAATCAAACATCTTCAAAAACTAGTATCCGCATTTCTCTGGAGAGGGAATCATGAGCTAGAGAGGGTTGTCCCCAGAGTGGCATGGTCCACTCTCATTCAGCCAAAGTCTAGGGGAGGTTTAGAAATTTTGGATTCAACCCTGCGGTGTCAAGCCTTATCCCTACAATGGATGATTGATCTCATTTTAGGAATCGACAAACCTTGACAACCCTTAGCACTATAACAAATTAGGAGACTAGCGCCAAGTGTACCTGCAGAACTTCACCCTCTCACTTGGGTAGAAAATAGATTTTGGAACATCCCCCGACCTTGCACTCAATCAAAGTGGGACGGTGGGAGAGGTGCAGCCCGAATGGATCTTAGGATGGATAACTTATGGGTGGCTCTACTGAGAACATGGAGAAAATTACCTCTGCCAAATAGACCCTTGCCCACGAGGTTCGAAGAAATCTTGAGACAACTTTTATTTGGGAATAGATGGATAGCTGATGCTAATGGTTGTGTACATAACAGCTTCACTCCCCCCTGGTCCCAGTGGGTGAAGAAGGGGGTAATTCGGGTTAAAGACATTTGAGACTTGGAAAATAACGAATGACGGACGTCTGACCATCTTAAGAAAACGATCACATATGCTCATAAACTTTCTCAAAACTTGGAACAAATCACCTATTACATCCCTTTAGACTGGGTAAGGGAATTAAGAAAAGGGGTAAGGTTTCGAGAGGGGGATTTCGTAGCAATCACACAAGACCTGCAATGTTGGCAAATAGGTCAAATAATGAGCCTATTACAAACAGGTGCTTTAGTGACTCCTTTCAGAGTGACTGGAAATCATATTTTTTGTCCATCATCACCCAATCAAGCCATATTCGTCCCTTTCAAAGAAATGTTCAGGATCAGAGTTATTTTCATCTCAGCAACCACAGGATGGAGAGTTTTTCACTCGCAATGTCCAATTCGGATTTACCCCTAGATCCAATAGAATGGGTATGGCAAACTAAGGAAAGGAATAAACCTCGTACCCTGCAATACCTTATGGTTAAAGCAGTGTATCGTCTGTTGCGGCCACAGGTGGATGTTGTGTCGTCTATAGTAAGGGACCGATGGGTCAGACACCTAAATATTGGTACACAAAGCATCCAAGGTATTAAGTTTTTTAACAAACTAAACAAACGACCAACGAAATTTTCCTCTCTACAATAGCAGATACTTCATCGATGTTTGCCCACAATTGAATGGCTTATTAATCACACCAATTTAGAGCAACGGGGCCTGACTTGTCCTTGGAACAAATCATGCCAGTCGGTATTTCCTAACAAAAAAATTAGGGAAACCATAAAACATATATTCATTCAATGCCCGAGATTGGTATTGCCATGGAGAAGATGGGATTGCGTGTGGAGGGGATTAACAAGGATAGACTGGCCTTGGGATTGGAAAGTTATCCTAATGGGCCAATGGGAACCAGTGGACATACAACTCTCAGAATTACAGAGCAACTTCTTTGAAATTGAACGGAAAGCCATACTGTGGACATTATGGTATAAAAGGTGTGCGTATGAAAGAGAAAAGGAAAAATTAGAGGGAAGGGAGCTGTCTGAACCGATCATCCAATTCGTGCAAACGGAAATATGTGCGCAATGGTCGGTGGTCCGTACTAAGATTCAATTTTTGCATTAAAAAAATGACATCAGTTATAGTATTCAAAAATTCAACATAAACTGGCTGGGGGGAACCGAAGGAGACAGATTGGGAGAGGTGAAATGGGCGGGAGAGGGGGAACAGGGGGAATCATTGAAGCGGGACTTTCACCTGCTCTTCAGAGACTGATTTTCACTTCCACCAGGATCCTCCCTCAGATCCCCATAATGTTTTTCGGACCCTTTCCCCCCATCGAAGCTGATATTGGTTGATATTCAATGGTATGCTGTGTAAAATGTATGAGTTGGATGTTTTCGGAAGGCTGACCTTGTGATCAGCACAGGATATTCAAGGGCCAACAAAATAGAATGGGGACTTGAAATACAAGGAAGATAGGGGATAGTGCTGCCAGTGTTATAGATAAATCTGGCGGCCAAGATTGTTGGTTGAAGAGGCAGTTGACACCCCATTATCAAAATATTACAAACTATGTTTTTGATTCATTTGGGACGCTGGACCCAGTTTCCAACAGGTGCAGCTCCCCACCAATAGAATCGAGTCGGCTGCCAAACTGCTAGTGATGGATGCTTCTATCACCATCACAAGCAGCCTGGGTCTGTTTTCAAAAAAAAAAAAAAAAAAAAAAAAAAAAAGAGGTTGCTTTGACAGTCATGGATTGAAGCGTTCTAGGCTTACCCTTTTTCGAAGCTAATGTCCGCCATTGCAGGTTTGCGGTATGACAGTGGGTTGCAGAAGTTATTGACCGAAGTGACTCCTTCAACCAATGGTTCACTTACAAGGAGATAATCCAATCGACGCCTAGTCACTACCTGTCTGCCATTTTGCAGGTGAGGTGTCCAAGTGGAGCCAGCCTCTTCAAAGTTAAGGATGTGGTATGGGTGGGGGAGCGACAGCTCTGCAGAGAGATCTAAAATCACTTGTACGTCTTGCTTGTTGAAAGAGTTGGAGCCTGGTTTGAGAGCTTCGTCCAGAGATTTGTTCGAGTCCCCAACAACAATAAGTTTGTCTAGCTTGGGGATGTGGAGCATCAGATTCTTGAAAAAAATAGTCCTCATCCTTGAGCCTGTAGGGGCATAAACAGTCATGATGCCCCATTCCTCTCTACCCGCCTCCAACCTTACCCAAGCCCACCTACCCCAGATGTCTGCTTCGGATTCGATCACTTTGACTCGCAGGTCTCAGTGTAACAGAATCTCGACTCCCCCCCGTGTACCCTAAGTTGCGGCCCAGATCTGTGGGCTGTCACACCAAAGGCCCAGCTTGGATAGCTTCTCTCCGCATAGCTTCGTTTCAAGTTCCTGCAGAAGCAGGTAATTGATTTTCCACTCATACATCCAACTTTAAATCCTTTGCCTTTTTTTATCTACCATTCGTATCACCCATCCCCCTCACGTTCCAAGATGCAATTTTCAGTTTATCCATCTACTTTTTCTCCTTCCGCCTGAGATTGGATGTGGTTATTGTTGGTGGTGAATCTGGATCGGCCTGCATCAGTTCTTCTACATGTGCCATCTGTTATGTCTCGTGTTGCCAATTGAGGAATTCGAGTGTGAGATGAATCCCAAGTCTGTGACTAACTTGTTCTTCAAGAAGGTAGAATGTAGGTCTTCCTCCACTCAGAATTTCGTGTTCACATTTAAGAGAATTAAGGCTGAGATGTCCGGGATGATTTTGATGCCTTCTAGCTCGTGCACACTCCCTTCTTTCACGATCTCCATCTGATACCATCTTACCCCCGACTGTGTTAGAGCTACAGCCGATTCAACATGGATCCGAGCGTCTAGTAGAGGAAAGTACAACTAGCAGTATTCTCCTGATGTTTCTACTATTATGCTCATCATCGTTGATTGCTGTATGGGTCTGACCGGTACGTGCGTACCATACAGTCTTCGCCAGCGCCAACTTGAAGAAGTAGGCCCATCATTGGCCATCGTGCACAACAGCAAAACAATACACCGTTTAACTTGGTTGGTTTGACTGTTGTGTAAGGTTTCTATCCGTTTACTCTTATCCAGACATAATCTTGAGACTCTTTCCCGTTGCATATTGGCACTGTGTAAGGTTTCTGTCCGTTTACTCTTATCCAGACATAATATTGAGACTCTTTCCCGTTGCATCTTGGCACCTGACGCGGCGGAGCTGTCCATTGAAGATAATTCCTTGTTACTCGGCTTAGTTAGGCGATTCTCCTCGCACCACTCACTACCCCATCCGATCTGCGACTGGGATGAGGCTGGGGTGTGTATTAATTCCTCCCCAAGTGTACCTCTGTCTCCTTCTCCAATGGGCGCTAATCGAGAAATCTCTTTCACACCCATTGGTCTTTTGTCCTGCTGAGCGTACTTGGGAGTACCGGACTCCTCGAATTCATTCCCCACCCCATTTTCTCTCCCTTTATATGGTTGATCGCTTTCGGTTCTTCTCCCCACTCTTCCTTCTAACCTGTTCAAAAGTCCTCCGCCACGTCATCCAGGTAATACCGGAAAACCTTGGTCTTGGTAGTTGTCATGCCACCCGTGAGATTGAGCGTGAGATTGAGCGTGCGGCTGAGCGAAGTCTCTCCAGTCGTAAGAGCTGGATGGGTAGCGCGGTCCGGGATAGATCAGCCCATCCCCACCAGGTGGGGCAGGTGCTTCTCCTCGATCCCGATACCAATGATGATTCTCCGGTTGTCCGAGCGCGCCATATCGTCCATCCATGCCTTGTTGAAGTTGTTCCCAATGTGCGAATTGATGTTGGTCATGTAACTCCAAGTTATCTGACAGGGCATGAGGTGGATCACGAAGGTTCTGGTCATCATATGGTAAATGCCCACCTGGCCAATCCGTTCTCGGGATCCATGGGGGCATAAGAGAGAGGGTTCGTCTCTGCTTCGGGTGGTAACCCCAGTGTGGTGGATGCCTGGTAGGATCTTCGAAGTGGTGTCCTGCTAGATTTTGACGAAAAACTCACGTGGCACAGTCCATGACACTTTTGCCATTGTCTTCCAGTCTGGAGCTGTTAAATGAAGTCTGGCCGCCTGGATCTCTTCCTGACGTATTCGTGTCCTGGTTGGGCGGCATTCGCAAATTACCTTGAGCTGATGGCCGAGCCAATTGATCCCAATCCGCTGTTGTTGCCGCGGTTCGATCCTGGCGCCGTTCACTTTCATCTCTTCTCACCTCATTCTGATTCTCTTGATGCTGTATGAATCTCTCTTGATGTCACCCTAGTCTGATTCCAGTCGATCTTCTTGCTTCGTTCTCTTGCCTGCCCTTTGGGCAACTCTCTTCCGTATGAAAGTACCATTTACATCTCTTACACAATCTGTGTAAGGGGTGTTTCAATCTCAACTTTCCATCTGAATCCTTGAGGAGATTGGATCACTAATTCGTCATCTATCTTCGGCCTTGATTCTGATGGCATGTCAAATTTGACATTCAGCAGTTTTGGCCTTGATCTGTCATACTCGGGAGTGTGCATGCCCAGCAAGAAATAGTAGGCGTCCAACGACACTCTCAAGGCCATAATCCAGAAGTTGGATTCAACGTCTTTCAACCTAAATTCCTTCAGTTCCTGAATCGGCAGCCAAGGTTTGAATTGGATTAAATATTCTAAGTTCTCCTTCTCCAGCTTAATTTTCATTTCTTTCTGACTCCTCAGCCACTCTGCCGCCTCTTTTTGCTCGCGCCACCTAGGATGCTACATTTGGCCCTTCAAACTTCACTCTCCCTCTCCTGGTGTCATCACCTAACAGTTTCTTTGCGAACCACCCGCCTTCAAAGGCTCTAATCAAGTCTTCTTTTACTGGTCTCCAAAGGTGACACGAGTTTCACACTGGAAATTCACTATTGCAGTTCGCTCTGTGAGCCACGAATCTTTAATTTCGTTGATATTTGTGTTTACAACAAAGCGTTTCCGTTCCTCATCGTCGACTACAACTCTGAAACTAACGTCGCTGGGACAGATCCCTTCATCGTAACACTTGCCTAGTACAGATTCGCGGACTCTCTGTTCAACCCTAGCTGCTGCTGATGGGATTGGAGGTCTGTACGGAGGAGGAACACCTGTTCTGGCGGCCATGGCTAAACCGGCAGACTAAGCAGCAGAGATTTACAATTTTCGTACCAAACCAGAAGTGTTCCATCTTCCCTAACTCTCCTGAGGCATCTTCCCTACTCTAGACTACAAGGACTACTCGAGTACGCACACACAGCGATGTGAACCTACGACGCGCGAGTGGACTACCCGCTCTCCGTCACGATGGCGGAGGCGGCGGACGAGCAGCGCCTAGCGAGGCTGTCGTGGCGGGATACCATGCTTCAACGTTTCAGCGACGGCGGTACCGGAGGCTTCATTATGGCTAATTCGCCCTGGGCAAGGTCCCACTTGCACGGATTAAGAGATTCTGGCCGTTGATCTTTGCTATCTACGGACAATATCGCTTAATTCGTGCAAGTGGGACCTAGCCCCCGGTACCGTCCGCTCACCCGGCACCTCGATTTGTTGGATTGCAAAGGAGCTTCCGTCTTCCACCGAACATAACGCACCCTCATTTTGGCTCTATCTGATCGGAAATTTAGCTTGTATACATTCATTCTCAGGGTGCGTTCAGAATCCGACGTGTCATTCGTTTGATTGCAAAGCAACTACCGTCTTCCCCCGAACACAGCGCACCCTCGTTTTGCCTGTACCTCACCGGAAATATAGCTCATATACATTCATTCATTATTAGGGTGCGGGACGACGGCAGCGAATGTGTGTGTGTGAGAGTGTGCGTTTGTGTGTGTGTGAGAGTGTGCGTTTGTGTGTGTGTGACAGTGTGTGTGTCCCTTCTTTCGTGGATGAGAAGGAAGGTCTTTCTCTTGTCCGCGTGACATGGTGACAAAGAGCACTGTCAAGAGCAGACGAGGAAGGCGTGCGTGTGTGTGACAGTGTGTTTGTGTGTTTGTGTGTGTGTGTGACAGTGTGTGTTTGTTTGTGTGTGTGTCTGTATGACAGTGTGTGTTTGTGTGTGTGTGTGTGTGACAGTGTGTGTGTCCCTTCTTTCGTAGATGAGAAGGAAGGTCTTTCTCTTGTCTGCGTGACATCGTGACAGCGAGCACTGTGAAGACCAGACGAAGAAGGCGTGTGTGTGTGTGTGTGTGTGTGTGTGTGTGTGTGTGTGACAGTGTATGTGACACAGTGTGTGTGTGTGTGTGTGTGTGTGTGTGTGTGTGTGTGTGTGTGTGTGTGTGTGTGATCGACGGAGAAGAATGAACGTCCTGGTGAGAGGCCAGCCGGGTGTTGGCAAGACCACACTGATAATGAAGGTGTTTGAGAAGCTGAAAGCTGCACACTCCGACAAAGATTTCAGAGGCTTTCATACAGAGGAAGTGAGGAGTGGAGGAGAACGAGTATGATTCGATGCCGTGACCGTCGATGGAAGGAGGGGGCTGTTAGCACGAACGGCAGGGATAGTTCCCCCCGTGGACAGCCGAAGCCCGATTTCGTTGTCATTGACGAAATAGGAAAGATGGAATTATTCAGTAAAACATTCTGGCCCGCCGTTCGTCAGGTCCTAGATTCTGCAGTCCCCATGTTGGGCTCGGTCCCGATCCCGAGGTATGGCAGGGACATAGCCGAGGCGGAGCTCGTGAGGAAACGAGCAGACGTAGAGATGATCCCGCTCAGTAGAGAAAATCGAGAGAGAATGGCTGAAACAGTCTTCTGGAAGCTGCATGTAGCGTTCTCTCTCTCCTCCTCCTCTTCCTCCTCCTCCCCCTCCTCTCTCCGTCCTTCCTAACTGGACTCGTACGACTCATGACTACCTTCTTCCCCCGAATACAACGTACGGTCATTATAGCTGTATTTAGACTACAAGATAGCCCCAATTCGACCGCATGTTGTATTCGGGGAAAGACGGATCGTCACGTCCCTGAGGGCAGAATGGAGACTGAAGCGTGGCGGGAAAAAGGTACACCCCTTGTTAAAAAAAAAACAAAAAAAAGGTACACCCTCAAATGTAGATAACAATCCCCCCTCTATATAGTCTTAGGAGTAGGTAATGAAAGGCAAAAAGAATTTGAGAGAAGAACACCACAGGCACACACTTATACACACTCTCTCGACACACACCCACAGACACATAGACACACTCTGGCAGCACACGCCCCCGCCTGCATATACACACTCACAAACACGCGTCATCACTTACACACCTGCACAGACACATGCACAGAGACACGTACACACTCTCGTTCGATGACTCGCTTGCACCGGTCCATTGCTCAAGGATGACATGCACGAATCGGGAAAAAAATAGAGCGAAAAGATGACCGCTCACGATCTTCACTAAGTTAAAGTCTTGTCTCACTACTGCCTCCTCCTTCTGCTTTCCCTCCTCTTTTCCTTTCTCTTCTTCCTCCTGCGCTTCCCCCTCCTCCTGCCTTTGTCAATCGTCTCTCTCTTGATACACACATAATCAACTTTATCCCAGCAGAGTCTGATACGAGATTGGAATTTACGCGGAATGCAATGCGGGTAGAAATGGTTCTGTCTGAACATCTCCGCAGAAGCGTCCACATTCAGGCGCTGACGCCAAGCGCGATTCACGACAGGAACTTCTTCCGCGCCGCTCGTTTTTTTTTTTTCGAATTCGATTTTTTTTTTTTTTTTAATTAATTTGGACCATTTCTCGATTTATGCGTGTCATTCTTGCGCAGGGGCCATGCTAATCTTCTCTGTATCGTTCCAATTTTAACGGATGTCCCGAAGGACGATTTTCTTTTTTTCTCGACGCCTGATTTCAGCGGAACTTGCCCCCTCTAATTCGTCCACCCTTCCTCCCAAAGAGGAAACACCGGCCGTCGACCGGGACAACACACCGACGACCTGCGTTTCCTACAATAGGTCGCCCGGTCCTTTACCTCACCCACTACTGGTCTTACCTCACCCACTACTGGTCTTAGACTTCCCACCGACCGCACCCTTCCCTTTTGCATTTCCCGACCCCGGAATTCCCCCTTTCGACCTCCTTTGGACTGGACGACATTGCCACAAATGGAAAGTGCCACAAAACGACAAAAAGACAACCGGACTAAGCGCAGCCTTTTGGCTGCGAATTTTTCTTCTCGGCCAAAAAAAAAAAAAAAAAAGTTCGATCAGTCCCAACGTCTCTGGCTCAATCATCAGTCCAAGCTGTCCGTGAACAGATCAGCCGCGCCAACCCTGCAGAAACCAAAAAGCAGGGCCGAAAGTGAAAACGTGGCAAAGTGGATCTCAACCTCGGGCAGTGGCCGGGGCGACCCCGCTGTCGACCTCGACCTTGACCTCGGGCAGTGGCCGGGGCGACCTCGACCTCGACCTCGACCTCGGGCAGTGGCCGGGGCGAGCTCGAGATGGACCCCGACCTCGACGTCGAAGTGGACATAGATCTCGACCTCGACCTGAGCCTCTGCGCGTGGTCTGGGTGACCATGACCTCGGCCCTGCTTTTCTCCTGTGCAGGGCCTGCACGGTCATCTCGTTCTGGCAGCGCGCAGTGCGGCAGGGCATGGTGCTTTGGTGTCCTGGGCACCGGCTCGCGCAGAGCTGTCATCCAAGAAGAGTTGACGAGAGAGAGAGAGAGAGAGAGAGAGGCGATTAACAGCATCGATCCCTCTGCGCAGCGATGAGCATGGGTGGTGACGGAAATGCAGCCGAAGTCGATTGGGAGGTGAGGAATGAATGTCCGCCATCACTCTGTTTGTGGATAGTCGCTGCCGATGCACTCACTCACGGGTACAAGTACAACTTTCTTAGGCAGAGAGCAGGGGGTAATTAAGGACAAAGTGCAGAGAGAAGGGAAGATGGTGTGTGGAGTGTGGAGTGTGGAGTGCTAAGGGAAGGAGATTTGAGACGACGATGGGGAAGGAGGGTAGATAGAGGAGGGAAGCCCGGCTCTGATGAAGAAGAGGGAAGATTGTGTGCAGAGACTGATCCCAGTGTTGGGTATCAAGTGTGATCGCTGCGCTTTTTTTTTTTTTTTTTTTTTTTTTTTTCGTGTGTGTCTGTGTGTGTGTGTGTGTATTGGCTTTTCTATAGGAAACTTCGAGCCGTTCGTGTAAAAACCAATCCTACAGAACGGGTGGAATATCGTGGCTCAAGGCCTTTTTTTTTTTTTTTTTTTTTTTTTTTTCAACATCCCCGCCTCGAGGCCATGTTATACAGAGATGGACTTTTTTGGACTGGTTTCTGGACGTAATTGGGGCTCTGATAGGACGGATGACGGGGCGTAATTGCGGCCAGATACATACAGGAAAGTCAGAGTGTGAGTATGCTCTCAATCGAATAGCCTCGTCAGATGATTAGCACTGGTCTCTCATTGGACTGATTACACCAGCGCGACCGGGGTGCTGCCGTCAAACAGAGCTGCGCGGTAAATCGTAAGCGGAGAGGGAGAAGAGGACAGCAAACGAGGGAGGGGCTGAGACAGACTGTTTGGGCGGCGTTTCACAGACTCATAACTTCATAAGGATGCTGGAATACATATGTATGTATGGATGACGAAAAAAAAAAAAAAAAAAAAAGTATGTATGGATGGATGTATATGTATGCCTGTATCAATGTCGTGGCTACACATGCCTGCTTGTGTGTCTGCGCATTTTTTGTGCTTATGTGGAAGGGCTGCGCGCAGAAAAAAATTATATAGCTCTCGCGTGGTCATGCTCCGTCAACACTGGCCCGTGGATGGACTTGTTACATTCGAGCTCGCCAGCGTCGACATCCAATACATGTAACTCGCCTTACACAATGGTTTCGACGTATGCTTCGCTGGTCCG
>BFEA01000413.1:197756-212705 GCA_003427395.1 Chara braunii | reverse complement strand
GTCCTGGTCCTCGTCCTTGTCCTCGTCCTTCGTTCCCTTTGTCCTCGTCTTCCTACTGCTCGTCGTCGTCCTCCTCCTCAGCTTGGTCCTGGTTTTTCGTCGTCCTCCTCCTCAACTTGGTCCTGGTCTTGGTCCTGGTCCTGGTGCTGGTCCTGGTCCTCATCCTGGTCCTACCCTGGTCCTGGTCCTCATCCTCCTCGTCCCCCTCATCCCCCTCGCCCCCCTTGTCCCCCTCCCTCGTCCCCTTTGTCCCCGTCTGTGGTCCCCTTTGTCCCCCTCGGTCCCCCTCGGTCCCCCTCGGCCCCCCTCGATGGTTGGTTCCCTGGCCTGCCAGCCAAGTAACCTAGCCTCCCAAGGCCTACCTGTGTGCCCTTCGGYAGGAAAAYGATAACCTTCCATATCGCTCTGGTTAGTACGGACGAATCTGCACTGACCTTGGTCCGAATTCCTTCCATACTGGAGTCCTACTGGACTGATATCTGTACCAGGGRCTACTGGTGTACCCCTAGCTCTGGACTTGCTGGAATATCCTGCTGTCCCTTACCGAATTTCTGGCATGCCCCTGTAATGTCACAAGTTTACAAATTTGCCAGTCCGCTATGTCAAATTGCAGACCTACCCTCGAAGGTCCTACCTTTCTGCAGTCCAGTCCCTGTTCGACTCTCAAGCCTCTGTGGATGGACAACACGGTTAGTATAGGCACACAGCATTACTTCAAAAAAGACTTCCCGAAGAAATCAAAGAGAAGGGCCACCAGTCAGGTTACTTTTCCCCGGCAAGCAAATGATGGAAAATTGGAAATCACAAGAGTACACAACATGTGGGCCCTGAAAGGCTCGAGATCAACCGGGAAACTCCCCTCGGTACCCAGGCGTTGCCTCCCTACCCCTCTCTCAGCCCTTACCTTCCTCCCCCCTCTCCTCCTCCCCCCCCCCTGCCATCTCTCCCCACACAAACACACAGAGTATTCAAACACAGTTTTCTTGAGTCTTGGTGTTTCTCCACCTTTATTACCGTCAACACTGGAATAGAACGCTTGGTCATTATAGCTGTATTTGGGGCAACTCTCAGTCTAGATACGGGGATAATGACCAGGCGTTCTATTTGGGTGAAGATGGTAGTAGAAAGTCCCGGGCACTGAACACTGTGACTTGTGGTTCATTTACAATCCCTCCTTACTACCTCTCTGTCTCTACAAATGCAGTACCTACATGTTTTATTAAAAACTGTTTATTATTATTAATTTATGTTTTTATAATTAATTACTTGATATATTTTTATTTCCAGTACTAATGTGCTTCGATCAATGATCCAAGTGGCTTCTTGAGCTGATTCATTGAATTTTCAATTTTTTAGTTCTCTATTCGGCATTTGAATGGCAGGTCGTGTGCGGGTTGGTGGGGTCGTTGAGTGCCTTGTTGTACTTGGGCATTCTGCTCGCCAATCTTGTGATTGCATTATTTGCGCTGGTGGCAATTGAGAGTGGGATCCAGCAGCTTGGCAGGGCTTATGTGGGATTCCTATCCTGTATGCTGCTCCTGGCTGTGATCTGGTTGATGGCCTTCTCATCAGAGATCAGGTCGGTGTTTTTTCTTTTTTCTTTTTTTTGATGCTGCGATGGGTTGAGCTGTGTCCTATATATATATACAGAAAATCTACATCTCTGATAGATTTACAGCATATGTTTAGAACTACTAGAACATGAGTGAAATGAGGTGGGAGAGTGAATCAGGTGGGAGAGCGAAATCAGGTGGGAGAGTGAAATCAGGTGGGTGGGTGTGAACGATATTGTAAGCATACGGATGAATCGACGAAAAGTTTGTTCCACTTGTGGCAGTGCTCATTTTGCTTCTCTGTGCTTTTCTGGCTCGCTCCATGTATTATGTACTATACTGGATATGGTTTACTCACATGGACTGCAAATCGCTTGTAGCTGAAATGAACCGTCTATCCAGCGGCCTAACTCAGTTGGTAAGGCTCGCAAGTGGCATTCAGGAGGTCATGGGTTCAATCCCCATTGGCCTCATGTACCTTCCTGGGCATGCTTGGCGCCCGCCACCTAGAGATAGACCACTGGATCCCCCGATTGGCATTTAGCAGAGTCTGCTGATGTTCATAGGGGAGGGGACCTGAGGGGAGGCACAGGGATTGGTCCTGTTGGCATGGTCCCTGATGNCCCCGATTGGCATTTAGCAGAGTCTGCTGATGTTCATAGGGGAGGGGACCTGAGGGGAGGCACAGGGATTGGTCCTGTTGGCATGGTCCCTGATGCTTCCCCCGATTGGCACTTAGCAGAGTCTGCTGATGTTCATAGGGGAGGGGACCTGAGGGGAGGCACAGGGATTGGTCCTGTTGGCATGGTCCCTGATGCTACCGGCTGTTCCCTAGCCGGTATCGCCCACCTGCAGGTCGGGAGCAGCCCCCGCATGTTCTCTCGTGAACACGGTTCTGGCTGCTACGGGGTTCTCGGTATGCCTACAATTAGGAGTAGTGGTAGGTAGGTAGTGTGAGGTGAAATTGAGAGAAGAATATAGCTTTAAAAAAAAATAAAAAATAAAAAAAATTGAACCTTCTTCCCTGCACATCTTGTGTGGAGCAAATATTTTGTTGCTGCGGCTCGAAGACCATCATGGTTCTGACAAATTGAGTAGGTGATGTCACAGTTGACTCACCTTGTAACTCGCCCATCGTCTATATTCGCTTTGCTTAACACTTTCTTTCTTTTCTTTTTTTTATTTTATTTAACTTTGTACCATTTCTCGATTTATGCGTCTCGTCCTTGCACAGGGCCCATGCAAATCTTCGTTCTCTGTATCGTTCCAATTGTTTAACGGAGGACATACTTTGCTTAACACTTGTGTGTTGTGCTCTGAAGAGTCTGAACCTTTTGCCGTAGCAAACACTTCGTTGCTGCTGCGTATATAACCATGGCGGCTCCGGCAAGTTCAGTTTTTTTTCTGAGTGTTGTCGGCGCTTACTCGCCTACCCATCCATCATAGCTACGTCCGTACTCGTGTCTGTCAAGCAGTGCACCTTCTCCTGTGCAGCTTGTGAGGGCTGTACACTTAAACCGCAAGTACACAGCCCCAGCCTTGCGGAAAGTTTTTGTCACCACACTCGGAAGGGCCGCGCGGCGTGGGGCGCCATTGAAAAAAAAAATCGGCGGCCTTTGAAGTGGTGCGGGTTTCGTGCTGACACCCGCGGGCCGATTTGTGGTGTACTGGTGCTTTCAACCACCCCTCCGTTCGGACCTATTTGACAAACCAAAAGTTGCATTTCCCCGAGCCTACAATCTACGGTGCCACGATGAGGAGAATAATTGTGGTACCCTTCCCCACGGAACCTCTACTGGGCCCGGGCACTGTAGATTTAGGCCAGGTGCTTGTAGACAAGAGAAATGAACACTGCAGGGGGACCGTTGGAGTGGTTGTTTAACATCACTGCGGCTCCTGTACTGTGGTGGATCTGACAAACTGAGTGGGTGAAGGTGCTATCAAAATTGACTTGCGGCGAACCTACACATCGATTCGCACCACATCAGTAATCATTCGTATGAAGTTGGCGGCGTCTCGTTTCGCCAAACAACTTTTTTGTTTGTGAAGGTGATTTTGTCTAGTCCGGCAACCGTATGTGCAAAGCTGCTTGCTAGCTCTGTTTCTTATCTGTTTGCTCCCTGGCCTGCTGTGTGTCTGGGAGTGGAACAAGGGAGGAGGGAGGGGCAAGGAGGGAGGGGCAAGGAGGGAGGGAAGAGGGAGGGGGTGCAGGAGGAGACATGTTAGCTTGGTTTATGTGTCCCTACTGGCATTGGCTTTTGATCATGTAGGTGCAGACATGAATGCCTGTAGTCTTTTTTTTTATTATTGCTTTTTAAACTGGGCCCAGTGCCCAAGGCTGATATTACCAATAATAAGATTGAGGCCAGGGTCCTCACAGTCTACCCGGAGTAACTGAACATAACATGCTGAGAACCGGGCTCAGCGTCCCTCCAGCTTCCCATTACTGTTATCTTCTAATCCAAAAAAAACTTCCGTCCTTATTATCTTATCCAAAGAGTCCTTTAATCTGCAACCTTTGCTGCAAGTGGTAAGGAACCTCAAACTATGGGCTGGAGCACCTCTTCAGTCAGAATTCTGACCGCCGGATGAAAATATTAACCCTAGCCTCCCCTAATGACTCCCTTACCACTCTGCCTAGCCTTGTGTTTGATCTTCCCCCCCTCCAAACCACTCAAGCTCCACCAAGGCTGATGAAGAAAGAGGGAAGGGATCCGCAAAAGATTCAGGTGCTCTTAAGAAAGCCCCTGGTTGGATATCAAGCCAATTATGGAAGTTGATCTGGTAATCTCGTTTTATCCTCCCTTGCCCCTCTTTCTCTCCAGGCCATACAACTTCCCCCATTTTCTCCCCTGCTCAATCCCCTAGCCAGTCTAGTTGAAATTTCTGTGTTTCTTGTTTGATATCTGCTTTTTGTTTAAATTCTTTGAGTTTTGTTCTCTTCCTCTCCCATTGGCTTCTGATTTCTGTTTGGATAAAGTTTTGTATTGTTTCTATCATCTCATTACTTTCAATCATTACCCCTTCCATTTCTTTGATACATCGTTTGTGCCATAATGCCCACAATATCGCTTTCCGCCCTAGGTGAAAGAAGTTCTGTTGGAACTTAGATAACTCTATAAGTTGAGGATTCCAATAACCTAACAATATTGTCCTCCATTCCCAGGGCCATTCCAGGCTTGTGAATCTTCGCCACACGTAGTCCAATCGGCGACATAACAGAACAGCCCCAGGACATTGCAAAAATATATGTTCAATTGTTTCCCTGATTCTCCTTTTAGGAAATGCCTGTACACATGATTTGCACCATGGTAATGCCACTCCCTTCTGTTCTAATGAAGAGTGGTCTATTGACCAATCATTCGTTGGTAAACATCTGTGCACTATCTGCCATTGTAAGGATGCAAACTTGGCTGGTCTTTCTCGAAGTCCTTGGCACCACCGGACTGGTTTAAGCTCGTCTTCGTGGACATTCAGATGTCTATGCCATCTGTCCTGCATCATCTCTGAGATATTAATTTTAGGGCGCAACAGTCTATAGGTTGCTTTAACGGATAGGGACTGTGAGCTCATTGGTTTGCATCTCTTGTTTGAACACCATAACCATTCTGCAGGATCCAGGGGGAGATCCGGGATAGGACACTGAGGAAGATAAACTATCCATTCTTTTGTCTTTGTAACATATAATGTTCTCACCCTATACATTTCCTCAAAGGGGACAAAAGACACCCTGTCCTTATCCTTTTCTGCAATCTTGTTGTTTTTATGACTTTTGAAAAGATTAACCAGGGCACCATCCTCAGATACTTCCAATATTTGCCCTATTGCTTTGGAACTATCCGGTTGATTCACACACACCCAGTCCTCCATCTGGAAAACAGAGCCCTTTCTCAGGGCGATTATCCAGGATAGGGGTATGGCTGAGAGGATTTCGTCCAGCTTATCTAGGAGTTTGTGAGCATATTTGATTTCTTTTCTGATTTTTTCTAAAGTCTTCCAATGTTTTAGCTCAGTATCCCATAGGTCCTTGATTCTTATTATTCCATTTTTCACCCAAGTGGACCATGGAGACTCTGAACTAATAAATACCCTCCCATTTTGATTCGTAATCCACTGGTTGCCAAACAAGGGCTGGCGCAGAATTTCCTCATACCTTGTTGGCATTGACTTGTTTGGTAAGGGCAACTCCCGCCAGTATTTTAGTTGAGTCGTCCAAAAACCATCTAGAATTAGGTCTCTCCTTGCTTCCCCTCTTTCATCCGGTTCCTTAGATTGCATTGCCCGAGGGATGGTCCAATATCTATCTTCTACCCAAGTTAGAGGGTGCACTTCCTTACATGTCTGGGGTGCCAATCTTCGGATCTGTTCCAACACCGGATCTTGCCAAGGCAGGTCTGTGGCCAAAATAAATTGTTTCATTACTTGTAGAGCCAGAGCCTTGCATTGGATTTTTGGGTCGATAATCCCTAGACCTTCTTTGTCTTTGGGTTGGATTAACGTCTGCCATGCCACTCTGGGGATGACGCTTGGAGATTCGTGATCCCCCCGCCACAGAAAGGCCGTCACCTGTCTCTGTACATTCTTGGTAGCATTTTTACTGAGTGACCATAACATTGCTTTATACCAAATTGCCGCTAACACCACATTATTGATTATTAATGCCCTTCCAAATATCGAAGTGTGTTTATTTTGCCACAACTTCATTTTTTCTAATGCAGGAGACGAAATCCATAAGTCGTTTGAGTTAGGTTTTCCTTGTGCAGTCATTATTACCCCTAATACCCTGATAGGAGCATCCTGAGGCAACCACTTGATCTTAGGGAGTTCTGGTGGTCTATCCCCTTGGGAATGTATCCACCATCCTTCCGTTTTGTTGCCCCAATTTACTAGCATATCTTAAAGGTCCGAGAATTTGTCCATTAACACCGTTATTTCCTCCATATTTCTTATAGAAGCTTCCATCATGATTGTTAAGTCATCCGCGAACATAGAATAGATAGGAATTGCTTCCTCCGGAATATTAGTGACCTGGAGACGTTGAAGATTGCGGTTTGTCCTCAGGTTAGCCCCTAGAGCCTCCATTACAATAACAAATAGGAAAGGAGCTAGTGGATCCCCTTGTCTTACTGACCTTTGTAGAGGAATCCCTGGAGATTATAATCCATTAACCTGAATTCTCGTCGTGGCGTTCAAGTGAAGCAATTGTGACCACCTTCTTATTCCTGGTCCAAATTCTAGCTTGTCTAGGCATGCGTCCAAAAATCTCCAGTCAACATGATCATAAGCTTTTTCAAAATCAATGAAGATGATAGCCATATTTTGTTTATTCATCCTGGATAGTTTGATCATCTCGTTGACTAGTAACACATTGTCTTGTATGTTTCTCCCATGAATAGAACCTGTTTGGGAGGGATGAATAATGTCTTTCATTATTGGAATAAACCTATTAGCAATGGCCTTTGCTAACATTTTATACACTACCGTCAATAATGTGATTGGCCTATAGTTCCTTATATTAGTTTTGTCCCCCTTTTTACATAACAACGTCACGACCCCTTGACCAACGATTTTCCCCATAGTACCGACTTCCTGAATCTGATTGTAATATTCCATAAGATCGTCTGCCATTGCTCCCCACATGACCTCCCAAAATTCCTTCGGTAGACCATCCACCCCAGGGGTTTTGTCATCCTCCATCTGTAACAGCGCTGTCCAGATTTCATCCTTGGAAATTGACTCTTCCATTTTCTCTTTTTGTTCTTGGGTCAATTTTTGCGTAAGTGGTTCAAGAAACTCTTTAGTTTCTTGAGTAACCTTACTATGATCCACTGTGGATGTATAAAGTTTGTTGAAGAAGTCATAAGCTACCTTTAGACTGCTTGCCGACGATACTGGCTCCAGATGGGGTGACATGGAAGGGTCAATTAATGTTTTTATATTTGTCCTTTTGACTCTAGCCTTTGCTATGGAAAAAAAGGAGGAATCCATCTGCCCTTCAGACTGATGTTTTGATAGTTTACTCCTAACAAGGTAGCCTTTCCACGTTCTTGTGTAGATAGTAAACAATTGTTTCCTGAGATCCTGGATATCTTTCTTCTGAGAAGGTGATTTCTGATCTTCTTGTTATTCATATGACAGTATTTTCTCCTGAATTTCATTTCCTGGTCATGTTTTTGTTTAGCTATTATTTTCGAGAAATCGTTAGCTTTTTTAGCTAGGAAAAATAGTCCATTATTAAACCATGATATATAAGAGTCATGTCTATCTTTAGTGGTATGCCAAAATTCGCAAACTTCTTTTATATATGTTGTAAAGTCTGATCTTTTCAGAAGGGACGAATTCAATTTGTAGAAGCTCTTCCCACGGTCCGTTTTTTTCCTGAAGGTTAGTATAACAACACACATCTTATGATCCGCTCCCGGCCATGGGCTTTGTGGGAAAATGTTAGCTCCTACTAATGCATGATCCAGATCTTCCGACATAAGTATCAAATCTATTTTGGATCTGGAGTGGAGGGAAGTACCCGAATTCCTGATACATGTAAATATACGTTCCTGTGGAAAAACCCTTCGGTATGTATCATAAAGATTCTCTGCTTCACATAACTGTTGGATGATCATTTCGTCCTCCTCTATATAAGTTGGACATGGCGATGGAATCTTCCATCTGTCTAGCCACCTATCTGGGGCTGCGTTAAAATCACCCGCCATTATAATGGGGATTCCTTTTGGAATATGATTGCGAAGTTCTTGGAAAAATTGTTTTCTTTCCTGCAACTCATTAGGGTTGTATATATTCAGGACACATACAACTTCCACTTCCAACATTATTAGTGTTGAGATCCATCTCCCGTTTTCCTGATCCGCCTCCCAATAAATGACATCTACCCTAGACTCCGGTGGAATCCAAATAGCCACCCGTGCTGATCCATTGCGCCTCGCATATGCTTGGAACTTTTGATATCGCCATACTAGATTATGAGCTCTGTTGTGGGCGGGTGTATTCATTAGGTGGGTTTCTTGAACACAAATTACATCCGGCCACGATCTCCCCCCTACCCCTTTTGATTGCTATGTGATAGCCCTGCGCTTAATTGCATTTGCCGTAGCCAGACCATTTACATTTAATGACCTTAGATCTAGATCTGATGATTGAGTGGCCCTTAACCAGGACGGATTTTTTCCATAAAAAGCTTGAAGTGCCTCCATCCCTTCTGACCTACGTGACTGATTATAAAAATTACAATCTCACCCACCCTCCTCCATCTAATTCGGATGGGATGGTGAGAAACCCATGTCGTAGAACAGAACAAAGAAAGGAGGAAACTTCTGCTACTGACCATATGACATTTGCCTTTATCTTGAGTTGCTGTAATTCTAGCAAAGCCGCATGAGAGAACCATTTAAGCCCCGATTCTTTGTTCTCTTCAAATCTCACAAAAATGTCCCTTTTGGCCATCTTGGCCTGTTCCCCATTCAATGTTAGGGTTGCTTGGGGTCCAGGATCAAAGTGCTTTGACAGAAAATCGTGCGTGTCTCTTTTGAACATCCTATCCCCTGTGCTTAAGTATTCGGTGTGGGTCTTCCAGCCTCTTAATGTTACCCCCCCATATTGATCCTGTCCTACCAGGGAAAGATCTATTTCCCATTTACCCCCTTTCTTCCTGACTGGAATCACAAGGTTGCCCTTGGGGGTCTGTATACCTGTGAAATGACCCTTTTCCAATATATGCCTCAATTTCTTTCTCTTGCTCATATCTTCTTTCCTCATTGAAATTGATGGTCGACTCTTGTCCTCTTTTAATTCTTCCTTTTGATGGGTAGTAGACTCTTCTTTTCTTTCAGTCTCCCCGTCCTCTTGAGTGTTATGCGAAGATGCACATTGAATTTCCTCCCTTATCTCTTCTATCATTATACTCTTTTGTCCTTCTTCTATTCCTCCTATATCCTGGATCTCAACATGTTCCGGATTCTCGACTTTTCCTTCCTCCTGTACTGGCTCCTTTTCCTTTTCGGATTCCTCTTTTTCCTAAGGAGGTTGGAACTTTTTTGCCACTATTCCCAGGATTCTCTGGTTAACCATTGACCAGTATACTCCTTCGGGTAAGCCTTGTTTCAGCACGAGGCTGAGGCTAGGACTAGTACTTAGTAGGTTGATAAGTTGAACATATGAGTTGTCCCAAAACTCTAGTGAGCCTTTCCCGAATCTGTCTTTCAGGGACTTAATTAGCCAATCTGCTAGCTGTTTCAATTTATCCTCTTCTGAAAGTTCTTGATCCGGTTGAGCCTCTTCTTCCATTACAAAATCTTCTGTTGTTGATGAGGAATCTACCTCCATAGGTGCTGGACCAAAAGCTCCTAGGAATGGATCGTCTCCAGACTTGGTTAGTGTCCCCTGAGCCTCCAGATGTTCTTTGGATGGAAGCTCCCTCTCCTCATCCTGTTCTTTTTGTATATCCATTTGGTTTGACACTATATCTTCCTTACTTTCCTGTGGATGAGATATGTTCAAGGGGTCCTTGTCCTTGTTTGGGCTTGTGATTTGTTTTCTCTTCCTTTTTCTCCTAATCTCCCCTTCTTTATCTAAATCTCCTTGAGTGCATATGCTAAGTGATCCTTGTTCTCCTTTTTCCTTCAAGTCTAATTCCTCACCTGCTTCTTTCCCTAAGAGGAAAAATGATCCTCCCTCTTTCTGGGTGATGTAGTCTGAGGGCTGAGGTCCTGGTAACATATTCCTTTCAACGGTGGTTCCCTTCCCTCCCTTAATGACCGGCCTCCACTGTTGTTGATACGAGTTTCCTTTCCCTTTCCCTTGTACCCCTGACCCTCCTCTGTCGCCCTGGTGAGGAGATGGCTGACTCTCTTCCTTGTTTGCCGCCTCTGGCGAACTAGCAGAGGAAGAGGACATTGTGGTATAGTGCACTTGTGGTCTTTTACCTATATTTATTGCACTCAAAGAAGTCTCAGGGGGTGTCCATGTGTCTGGAGGCTTAGTTTCCCAGTTTGGTTCCTCCGGACGTTCCCAATTCCAACCTTGAGTAGCCTCCCCTTTCTTAGTACCTTCGATATATACCCATCCCTCATGTCCTGCGTCGACTGTGCGCCAGAGATTGGGCTTAAACGGATCCCTAATGAGCCTACCTGTGGTTTTGTTTTTCCTTGTCGGGTTTTGTGTGCACATAGGATCCGTGTTCAGATGCCCATAAGCTCTGCATCTGAAGCACCATGGTCTCTGTTTATGTGCTGTATGAATATAATATTCCCTCCCTCCCACTCTATACGGTATGACATCGTCCATATTAAAGGGAATATTGGTTGAGTGATTAAGTTCTAACACTAGGTAATCGTCCCTTTTAGCGGCGTAAGCTGGGAGGGGCTCTATAAAATCAATGATATCATAGTTACTCCCAAAATCATAAATGAAAGCTGCTTGAATTTCAATTGGAATGTGTCTGAACTCTACCCAGTAGTGGTCATCCATCATTTGTTTCCTCTTTTCATCAGGACCCTGCTTTGGGGGAGACCATGGATAAATTCGGACCTCTGATCTTTCACATCTCAATTTACGCCACCCCTCAATTGTCCTTTTATCTAAGGTGTGTAAACACAGAACTGTGAAAATGGTTGATGAAATTGGAAGAATTAAAAAATTTTGGCACACTGCTTCATAACTTCCTTTATATGCTGACAATCTCTTGCAAATCCATTTGATCTTTTCATAGGTGGATTTGTAAGCTGAGTCATCGTGAAACACGCAATTATTCGCATAAGCCAAATAGATAGAATCCCTTTCTTCCAATTTCTGCATCGGATAGGTTTTTATTAGCGATTTTTCCCCCCCTGAATCAATTACCCTATTCTCTGAAGAGATAATGAATTTAGAGAGAAAAAAAGCCTTCGCCGTTGGGAGATTTCGCAAGGGTATCTATAATGGCTGTGTTTGTTCCCCCTGCCTTTTGATCTCTAATTCCTTGGTCATGAGGTTCCCTTTCACGCACTGGACCCAAGGGGATGATCCATCTTTCTGGTACGTCCTGTCCTGGGTCAGAGATGACTTCCCTTGGTTTTGGAATTGGTCCTGAGAATCGTTGTTGGAATCAAGCACAATCCCTTTTTCTTCCCTGTTTTCCTCCTTCATACCTTCTTCCCCCTTCTTTCTTCCTTCTATTCCTTCCCCTCCTCCTTGCTTTCCTCCCCCATTTCTTCCATCTTCCTTTTCTCTTCTCAGGTCTTGCTCTCTGCCCCACGAGGAGCCTGCCTGAAACACCATGCCCCCTCTGCTGCCCCTTGAGAGTTGAGATGCTAGTGACAGTCTTTGCTGTCTGTAGTTCAGCACCAGACCATTGCCTTGTGCTTGTTCATTCTTCATTATCTGCCCCCCTGTTTGCTGTGTGGAAACAGACAATACTGGGTCATCCAAAACTTCTTTCTGTCCCATATCTTGATTAAAAAGTGGATTCATGATCACTCCTCCGTGTTGTTGGTTCTGATCCTGCTTTGTAGAACCTTGTTCCTTATCTTGTACCAAATGACCATTCTGTTCCTTTTGTTCTTCCGTCGTGAGGATTTCACCTTCCATCATTTGTACTTCTGTTAGTTTATCCTTACCCTCCTTTCCTTTTCTTTGTCTTGCTGCCAGTATAGCCTTCACCGGCGTATGTAATTGCCTTACTGCTATTTGTCTCATGGCTCCTCTGATCATCAAAGTTGATTCTCTCATCCGGTGGCTGCGCTGGTGATGTACAATGCGCGGCATATTGATGTACTTTTTTGAAATAATTAAAATAGTTCTGTTTATGATTGATCTGGATATTGATGTCTTTTTTCAATATTTCTACTTTCCTACTTTTTATTTGAGGCTTAGGATGCAGGGGGAGAGGAAAAAAAGGGGGGTAGATGGGGAGAGAGTACGCTGAAGTAGGGATTTACGTAGAACTAGATTTTCCAGATCTACTATCCTTTTAGCCGATGCCCATTTTACTCTTCCCTTACTCTAGACAACCTTTCTCCCTCTTATACTCTTTCCACTTTTCCTTGTTTAAAAGCCTATCCTTATCTCCTTCTCCCTACCTCCTAATTCCTACTTTACTTCTTAGCTCTCCAAGATTCTAACACCTTACCATTCGCGCCTATGCCTTCAAGTACTCCTTCGATTGCATGCCTACTAGGATTGGCCCTACGCTTCAGACTGGTGATTATCCTGACGTTTTCAATCCACCCTCCCCTCACAGATCCCACTCCTCCCTTTTCTCAACCAGTCTTCGATTACCCTTCCAGTGTCTCTCCACAATCATTAGTAACCCTTCGTCGATCACTCAGTCCTCATGTAGTGGTAATGTCTATCGTCAGATAGGCGTCAGGCTTCGTCAGACACCTGTCACTTTCTTCCTTTCTTCAACCAATCTTCTATTCCCCTTCCAGTTTCTCCCCTCAAGCATTTGTAGCCCTTCGTCAATCACTCAGGCCACCTATCTTCATAAAGCCCGTCTTCAAATATATATCGTCAAATATATATTTTTTAATCAGGCGATGATACTGTCATTTAACTCCTAATCATAATCCTTTAGACCCCATCAATCTTCGATTATACTCCCAGTGCATTCGTATACCCTCCTCAATCACTCAGGCCTCCTCAATGTATTCACTTGGCGTTCGCCCCTCCTCCAGTCTTATGACTTGTCTGTCCCTGTTGCCAGCAGTGCCTGCCCCTGACTCGTCTGTCTCTATTGGCAATCCTTGTGTATTGCTCTACCACCGTGATCGGTTCTCAAGATGCAGTCATTCACTTTCACTTCCGCGTCGTCTCGATTGAAACTATTAAGCCTATTTACTCAATATCTCCCCAGCACAATCTCTGTCTCATTTACGTACAATGCAAAGCATTTTCCTCTCCTGATATTACATGCCCCCCAAACCTGCGATCAGTTTTCAAGGCACATTTCTCCCGCCTCTATCTTAGTTACTCCGTTACTCAATGTCGTCTCGCCCAATGTGACTAATATGATCTTCTTAATACTTCTGATTATCAGGGGTCGGTTCTTTTGTCCACATCATTTATGCCTGTCTTCACGCCCAATCTTCTTACTTTAATAGTTCTGATTATCGACGGGCATTCTCTGTCTCTTGCATGGCATTGTCCTCCATGTAACGTGCCCTCCCCCCAGTGGGTTGATGAAAATCCAGCGCTCGGTTCTCCGGACGCATTCCCCCCTCCTCAACCTTATCAACCTTTGTCCCACTATCCCACAATACACATCAATTGCACTCTCCGTAACATACCCCCCTGATATGATCTTCTTAATATTTCTGATTATCAGGGGTCAGCTCTTTTGTCTACATCATTTATGCCTATTGTCACCCCCAATCTTCTTACTTTAATAGTTCTGATTATCGATGGGCATTCTCTGTCTCATGCATGGCATTTTCCTCCTTGTAACGTGCCCTCTCCCCAGTGGGTTGATGATAATCCAGCGCTCAGTTCTCCGGACGCATTCCCCCCTCCTCAACCTTATCAACCTTTGTCCCACTATCCCACAATGCACTTCGATTGCATTCTTCGTAACATACCCCCCCGATCAATCCGTTCCCAAGGCTGCTTAGTTTGTTTAAGTAGCCCCCAACCTTCTGAAATCCCTTTTTTTTTTTTTTTTTTTGAACTATTATAACTGTTATCGTCGATACTTAGAGATTGAAGCCGCCTCTCATCCCACACGAGGCTACGCCCTCCCTTCCATTACCCATACATGAAGCATACTCCCTCTCAAACCAGGTATCCGAAGGCTTACCTCGTTATGCTGATAGCCGTGTTCCATTGAATCGCATACCTCCTTACTCTTCGTGTTCTCCTTTCTTAACAGCGTCATACATTTTGACCCGATTTTTTATTTCAGCTCTGCACCTTTCTCCCTTCTTCTGCCCTTCCAACGACGTCGTTCCAGATGTAAACCCAGCTGGTGTAACCTTGTTACCCCACCCCTGTCTACCTCTGTCACCTCCATCCACCTTCACGTAGAAGATAATGATGCTTTCGATTCCACGTGCCTGACGTGGCAATCCCTAGCAGCCAACGCCCTTGGATGGAAAACTTTCATAGAGTAAAAAAGATTACTACACGCCTTCCTCCACCCTTCCCCGGCTGTCCCTTTCTCTCCCTTGGCTTCGCAGTAGTCTTCTTGTTTCCAGGGTGCAAGACGACAGCGTCGAGCAATTGCGTGGGTGCGATCTCGCGCGCCACTGAGCTGCCACGTGTGCTCGCCTAGTGCAACGCAGAGCTCGTGGCTTTGCGTGGAGACTACCTGTAGTCTGACGGATGTGCTGACAATCTGTTGTCCAGGTGCATGTACATGTTGAAGCCCTGCGCTTTTTAGAAGGCTGTTGTTTTTCTTCTTCTTCTTCTT
>BFEA01000413.1:113573-127628 GCA_003427395.1 Chara braunii | reverse complement strand
CCCCCCCCCCCCCATTGTCCTTGGAGGAAGTCCTACCCCCCCCATGACCACGACCCTGCCACTTTTCGTCATCTTCTGGCAAGTGGCAAGACATAGCATGACACAGCATGCTTTCAACATTATTCCAACCTTCTTCTGTTTACCCTGTATATCTTTGCTCATTTCTCAGCTCCTTTTCAGCTCATTTCATTTCATTTTAGGGCAAGCTCATGGTAGTTTAGCTAAGATACCATAGGGAGAGTCAGGAGAGTAGGCGGTGGGGCAATGGGCTACGTAAAAGGAGGGAGATTCCACCGGTGCCCCCCCCCCCTATACTCGCCCGTGCCACAGGATGGGAGGGGAGGCAAAACCCGACTATGGGTTGCTGACTGCATCATAGTGGCTTGGTCAGGTAATTAGAGATACCCTGGAAAAACTCACAGATGTCTACACCCGGGCCGTCGGATATTACATAGGCCTGCTCAGTCAATCCCTTGGGCTGCAGGGTAATCAATGCTGGCAGGCCCCACAGTCACTGTCCTCACTTTTGCTCAGACATTCTATTTTTTGTATATGGGAAGCTGGACCGGCTTTCCAGCAGGTGACGCCCCCCACCAATAGATGGAGCCTCTCCCAGGTGTTAGTGGTGTCTGCTCTTATCAGCAGCACTAACACTAGCGGGGGTGTTTCAAAAAAAAAAAAAAAAAAAAAAAAAAAAAAAAAAAAGGATAATTCCTTGTGGCGCAAGCAACTCGTAAGAAGTGTCTAACCATGCCCTTACTTATACAGAGGACCCCTACAAACATAGCTTTGCTGTCTCCCTCCAGCCATCAGAGGGGATGCATGTTGCCCCCACCCCAACCATGGTGGTCAAGGATGGATTGGGGTTGTTGGTGGGGGTCCGGCTAACTC
Source organism: Chara braunii (assembly GCA_003427395.1). Lineage (NCBI taxonomy): Eukaryota > Viridiplantae > Streptophyta > Charophyceae > Charales > Characeae > Chara > Chara braunii. The sequence goes on along the minus strand of BFEA01000413.1, from coordinate 126,737 downwards.
AAAGACTGAGCATTTTGACAGTAGTTGCGCCTCCCTTTTCATTGCCCTCCACCCCCAACCGAATAACAGCAGTGTCTAAGGCCAACATGCTGCACAGTGAGCACAACATACATTCGTTTTATACTATTTGTACTTCTCTGTTTTTTACTAGGTACTTGGCTCGTCTTGGCAAAGTCGCTGGGGGGTCACCACTACGGGTCACCCCGTGCAGGCGAAAATCACCCCTTTTCTTTTCTTTTCTTTTCTTTCTTTGGGTGGGGGGTTTTCGTGCATGACCAGTGGAGCACAAATCCAGGATCCTTTGTTTTTTTTAGCATTGGTTGTCAAAGGGGGGGAGCAAGGGAATAAATTGGTTTCTAAGGGGCTAAAGGGGTCTAAAGGGGAGTGCCTTAGTTTGGTTCTAGAGTTTTCTTTTCTATCTTTGGTCCCGTTAGGAATTATGATGTGACCCTCAGTCAAATGCCGGTTGCATTGCAATTCTATACAATATACGTTTTTTTCAGTTTTTTTTTTTTTTTTTTTTTTTCTTTGGTATTGGGGCTGCCTGAAAACTTGCCCGGGGTTCATGCCCAGCCGGGATTCTGGGCATGTACCTGGGCACAAGTTGGGTGCCTGGGCACCCAACCAAACAGCCTAATTTTTTTTCTATTTTTTAATTTGTTTTCTAGTTTTCTTGGGGGGGGAAACTAAACGGGAGTCACATAAATTAATTATACTTGTATATGGGTCAGGATACAGTTTCAAATTGCAGTTCAGGCAATGTATACAACCCAGTTTTCTAGCCAGGTAGGGTGCCCGAAGTGCAATTGCAAACTGTATCTTGCCCCATAGTGCAATTATAACTTGTTCTTATGAAACTACCCGTTCTTTTTTTTTACTCGCCTGTACGTTTGAATATCGGGATGACTCTCTGGCAAAACTTGTTTCAAGTTGTTTTTTTTGGTAACTTCACTACAGTCACAAAAACGAGTTATAATTATGGTACAAGATACAGTTTGCAATTGCACTTCGAGCACCCTACCTGGCCAGAAAGTTGGGTTGTATACATTGCCCGAAAATGCAATTCAAAACTGCATCTTGGCCCATAGTGCAATTATAACTCATTTTCGTGACTCCCGCATAGTCCCCCCCCCTCCCCCCCCCCCAAAAAAAAAAAAAAAAAAAAACATATGGAAAGAAGTATGTTATGCTGCCACCACTGCCATCCTTGGTTACCATGGTTGGGGCGAGGGGCAACATGCATCCTCTCTGATGGCTGGAGTGAGACAACAAAGCTATGTTCGCAGGGGTCCCTTGTATAGTCCTTACGGGTAGTGGTAGGTAAGTAGTGAAGGTGAAGTAAAAAAATTTGAAAGATGATGAAAAATTTGAGCGAAGAATATAGCGTAGTTTATAAGTAAAGAAAGGGGAAACTACACGGGAGTCACAAAAACGAGTTATAATTGCAGTATGGGCAAGATACCGTTTGCAATTGCAGTTCGGGCAATATATACAACCTTGTTTTCTGGCCAGGTAAGGTGCCCGAAGTGCAATTGCAAACTGTATCTTGCCCTATAGTGCAATGATAACTTTTTTTGTGACTCCCCCGTAGTTACCCCATAAAAAAAGTATGCAATGACAGTTCGGGCAATATATACAACCCAACTTTCTGGCAAGGTAGGGTGCCCGAAGTGCAATTGCAAACTGTAGTTGGCCCCGTAGTGCAATTATAACTCATTTTTGTGATTCTAGTGAAGTTACCCTTTTTTTTTGTTTTACCGTACTCCCGTGTATGGGAGTACGTGTACGCGCGTATGTGTCACGGAAGGGTATATTTGTACACTTATACATGAAACCCGCATACACGTACGTCGTGTTACCCAACTTTGGATAAATGTTGAATCAGCGGGTCATAACCCTTTATATAAAACATGGAGGGGGAACAAGATAAACTATTGTCGGATAACATTATTGCTCGTGTTTTGGAAAGCGGTGACGAAAGCCTCACTACTGGTTACTTTCTTATATCGTGGAATTTTTTTTTTTCAACATCAGTTGGTTCTGCTAGGGATGGTGATACGAGCACCCACCCCGAGCAGACCTTCTGTTGGCTACATTCTATTGGTGGGGAGCTGCACTTGCTGGAAAACGGGTCCAACGTCCCTTATACATAGCTTTCCAGAAAAGTATGATGAGTATTTGAGTACGTTAGAAGTTAGAAACTCTCTAAGTGTTCCTACAAGCCTCCTGAGGATGATCTCATACGGGCGATGAGATCAAAACCGTTCGAGGCATTGGCCAGCAAGCTTTGAGTCATCATGCTATTTTTCATACGAAAGTTTTTTTGCGCTATTTGAGTCTTTAGCACCTTCCTGCTTATTTTTTTTCTTTTTCTCTCTCTCTCTCTCTCTCTCTCTCTCTCTCTCTCTCTCGCTCGCTCGCGCCATCGATTGGATCTTCAAGGGTCTTTATGGTAAAGTGGTCGCTTGGTCCATGCTCAAGTTGATTAGTAGGATTCACTCCTTGCTCGGTATTGCTGTCGCGGTTATGCACTTACTTCGACTCTCGGCCTTTTGCATCTATTTCTCCTGTTGTACTTTCCCCCCCCCCCCCCCAAAGAGATTCAAATTGTCCAACATTACAATTTTAATGAGAACCAATATGATCAAACCACCTCTTCAGAACAGACCGCCATATAGGACGTGCACCTCTTGCAGTTCTATCCCTCTTGATAATGAGGATTCATTCCTCATTGTTCGTCCCCCCCCCACCAAACCATTAAAGCTCTACCAAGGCTAAATCCGAAGGGGGGAATGGTTCAAAAAAGCATGCAGCATCTATGAAGGACTCCCCTGGCTGAATATCAAACCAGTCATTAAACTGCAAAAAGTAACTCTTACTGAGAGGCTTTACAGACTCATTCTCATTAGGCCATATCACCTGCCCCATACCTTGTTTCTGTGATCCCCTTAGCCAGTCCATTGTGAATTTGAGAATAGATTGTCTGATGTCTTTCTTTTGAGTTAGAGATTTTAATTTGTCTTTAAGATTAGTCCATTGGGCCCGAATTTATGTTTCCACGAATTGTTTGACATTCTGTAAAAAATTCATCCCTTCCATATGTACATCCTCTATTACATGTACATACCTCCGAGTCCTTTGCCATATGACCCATATGATAGCTTTCCTACCAATACGAAACAAATTTGACTGAAAGGGTGAAAGAGACAGATCAACCGGATTCCAATGACCCTGTAAAAGGGTTTTCCACTCCCAAAGTCACTCGAGGCCAGTTAATCTAAGCCAAATACAGTCCCAACGATGCTACATAAGGATGGTCTTTGGGCATTGAGTGAAGATGTGTTCAATGGTTTCACGATATTTACGTGAGGGAAATGTCATGTGGCAAGAATGGCACCACAGTAATGTTAATCCTCTTTGTTCTAGCGTTGAGTGATTTATCATCCGTCATTAGTAGGCAGACATCTATGCATAATCTACCATTGAAGTGAAGCAAAATTGACTGGTTTTTCCTTACTAGATCGAAACTGACGTACTGTACGAACTTGGTCTATGTGAATGTCGAGATATTTTACCTATTTTTCTTGCACCACTGTTGGAGCATCGACTTTAGGTCTTAACAACTGATATTCAAAAGGGGATAGACCACATGAATCCCCCAAAGTACTATGGTAGTGTTGGGAGTATCTCTCTCCGCCAGAGAGCGCAAACGGGTAACCGTTACCCGTACCGGACCGCACCCAACGGTAACCGCCAGGTCACGGGTAGGTGTGGGTGCCCCTTTCCAAAGGGGGCATTGGTTATGGGCGGACATTTTTTTTTTTATTGCAGTTGACGGGTAGGCACAGTTAGCATTTATGGATTGGACAGGTAGGTAGGGTCAGCCAAACATAGGCCCGCGAACCGGTACGGATAGGTACGGGCAGCAAAAAAAAAAATCGGGGGCGGGTACGGGCGGGTAGAGGATCCACTCGGGTAACTGTGGATCATTACACCTTCTACTCCCACCTGCCCCCCTCCCAGCCCTTTCCCACCATGTGAAGTCATAGGCCCTTTTTTTTTTTTTTTTTCGCTGCCTCCTTGGGATTCCCGCCGGCGGCCGGAGTGTAAAATGTTTCGAGCCGTTGACCGACTTCGATTTTGGGTTTTCGAATCGGCCACCCCTTGGCAAAAAACAAAAAGGGTTTCATGTACCCATGTTCTACATCCACATTCATTCTCAATTCCTAGTCCGCCATTGTCTCGGACTACCCCGACTAGTCGACTGGCGCCCAACCGTTTGACGGTCGCGCTGGTACCCGAACATCGACGCCGCCATGCACTGTTGCCGCCAGTTGTCGTCCTCGTCCTCGTGGCCGCCCGTTGTCGTCCCCATCCTCCACAGCTCCCCTTCGTCGGCTTTGCAGGTGTGACACGTGGAGACTGAGGCGATTGACATCTTTGCATTCAGGATTCTGGACACGTGGAAAAAAAAACAAGGGCGGGTACGGGCAGTTACAGTCTGCAGAGGTTCAGGTATGGGCGGGTACAGTTACCCTTTTTTTTTTTCGGATCAGTTAGCCATAAGTGGTTAAAAAAAAAAAAAAAAAAAAAGGGCGGGCACGAACAGTTACAGTCTGCAGAGGTTCAGGTATGGGCGGGTACAGTTACCCGTTTTTTTTTTTTGATCAGTTGGAGGTAGGTAAAGGTGCGGTAGGCCTGGTATATAGTGGTTACGGTTGGTTGGTTTTTGAAAAGTGTGTGGTTAGTTTAGTTACAGTTATTCCTAAAAATTCTGGTTGCGAACTCTGCTCTCCGCCTCCGGTGAAACTATCTCTAATGATGATTGAATCTTCAGGTCAGCAATAGAAAAAATGAGTCAATGAAAAAATCAACACACCTTTCTTTTTGGCAGATCATTAGTAATAAACAACATGGTTTTGACCTCAATATGGTATAAGTTATCTCTTTGGGCTATAGATAAACCACGAATCAAACATCTTCAAAAACTAGTATCCGCATTTTTCTGGAGAGGGTTGTCCCCAGAGTGACATGGTTCACTCTCATTCAGCCAAAGTCCAGGGGAGGTTTATGAATTTTGGATCCAACCCTGCAATGTCAAGCCTTATCCCTACAATGGATGATTGATCTCATTTTAGGAATCGACAAACCCTGACAACCCTTAGCACTAGAACAAATTAGGAGACTAGCGTCAAGTGCACCTGCAGAAGTTCACCCCCTCACTTGGGTGGAAAATAGATTTTGGAACACCCCCCGACATTGCATTCAATCAAAGTTGGAAGGTGGGAGAGGTGCAGCCCGAATGGATCTTAGCATGGATAACTTATGAGTGACCCAATTGAAAATATAGAGAAATTTACCTCTGCCAAATAGGCCCTTGCCCACGAGGTTCGAAGAAATCTTGAGACAACCTTTATTTGGGAACAGATGGATAACTGATGTTAATGGTTGTGTATATAACAACTCCACTCCCCCCTGGTGCAATGGGTGAAGAAGGGGGTAATTCGAGTTAAAGACATTTTGGACTTGGAAAAGAAGGAATGACGGACGTCTGACCATCTTAAGAAAACGATCACATATGCTCATAAACTTTATCAAAACTTGGAACAGATCACCTGTTATATCCTTCTAGCCTGGCTAAGGGAATTAAGAAAAGGGGTAAGGTTTCAGGAGGGAGATTTTGTAGCAATCACACAAGACCCGCAATGTTCGCAAATATGTCAAATAATGAGTCTATTACAAGTAGGTGCTTTAGTGGCTCTTTTCAGAGTGCCTGAAAATCATATTTTTTGTCCATCATCACCCAATCAAGCCATATTCATCCCTTTCAAAAAAATGTTCAGGATCATAGTTATTTTCATCTTAGCAACCACAGGATGAAGAGTTTTTCACCCGCAATGTCCAATTCCGAATTTACCCATAGATCCAATAGAATGAGTATGGCAAACTGGGGAAAGGAGTAAATCTCGTACCCTGCAATCCCTTACGGTTAAAGCAGTGTACCGTCTGTTGCGGCCACGGGTGGATGTGTCGTTTATAATAAGGGACCGATGGGTCAGACACCTAAATATTGGTATAGAAAGCATCCAAGGTATCAAGTTTTTTAACAAACTAAACAAACGACCAGCGGAATTTTCCTCTCTACAATGGCAGATACTTCGTCGATGCTTGCCCACAAATGAATGGCTTATTGATCACACCAATTTAGAGCAACAGGGTCTGACTTCTCCTTGATGCAAATCGTGTCAGTCGGTATTTCCTAACAAAAAAAAAAGGGAAACCATAGAGCACATATTCATTCAATATCCGGGATAGGTATTGCTATGGAGAAGATAAGATTGCGTATGGAGGGGATTAATAGGAATAGACTGACCTTGGGATTGGAAAGTTATCCTAATGGGCCAATGGGAACCAGCGAACATACAACTCTCAGAATTCCAGAGAAACTTCTTTGAAATTGGACGGAAAGTCATACTGTGGACATTAAGGTATAAAAAGTGTGTGTATGAAAGAGAAAAGGTAAAATTGGAGGGAATGGAGTTGTCTGAACTGATCATCCAATTCGTGCAGACGGAAATATATGGGCAATGGTCGGTGGTCCATACTACGATTCATTTTTTGCATTAAGAAAAAAACATCAGTAATAGTATTCAGAAATTCAACATAAACTGGTTGGGGGAATCGGGAGAGGTGAAATGGTCGGGAGAGGGGGAACATGGAGAATCATTGAAGCGGGACTTTCACCTGCTCTTCAGAGATTGGTTTTCACTTCCACCAGGAGCCTCCCTCAGATCCCTAGAATGTTTTTCAGACTCTTTCCCCCCATCGGAGCTGACATTGGTTGATATTCAATGGTATGCCGTGTAAAATGTCTGAGTTGGATATTTTTGGAGTTGACCTCGTGATCAGCACAGGATAGTCAAGGGCCAACAAAATAGAATCAGGACTTGAGATACAAGGAAGATAGGGGATAGTACTGCTAGTGTTATAGATAAATCTGGCGGCCAAGATCGTTGTTTGAAGAGGCAGTTGACACCCCATTATCAAAATATTACAAACTATGTTTTTGATTTATTACGGACGCTGGACCCGGTTTCCAGCAGGTGCAGCTCCCCACCAATAGAATGGAGCCGGCTGCCAGACTGCTAGTGATGGATGCTTCTATCACCATTACAATCAGCCTGGGCCTTTTTTTTCTTTTTTCTTTTTAAGAAAAAAAGAAAAAAAGGTTGCTTTGACAGTCATGGATAAAAGCGTTCTAGGCTTACCCTTTTTCGAAGCTAATGTCCGCCATTGCAGGTTTGCGGTATGATAGTGGGTTGCAGAAGTTATTGACCGAAGTGACTCCTTCAACCAATGGTTCACTTACAATGAGATAATCCAATCGACGCTTAGTCACTACCTGTCTGCCATTTCGCAGGTGAGATGTCCAAGTGGAGCCAGCCTCTTCAAAGTTCAGGATGTAGTATGGGTCGGAGAGCAACAACTATGCAGAGAGATCTAAAATCACTTGTATGTCTTGCTTGTTGAAAGAGTTGGAGCCTGTTTTGAGAGCTTCGTCCAAAGATTTGTTCCAGTCCCCAAGAATAATGAGTTTGTCTAGCTTGGGGATATGGAGCATCAAATTCTTGAAAAAAATAGTCCTCATCCTTGAGCCTGTAGGGGCATAAACAGTCATGATGCCCCATTCCTCTCTACCCACCTCCAACCTTACCCAAGCCCACCTACCCCAAATGTTTGCTTCGGATTCGATCACTTTGACTCGCAGGTCTTAGTGTAACAGAATCTCGACTCCCCCCCGTGTACCCTAAGTTGGGCCCCACATCTGTGGGCCGTCACACCAAGGGCCCAACTTGGATAGCTTCCCTCCGCATAGCTTTGTTTCCTGCAGAAGCAGGTAATTGATTTTCCACTTATACATCCAACTTTAAATCCTTTGCCTCTTTTTATCTACCATTCGTATCACCCATCCCCCTCACGTTCCAAAATGCAATTTCAGTTTATCCATCTGCTTTTTTTCCTTCCGCCTGAGATTGGATGCGGTTACTGTTGGTGGTGAACCTGGATCGGCCTGCATCAATTCTTCTGCAGTGCCATCTGTTATGTCTCTCGTGTTGCCAATTGAGGAATTCGAGCGTGAGATGGATCCCCAGTGACTAACTTGTTCTTCAAGAAGGTAGAATGTAGGTCTTCCTCCACTCAGAATTTTGTGTTCACATTTAAGAGAATTAAGGCCGAGATGTCCGGGATGATTTTGATGCCTTCTAGCTCGTGCACACTCCTTTCTTTCACGATCTCCATCTGATACCATCTTACCCCCGACTGTGTTAGAGCTACAACCGATTCAACATGGATCCGAGCGTCTAGTAGAGGAAAGTACAACTAGCAGTATTCTCTTGATGTTTCTACTATTATGCTCATCATCGTTGATTGCGGTATGAGTCTGATTGGTACGTGCGTACCATACAGTCTTCTCGTCGTGTCCATGATCATCTAAGGAGTGGGAGATCGATCTACTTCTTTTGAAGGCATGGTCGAGGTGCCATCGGGGCTCGCAAGTGCCAAGAAGTAGGCCCATCATTGCCCATTGTGCACAACAGCGGAACAATACACCGTTAACTTGGTTGGCTTATCTATTGTGTAAGGTTTCTGTCCGTTTACTCTTATCCAGACATAATCTTGAGACTCTTTCCCATTGCATCTTGGCACTGTGTAAGGTTTTTGTCCGTTTACTCTTATCAGAGATAATCTTGAGACTCTTTCCTGTTGCATCTTGGCACCTGACGAGGCGGAGCTGTCCGTTGAAGATAATTCCTTATTACTCGGCTTAGCTAGTAGGCGATTCTCCTCGCACCACTCACTACCCCATCTGATCTGCGACTAGGATGAGGGTGGGGTGTGTATTAATTCCTTCCCAACTGTACCTCTGTCTCCTTCTTCAATGGGCGCTAATCGAGAAATCTCTTTCGCACCCACTGGCCTTTTGTCCTGCTGAGCATACTTGGGAGTACCGGACTCCTCGAATCCATTCCCCACCCCATTTTCTCTCCCTTTATATGGTTGATCGCTTTCGGTTCTTCTCCCCACTCTTCCTTCTAACCTGTTTGAAAGTCCTCCGCCACGTCGTCCAGGTAATATCGGAAAACCTTGGTCTTGGTAGTTGTCATGCCACCCGTGAGATTGAGCGTGAGGCTGAGCGAAGTCTCTCAGTCGTAAGAGCTGGATGTGTAGCGCGGTCCGGGATAGATCAGTCCATCCCCACCAGGTGGGGCAGGTGCTTCTCCTTGATCCTGATACCAATGATGATTCTCCGGTTGTCCGAGCGCGCCATATTGTCCATCCATGCCTTGTTGAAGTTGTTCCCAATGTGCAAATTGATGTTGGTTGTGTAACTCCAAGTTATCTTACAGGCCATGAGGTGGATCACGAAGGTTCTGGTCATCATATGGTAAATGCCCACCTGGCCAATCCGTTCTCGGGATCCATGGGGGCATAAGAGAGAGGGTTAGTCTCTGCTTTGGGTGGTAACCCCAGTGTGGTGGATGCCTGGTAGGATCTTCGAAGTGGTGTCCTGCTAGATTTTGACGAAAAACTCACGTGGCACAGTCCATGACACTTTTGCCATTGTCTTCCAGTCTGGAGCTGTGAAATGAAGTCTGGCCGCCTGGATCTCTTCCTGACGTATTTGTGTCCTGGTTGGGCGGTATTCGCAAATTACCTTCAGCTGATGGCCGAGCCAATTGATCCCAATCCGCTGTTGTTGCCACGGTTCGATCCTGGCGCCGTTCCCTTTCATCTCTTCTCACCTCATTCTGATTCTCTTGATGCTGTATGAATCTCTCGTGATGTCCCCCTAGTCCGATTCCAGTCGATCTTCTTGCTTCGTTCTCTTGCCTGCCCTTTGGGCAACTCTCTTCCGTATGAAAGTACCACTTACATCTCTTACACCAATCTGTGTAAGGGGTTTCAATCTCAACTTTCCATCTGAATCCTTGAGGAGGTTGGATCACTAATTCGTCATCTATCTTCGGCCTTGATTCTGATGGCATAACAAATTTGACATTCATCAGTTTTGGCCTTGATCTGTCATACTCGGGAGTGTGCATTACCACAACCTCGTAGTGCGCCCAGCAAGAAATAGTAGGCGTCCAACAACACTCTCAAGGCCATAATCCAGAAGTTGGGTTCAACGTCTTTCAACCTAAATTCCTTCAGTTCCTGAATCCGCAGCCAAGCTTTGAATTGGATTAAATATTCTAAGTTCTCCTTCTCCAGCTTAATTTTCATTTCTTTCTGACTCCTCAGCCACTGTGCCGCCTCTTTTTGCACGCGCCACGTAGGATGCTACATTTGGCCCTTCAAACTTCACTCTCCCTCTCCTGGTGTCATCACCTAACAGTTTCTTTGCGAACCACCCGTCTTCAAAGGCTCTAATCAAGTTTTCTTTTACTGGTCTCGAAAGGTGACACGAGTTTCGCCCTGGAAATTCACTATCGCAGTTCGCTCTTTGAGCCATGATTTGTTAATTTCGTTGATATTTGCGTTTACAACAAAGCGTTTCAGTTCCTCATCGTCGACTACAACTCCCAAACTATCGTTGCCGGGACAGATCCCTTCATCGTAACACTTGCCTAGTACAGATTCGCGGACTCTCTGCTCAACCCTAGCTGCTGCTGATGGGATTGGAGGTCTGTACGGAGGAGGAACACCTGTTCTGGCGGCCATGGCTAAACCAGCAGACTAAGCAGCAGAGATTTACAATTTTCGTACCAAACCAGAAGTGTTCCCTCTTCCCTAACTCTCCTGAGTCATCTTCCCTACTCTAGACTACAAGGACTACTCGAGTACGCACATACAGCGATGTGAACCTCCGTCCCCCAAGGGGGAACGCGCGAGTGGACTACCCGCTCTCCGTCACGATGGCGGAGGTGGCGGACGAGCAGCGCCTAGCGAGGCTGCCACAATGGGATACCATGCTTCAACGCTTCAGCGACGGCCGTACCGGAGGCTTCATTATCGCTAATTCGCCCTGGGCAAGGTCCCACTTGCACGGATTAAGAGATTCTGGCCGTTGATCTTTGCTATCTACGGACAATATCGCTTAATTCGTGCAAGTGCGACCTAGCCCCCGGTACGGGCCGCTCACCCGGCACCTCGATTTGTTGGATTTTTCTTTTCGGCAAAAAAGAAAAATCATACAAAGTTCGATCAGTCCCAACGTCTCTGGCTCAATCATCAGTCCAAGCTGTCCGTGAACAGATCAGCCGCGCCAACCCTGCAGAAACCAAAAAGCAGGGCCGAAAGTGAAAACGTGGCAAAGTGGATCTCAACCGCGGGCAGTGGGCAGGGCGACCCCGCCGTCGACCTCGACCTTGACCTCGGGTACTGGCCGGGGCGACCTCGACCTCGACCTCGACCTCGGCCTCGGCCTCAGGCAGTGGCCGGGGCGACCGCGACCTCGACCTTGGGCAGTGGCCGGGGCGAGCTCGAGATGGACCCCGACCTCAACGTCCACGTCGACGTAGATCTCGAGCTCGACCTGAGCCTCTGCCCGTGGTCTGGGTGACCATGACCTCGGCCCTGCTTTTCTCCTTTGCAGGGCCTGCACGGTCATCTCGTTCTGGCAGCGCGCAGTGCGGCAGGGCATGGTGCTTTGTTGTCCTGGGCACCGGCTCGCGCAGAGCTGTCATCCAAGAAGAGTTGACGAGAGAGAGAGAGAGAGAGAGAGAGAGAGAGGCGATTAACAGCAGCGATGAGCATGGGTGGTGACGGAAATGCAGCCGAAGTCGATTGGGAGGTGAGGAATGAATGTCCGCGATCACTCTGTTTGTGGATAGTCGCTGCCGATGCACTCACTCACGGGTACAAGTACAACTTTCTTAGGCAGAGAGCAGGGGGTAATTAAGGACAAAGTGCAGAGAGAAGGGAAGATGGTGTGTGGAGAATGTGGAGTGCTAAGGGAAGGAGATTTGAGACGCCGATGGGGAAGGAGGGTAGATAGAGGAGGGAAGCCCGGCTCTGATGAAGAAGAGGGAAGGTTGTGTGCAGAGACTGACTGATCCCAGTGTTGGGTATCAAGTGTGATCGCTGCGCTTTTTTTTTTTTTTTTTTTTTTTTTCCGTGTGTGTCTGTGTGTGTGTGTATTGGCTGTTCTATAGTAGGAAACTTCGAGCCGTTCGTGTAAAAAGCAATCCTACAGAACGGGTGGAATATCGTGGCTCAAGGCCTTTATTATTATTATTATTATTATTATTATTATTATATTTTTTTTAAACACCCCCGCCTCAAGGCCATGTTATACGGAGATGGATTTTTTTGGACTGGTTTCTGGACGTAATTGGGGCTCAGATAGGACGAAAGACGGGGCGTAATTGCGGCCAGATACGTACAGGAAAGTTACGAGTGTGAGTATGCTGTCAATCGAATCGCCTCGTCAGATGATTAGCACTGATCTCTCATTAGACTGATTACACGAGCGGGACCGGGGTGCTGGCGTCAAACAGAGCTGCGCGGTAATGCGTAAGCGGAGAGGGAGAAGAGGAGAGCAAACGAGGGGCTGAGACAGGCTGTTTGAGCGGCAGGCGAAAAAAACAAAAGGGTCCTTCGGGACATCTGTTAAAATTGGAACGATACAGAGAAGATTAGCATGGCCCCTGCGAAAGGATGACACGCATAAATCGAGAAATGGCCCAAATTAAAAAAAAAAAGAAGAAAAAAAAAGGGAAACAAGAAAAACAATATGAATTCCTTCTTTTATCTTCTTCATTACAAGACTCCCCCTGTTCAGAACATCTTGCGTACAAGGCCGCCCACGTGGATGTAGGTCGAGCGGCGGCTGCCCCCACCCCCGTGTTTCATATCGACCCACTTGCACACAGCCAAAAGGCAAAGAGGCAAAGAAGAGAGGAAGGGAACAGCCAAATATAACAAAACAGGGGGAAACAAACATAACACATCCTAGCTGACAAGTCCCACGTGCAAGCACCGCCCCCCCTGCATCACAGGCCAAACGACGGGACAATGACCAACCAGGATATCAATCAACACCCTTGCCTGCAAAAAAAAACAATCCCAGATAACAAACCATTCGTGCTCGCTAGCATGGACAGCGAATCATGGATTCGATGCATGCTTCGCTGGTCTAAATTGAAATACTGGGACACC